>NW_019060525.1:70761-110345 GCF_000696155.1 Zootermopsis nevadensis | reverse complement strand
TACCAGACTACACAGAGCTACAACCCAGAAGACAGCCATCTTCCCACTCACTGCCGCGAGAACCTCAAATCCTAAGTTGCATTGTAACTCTTAATTTCTAACAGAAACATTATTGACAGCATCTACAAACTTATATTAATATATAAGATATAATTTTATATTATTATACGGAATAAGCTTGTAATTCCTTCAGTTTAGGGAAATTTCTAGATATTAACTGAATATATAAAGCATATAATACTACATTTCTAAAGATTAGTTTGATAGATTCGGAAATTACTGAAATGCTAAAAGTTTAAATTTTACAAAGTCAATAATCATCTCATGATTAGAGACTGAATCTGATCTATCACTCCATCCAGTACCGAGTTTAATAGTGAATGATAGTCTATCGCCAATTTCCCCACACGTCTTCACAGCGTGGCTCTTAATTAAGCTCATAAACAGCTTTAATTTTATAAATCCTTGTACTACAAGCGTCAGACTCCACTGAGAATACGTAAGATATATTATGGCCTGAACTAGTAATCTTCGGTATTCGATAGACTAAAATATCGTCCATCTTGTTTTATATGACGGTGTTAGTAATCACGCAGGGCATCTTCACCGCAAAGAACCACTTGTTACATTCCCCGTGTGGTTACTTTCGCTTATTAGCTAAGTCAGATACTTAACTGAATGAACGTTGCTTGAACACCGCTACTTCAAATCAACTACATCATACGCTTATAAATAAACGCATGTTGCAATCATCGCCTACACACCACTCACTTCTTGCGGTATATTAACAAATTAAATGTTCAATAAGCGTCTCAGTTGATTTCCATCAACACATTTTGAAATTGTCATACATGGAATCTACTGCAGTAAGCGAACACTTGTGGGGCAGCTGTTTAATTCAAATTGTGGGCAAAAACCTCGAGGGAATATTTCTTTCTTAATATTCATTTCACTTTAGGATTAATACAGTAACTGAGAATGGTTCAAGATTCGCCATTTTATAATAGACACATTTAAGCACCCACCAATACACGCGTTGAACATTTCTTAATTTTTATGTTTCGTTCGTTATGTGTATCTTGCATTCCTGAGCTTTTACGATACGTATCGTATACAATAGCAGCCATTTTAAAGCATTAAAACCATGTACTAAACATCGCAAGCAAGTGATGATCCTATTATATTATAATAGGGGGAATAACCGATTTCTTTCCCACCAGAAAACATTCTACGAGGCGTGGCATGTAAACCAAGGTTTTTTATTGGCTAGATTAGTTTTATTAACCAAGAACAATTCAGTATAATTATCATATAGTAATTTTCTGATAATTATTATAATAAATACATTTTTTAAAAGTTTATTTATTTAAATCTTAGAAATATATTCACTATAAGTTTGAAATTTCGTTATATAAGGAACTCTATCTATTGGCGTATGAGCCGGGATAGCTCAGTAATAATAGTGACTAGCTACGGGCTGGACGGCCGGGGTTCGATCCCCGACGGGGGCAGAGGATTTTTCCTCTAGCCTCTGCGTCCAGACCGGCTCTGAGGCCCATCCAGCTTCTCTACAATGGGTACCGGGGTCCTTTCCCGGGGGTAAAGCCGGCCGGGGCGTGATGCTGACCACTCCCCCCCATCTCGTGCCGAGGTCAAGAAAGAGAGGAGATATACCTCCACTCCCCCCAAACGCCTACATGGCATATAGCGGGACAAACTTTACTTTACTTATCTATTGGCTACTTTAAGAAATTTTGAATGAATTGTGACGTTCGTTATAGCGAACGTTCGTAAACCGAGAGTTGCTTGTATTAAAGATTGTCATAGATTTGAAAATTCTTATTGTACTTCTATGCGTTATGAAGCGATCATCATGCACATATAACATTAATCTTCATGAAAGAAGTGAGTCAAGTTGGAGTGTAGTTACATTTCATTGGAAGGTGGTCGATGGGAAGATACAAGAAGGAGTAGTAATAGTCCGTCTTGGGCCCATTAATTTGATATCAATTTATACAAATGAGATAAAACTCCACCTCCCGTAGATTAAAATCCCACGACCGACCGTCGCTGACACAGGCATAATAAATTGTCTGTTTCCAGCCGGTGGTCCTCAATTTTGCGAATGGCTGATACATCAATACGCCGCGGACGACCTCTTACAAAACATTCTGTGGGCAGACAACGCGTGTTTTACGAGTGATGGTGTGTTCAATGTCCACAAAGGTCACCTCTGGGCACGGGACAATAATTTTGCTATCAGCGAACGAAAATTTAAGTCCCATTCAGCGTCAGCTTTCGGGCTGGCATCGTCGGGGACATTGTCACGGGTCCCTGTCTGCTACCTGACAGACTGCCTTCACAAGATATCGTGATGTTGGAAAATGTGCTTTTTACCTGTGAGGCAGAGTTAGCAGTATCAGCACAACAGAAATCCAGGGCACTGGTGGGATGTCCGACAGTGGTTGAATGCAACATACCCAGGAAGGTGGTGACCATTGTTTGATCATTTCATAGCTTGCGTGATTTTACGATGCCATGTAACATGAAATTTTAACGTCAGAGGATATGTGAAATATTTTCGACGTGTTTTTTTAACACAGAAACACACTATACAAAGCTTATGCGTGAATTTCGTTTCATCTGTGTATATCTAATTACGCATGAGGTAAATCGACGTTTATTAACAACCATTTCCTAAGCTTTACTCTTTCGACTATAAAAACTGTGTACCCGTCCTAACCCACTCGATTTGTAGACGATGACCGAAAGTCGTACATGAGCGGTTTGCTCTCATCCTTTGTATTAGAAAGGTCTCGGTTCAAATCTCGGCCAGCAGACAGGTTATACTGACTAAGAGTCTACGTGGTGTTCCTCAGTACCTCCAAGCAAATGCCGGGATAGTACCTAAAATTAAAGTTTGATAGTTTTCGTGGTCTTTCTAGATGACAGTGTGGAGTCGCGTGTCGATGACAAAGAAGAAGAAACTGGAGTTGTTCCAACGTTGTTTATTATCGGTGCTGATTTCATAAACACGAAGTTCAAAGCTATGATCACGTCTTGAATTTAAGTAATTTTATTCTATCCAAATCGTGAATTTATTTTGGAACTGTAAAATTATTACTAATAGTGTACTGAAATTACTTTTTAAGCACAAATGTATCTACAACTAAGTTATTCTGTCTGGCTAGAACAAAGAACTTTAGATTAGAAGCTGCAGACAAACGTCTTCAGCTTCCGAAGATCGAAGCCGAAGTACCTTGAGTCCACGCCCCCAATCTCACACAGGGCGTTGACGACAACTTGGTTCAAAACTTCGAATTTTGAGCAACCTTCCCATTGGCAGATTCATTCGTCATTCTAATAAAGTTTATCTAGCGCCGGGAGTAAGCCTTCAACTCACTGGTTGGTCATGACGACCTGTTTTCCTGTAGCCAAAATCTGGTAGAAAGTTGCAGTAAAAGACTAGGATAATAACTACTCCATCTCCATCATTTCGCGAATATAATGGAAAAGTATAATTTTCCAATAAAAAATAGATGACAAATTTCGATTAGGAAAGTTTCTGATCATAGTAAAACACTGTCGTACTTTCCCTTCCTTTCCTTATAAACCAAAAGATGTGCCAAAGTTCTAGTTTATTTTCATCTTGGTGTTGTCTGTCTGGAATCGGAATCAGAACCAGCGGGTATAAAGGAGCTTTCAGCATTTCAAGACCTAGAGTCGAATTAACCGTTATCGACTCGAGGCCTGTCGTGGACAATATAATAAAAATATATCATAAATATTAGGCAAAGAGGCTCGCAAAATACTCTGTTATCTTCTTTAACAAATTTCCTGACCTGTTATTCTTGATTATTATTCACTTAAAATAACAAAAATATTAATCGGTAGCTGTTCTATCATCATGCGAGTGACTCAATAGTACCAACTGTAGGGCTATGTGTGCCGCACAAAACTCACTGGCGCATTAAAAACCCTTGATTTCATTTTAAGCTGCAGTCATGCTGTTTGGAATAATGAGTGATGACGTAATACAAGTTGTATGAGATTAATATTGATGTTTGCATGTCCGCTAGGATACCTAATTACATTCATGCATTCTTACATAACAATAAAATTATTAATCACCAGTTTGATGACAGGGATTAGTAGTGGTCCCTTGTGAACATTACAGTGATCATTTTGGTTCCATAATAAGTGGGGAATACCGACACTAGCTAATCGCCTAAGAGATTCTTTAAAATAATTTTGATCCACGTAAGTAGTTACTTATTCTTGAAGAGCGAAATTTTAATACTAGAATATTTTTTGGCTTTCAAATTTTTGGTTGTCAATCTTAACGCCATGGAAAATGATAATAACGTTAATGCAATCTTCTCAGGCTTTTAGCCAACTAATTGGCTGAAAATCGACGTTTCAGGAACCAACACTGTCCCCATCATCAGGGTTTGATATAACAGATCCTTCAGACCTTACCACATACATAGTACATACTAACCAAGTTTATCCTACTTGATACATCAGATCCTGATCATGGGGACGGAGCTTTTCTCCGAAACGTCGATTTTCAACCAAGAGACATCAGTTTATTAATGTTCGTTTTCGTGAAACTTCAAATCAAATATGATATTAATGCGTTGTATCAGTGCCCTTACACCAGTCGACACCACTCTCTAGAACTATATAAGACTGAAACAGGCAATGTGGCGAGTTACATTATCGACCTGGAAGTAGGACCACATGTGTCCCCTTGTTCTGATGGTGTTGCTGGATTTAATCACACCTTCCCTAATATATTTTAAACTAGTCAGCGCACAGATAAGAAGCATGATTTTATAGTTTCATTCTACTCATATGGAAAAATCTATAAGCATTATTTTTCAGTATTCTGTCCTGATGGATGAATCGGGCTGTTAATTCTTTCATGTGGGAAAGTTTAACAAAATTTGTGTTCTACAATCACCTATGGCGAGACGAAATCAATGCATATCATTCGTAAGGTTAGTGGTTCCTATCCCTAATAGCACAGAGACACCACACATTATTTTGTTAGGAGATCGATGGATATTAGTTGTATGATGCAATTATAAACGTTGAAGGGTAAATTTGGATTAACATTTGTACTAATTTCGATTCATTATCATATCTACACCAATATTTTCTCTGTCTTATCTTAACCGTATCTTTTCATGAAATTCGATAATGGCGGTTTTAATAAAATTGTCTGAAACTTCCAGTTTTGGTTGAACTGTGATAGCAATAACCGACACCGTACATCGTGGCTACGTACATTTCTGCACGCGCCAAATGTCTGGATCAGGAATCCGAAGCGGGTAACACCCAACCAGGCAGACAGACGGACATGCAATCTTACATGAAAATCATACAGATTCAAGCCGCCCAAGTTGAGGTCATTGATCCCAGACAAATCTAATCAATTATTTGTGGTCAAAAAGGTCATGTACTGACGGATAAAAAAGTCTTCCAGAACTATTTACACTTCCTATAAGAAATCATTCACAAGTTGAGGATCTGGAATCAGCAACAGACCAAAACCGACAGAATTCCTGTGCCATACGAACATATCCTGATTTATTCTTTCAGAACGAAGATAACACAAAACATTCTGAAATTTAATGATGAATGCGTGAATTTTCTAAGGTAAGAGGACGGAACGTTTAGGCGGGAATCACGAATTCAATCGTTTCTTAGAAATCTTTACCGTAATGTAATTCAAGTCCTTCAAATTGAATAGAACTATACGGCCTTCCATAGAAACTCCAACCGTTGAACATAAATTAAAAATTGCAAGTTAATCACACTTAAAATTCAGGAACCGAACCCAGAAAGGGTGTCGACAGTTGCACATAGACACTGTGACGACGATTTCCCTTAGCATTTCTACGTCAGTAATGTTTTGAAATTTGATCCGGACACGTTACCTAATTCCTGAACTACTCAACATTCATACTCCTCTCCCCATTTCATTAGCAGTTATTTATTTGAAAAAGCATCATTAAATAACTCGAGGATCTCTCAGACAATCGACACTGTTGACCTATCGGTTGCAACATATACCATAACAAATTTTGGTAAAGACAACTACAGTGAAAGCTTTGGAGACTGCGTCAGTGGTCGGTTCCTTCACAAAAGGTTCCGCCATTACGTCTTACACACGTAGGCCCTAAGCCGCGAAGACATTCACGTATTAGACAATTAAAGAAAACTTCTTTAAAGCTGTTCGCAACAGGAAGGTTGCGGCCTGTCTCATGAATGTAACAACGAAAGCGCTTGTCAATGCATACTTTACACCGAGCTACGTGACTTTCAAACTCTGCTAGAAGCGAAAATTAGGTAAAAAGTTAATTACACATGTAAGACATGTGGACATGTGTAAAGACGATGTTCTCTTATATGAGTAATCAGAACGTAAAGTGATTCAAACCTAGTATCATAGCAATGACATTGTCTGTCTACGCTAAGGATACAACACAAACAGGTTAGTTTATTTATTTAGAAATTTTATAATTTTGTCTATCAGAACAAAATTTCCACATTTCGCATTGAGTTTTTATATTACGTTAGTAACGCTGTTCGAACGTACGACGTAACAAAAGACTTCAATATAATCCCATAATTTTACTGGAACGAATGACGAAAACCGTCACTTATGACGGGTTCCAACAGATATTCGAACCGGGTACCACCTGAACACACTTTATACACTGCAGTGTTATATTCTACAGAGTGTACCATTTAAAACGCACTTCGGTTCAGAATTAAACCAGAAGCAAGTTTACCCTGTGCAATAAATAATCTCACGATCTCCCCTCTGAGTCATGGTCAGCCTGGTTGATAGGTCGCTGCTCACGCCAGATGCGCAAATGTTGTTCAGGTGCAAACACGGTGTATTCATGATCAGAATGTGAATTCATTCTCGAACATAACTTCTCACTGAAATCATTTGCTGCTGTTCGTGAAGCATTTGGTAATACTTATGCTGGTATAAAAGAAAGGATAAGACAACATATCGACTGGTAATAAAATTTCGAGACACGAAACTTTTGCAACCGAATACAGGTCAGGCGCCGGACAGTATTAACATGTAACGTTATAAACACTAAAAGCAGCTCCTGGATCTTGTTATATTGATGTCACCAGAACTTAAAAAATACTATTGCAAATAGGACTGTGTTACAAATTTAATATTCCGTATGTAGAGCCAACAAACTGATGCTTCTCGTAAAATTACTATACCTCCACTTTGTCCTACGTCTTCATGACGTGGTGATTAATTAAACCCAAGGACAGCTTTAATTTCACTTCCCGGCTAATGTATTGTTATCATCATTTTACGTATTGGCTGTGTATTTTTACTATAATTTTTACATTATTGCTGAATTTACATATTTCTCAACTTGTGCAAGAATTCTGAGTATAATTCCCATTGTCATTAAATATCGAAACAGAACTATGAAAGGGTAAATGGGCTGTAAATTAGCTTGACAGAAACAAAAACAGGCAATCCACAATTTTGGTGTGGACATTGCAAATATTGGGTCAGTGGCCAATGGCATGTTTGGGTATTAGAAATATTCAAAATTTTATAGGGCTGGTACTTAGTAGTCAATTGGTTAGAATTCTTTCTGATTTTCCTCAGTCCGTTCAGGCAAATTCCGAGATAATACTTAATTAGGTCACATTCTAATTCAACATTCACTACCATCCTCTCATTTGATGCTATATAATCTGAACTACGGAAAGCGTCGTTAAATAAACAATAAACACGAATATAAGAGTGCTGCTTAGACAGTAGATTTGTTACAAGTGCCGTCTCTGAACCAATGTGTGAACACCTATGTTCTCTTACTGAAATCGTAACTAAATTAAACATTCTTGGAGTTGGAATACACGCGAACAACATGGTTTATTTTATAAACGAAATTTGGCATCGTTTTCTCTCGCAGAAAGGTTACGGACGACACACGGTAATAGAAGTGATTGTATTTCTATTAAGAGTGGTTCGGTTGCGTTCATGACCTACATTAAGATGTCACAACATTTCCGTCAAGTAACTGAAATATGTTCGAGGCTAACCGACAGTGGGAATGCGTACGTCCCAAGTAGGACAGCGCAGTGTCCGAGACAAACTGTGTTCGTAGAATATGAAGTACTCGTTACGTTTGGACATGTTTCTCCCTGAAACAGGAAGTGATTAAACTGTTTTTTTGGCTGTTCAAGAACGATAAAATAAGTACCCCATTTGAGCAGAGATTCTTTATTTTAAACGACATTAAATATATTGATAGATACTGGGATACTGGGAACGACCCGTTCTTCAAGTGCCTGAGCACTGCGGGTCCCAACGTTTCGTTGGCTTATCTATAGACATTCGGTAGGACTCCTTGGACGAGGGATCGGCCCGTCGCAAGGCCTCTTCCTGTACACAGGACATACTGATAGAATTGGTACAAGCTATGTCACCGCCATTTGTACGTCGTGTTTTATTTTATTTTAATTAAAATGCTTTCTAGGTAAAAACAGGCCTACATATAGTTTGTTGGCTATTCGTTATGTTCTTTCAGCTGGTGTAGAAACATAGATGAAAAGTCTGCACAGTTGTTACTTTAGGTAATTGTTTCAATAAAAATACTGTCTCTCCGTGTGTATTTTTTTCAAAATCTACCCAGATTCAAATACGTAATATATACAAGACAATATATTTAACACAATCTGCACTTACTTTATATTGAACACAGCCCAGAAACGTAGTTTTAAGAGTAGCTACGAAAACATTGTAAGTTGAAATGTTACGTCTCTACCAAAGTGATCTGCGGCAAGACATTCTTATATGTAAGGACATTTATAAAATCACTGTAACTGAAATAAAAGAAGTGTTTTATATAGGGATATGTGTTTGTGTGTGCCTGCAGAGATGTGGTATGAGAGACAAGTGGCGGGCTCCTGTAAACACGGCAGTAAACCTTCAAGTTCTATATAAATACAGAGAATGTCATGGCTAGTGGATGGACTATTAGTTTCACAATTAGATATATTTTATGTGGAATTAGTTATGACAATAAGAACTGCCTTAAGTCTATACTAATCAGTCACATGAAATTTGGTATGATGTTAAACTGACTGACGAGTATTTTTACGTGTTCTGTTGGAACAATTTCCTTCTGCGGTAAAATATATCAAAAGTAAGTAGTTAGCTTCGGATGTAAATATTCGATAATTCTGTAAACCATGACAAGCGTATCCAGGATAGGTCACAACAATCTCACATTCCCAGAAAAGAGGAAAATAATTGATGTTTACAACGTATCGCATTGCCACTCAACATTTAACTTTAGTTCGTGAAGTTAATTGGAGATTTCACTTCAAATCAGTTGTATGCTTCAGTGACTTTGATTCAGGTTTTGTGCCCATATTAATCACAACAATATTGCACCACTGCTAAGACATTTATTCTAATAACACTTCTACCTATTTTCTGGTATTATAATGGATATTTCTTTTCCAACCTTCCAGTCCAAACTGTACACTTTCTTTCAGAGCAATCTATCATCCTTACTTACAATAAATAAATAAAGAATCGGTCTCCACAGTAATGAGTACGGTTATAACAGCTTTTTTATATGAACTTCAAGAGTAATTTAGCACGACACAGTTTGTCACATTTATTTATGACTTATTTAACGAATATTTTCTTCTGTCATTTGTGTGGTATGATCAGGAATACTCGACCAGGAGTGTCCTGAGTTCGATTTTACAATTTTATAACGTTAAGCAGTGTTATCTGAGTAGGACAAAGTGTGACAGAAGATACTTAACTGCTAAAAAGAGATTTACGTACAACATCTAAGAAACATAATGTGTAAGATAAGAATCTTAAAGACACTAAGAAATGTCTGCTTTACTTTTTTGAATACTTGAGGATATATAAAGTAAATTGTTCTGTAATGTTCGAAAAAACAATTAGCGTTATAAATTGCATGCACAACATTTTAATTAAAAATAAAACATTCAGCAGTGGACCGCTAATTGAGAAATTATTTGCTATGAAATAAAAACTTGCGGCCATGTTTATTTCGCCATTCTCTTTCCTGATCAAAATCAACCTTGTTCATTTCTTCTAAATATATATCTCTATCATCTATTCTAATATGACTACATCAATTATTAGGTTCTCCCAATTATCTCTTTCTATTCAGTTTTCGAAGCAAAATTATGTAAGCATACCGCACATACATCACAGTTACGTCTACTAAATGATTTGCAGGTTATGAGAAACAGTTCTAAAGCAGTTACTGCCTTATATCACAAGATGTAGGAAAATCTTAAATTAACACTCAGCTTCACTGTCGACGTTTTGGTAGTTTCAAAAAACGACGGTTTCACGTTCTGGTAAAAAGGAGAAGTGCGCGTGAAGTCTCTTAGTGAGATCTGCAACTTTTCATCATATGCCTACTCGTTTCGTACTTAATTTATAGATTTATCTGCATTACCTCAATATTTAATCAGAAAGGTCTGTGGGCTACAATATAGATGTTGTTAATACGATGCAGTACCACCGGTACTGACACATATTTAGATCATTTCCAGGAAGTAGAAACACGCAAGGGGCCTTAATAGGGCCACATAAAAAGTGGTACTCATTAATTTTGATAAACTAACTAACTAACTAGATCGCTTACCGAACCCGAAGGTTCATCACCGAATTAACCAAAGCCCTCCACCGGACCCTGTCCTGGGCCAACAAAATCCAGTTTCCTTCAACTCCTATCTCCCATAGATCCCGCCTGAGATCATCCTCCCATCTACGTCTAGGTCTCCCCAGCGGTCTCTTCCCTTCAGGTTCCCCAACCAGTACCCGGTGCACACCTCTTGTCCCATCCATGTACCCCGCATGGATGGGACAAGAGGTGTGCACCGGGTACTGGTTTATTGTTTTGTATACTTTAATTTTCAGGTTCTTAGAAATCAGACGGGAAGACAAAATATTTTGAACTGAGAAGTAGCAAGCATTTCCGGAATTTAATCTCCTCCTAACTTCCTCATGAGTGTCATTTTCATTTGTTATTGTTGTTCCCAGATATTTGAACTTTGTAACCCTTTCAAAGGACTTATTAGCTACCCTAAGACAATTCTGCCCGTCTGTCTGCTGACGAGATACTAACATGTACTTAGTTTTTTCTGAATTTACTTCTAGCCCCTGATACTCCAGGTTGGGGGTTGGGTGTAAGGCTAACAACCTTTCACCTGGAAAAAAAAGCTATGTTACGAACACATTAATTTTGATAAAAGTGTTCAAATTTTAATACTAGTAGAAGAAAGTATTCTTCTCTGGTCCCACGTGTTTACAGTATATCTTACACAAACCGCCGTTGTTGTGATGGTGACATTGATAGAAACCAGGTGGCAGTGTAAAGATTTTTAAAATCTCTTGTCTTTAAAGTTAAAAGGTCTCTATGGATGAAACCGTCTAACAAATTGCGTTCATAAGTGTTGAAAGGTAGGCCTATTGGTAACTTTTAAATTCTTAAAAAAATATTAGTCGTTATTTTACGTGGATAAGAAATTAAAAATAAAGATAAAGGATGGCCAACCGAGAATATATATAAAAAATATTCTATTTCAATACAAATTTCACAATAAATGCTGGGCTTCGAACACAGTCTCACTATGTGATGGATCTGTTTGCTCATATTGTCTGTTCTAATGTCTTCGTGCTATGTAGCCAGTAGGATGAATTGCTTAAAATCCTCAGTAATCTCGTGAGATCTCTGATAATCTCATATACTCAGTTACGAATCATCGTACATAACACATCTCAAGTCATTCCAAAGTTGACTATTTTACAATGCGGAGAGGAAGCACTTGTAACATACATCACAACTGACTGTGAAAGAAGAAAAGAAAGTTAAAATGTTCGTGTAGGACGTACGTACCATTTAATTCCCATCAGAGAAAGGGCTCTACCCCCACTCCTTCTTCTGATTATTCCCTCCTACATTTTTTTTCTCGCCCCCTCTTGCGTTGTAACACGGCAGCAAGTAGGGGACCGGCTATTGTATAAATATCCCATCAGGCTCTGGGATGATATCAGTTCTCACAGTGCAACGTTATCAACGCCATCAACATGAACATGGTGCGTACAACAGAGCTCTCTACTGGGATATTAAGAGACTAAAAAGTTTAATTTGGTAGGGATAGTTGCTGTTATTCGTAAGATGTACTTTAATGTTTGCGGTGAATCATTGATATTTTGTATCTATTAATTGTAAATTTTCAAAGCTGCTTAAATTTTGACCCTCTAAATGAAGACTCTAAGACGGACACGGAAATGTTCTTTACTTTGAACTTTAAACTTTATCTAACGTCAGAAATGGAGACTATCTTAACTTGTAGAGGCATGTAGCACGCAAGAAGAAAACATGAAATATTTTTGACTTCTCAAGAAGGGCTTTGCTCCATGGAGTTAATTATGTAGTTAGTTAGGACGGTAGTTAAGGCATTGTTCATAGATGTGGAACGCAAATTATTTTAAGTTAGAATTTCGCCTCTCTGACGAGACGAATTTGAGCCACGCAGTTGTTTGGCACACACACTAATTTATCGTCTGGATTCTCTTAAAAATCTGTAAGAAACAGATCTTTCTGACTACTCTAAACAAATACAGATTCAACTTTTTAACTTCCAGACGTTTTCTTCATAAATAAATGAAAAATTAATTTATTTGCATCTTTTAACTTAGACTATTGTACTTACGTATTACTGTTTAATTTAAGGCATTAAATAATTTTCGGTCATTGTGAACTCATGAAACTATTGCATAGTTTTATTTCCGAATATTGAACTAAAAACTGTGGTCAAAAGAAGAAAAATCTGAAATACAAAATGCAAAACCAAAAATCGATATACTATTATAGGGCATAGGGCACTGATCATTGGTTATACATCGTGTTTATGAGCGATGTGCGTAAAATAACTGGTTACGCCTGTTTCAGAAGTGCAATTTCCTTTATGTTAAATAATTTCCTGGGGGATATACATTACTATTCACTGTGTGCAATTTAACACGTTCGGGACACGTTCCGAAGCATGGCACTGTGTCTGGCTGTTATATTTGACAAATTACGAGGAAAATTAAAAACTTTAAAGCAATATAGGAATATTTCCATTGTGTAACTGGAAACACTGCTGAAGCCTGGTCATATTGTGTCTCAAGGTCAGACAGTGGCGTGCTGCGAGTGTGGTTCAGTTGTAATACATTTTGCCGATTGAGGACGGCGTAAAGACGGTTGCTGCACTAGTAATCTGCACCAAGGACATGAAAAAATAATGCCCAATACTGCAACAATTTCTGTAGTAATCAATCTGAAATTTCCAAAAATCATTACTTGATCACGCTTAATGTTCCGTTCATTTGTGGATGTTCTTACCTGTCTGCATCAGCAGTAATGGTTCGGCTTATTTTAAACATTCATATCAACTCGTATATAGGTCATAGATGTGAACATTTGGTAGCCAATTCTCGATGGGTCTCTGCCCCTTTTATTGCTTCAGACTTAGTGCACTGTTGTATGTTTCTTTTGTGCAAAACTCTATTGGAACAATCGTTTTTACAACAATCTAATTTGGCATAAACGAACATCTGGACCACTCACGCAACATATATCCGTATCACCTTGAGGTACAGCCGTGTTGCCAACAATACAATGAAAATGTTACAATATTACCAATGTTTTTTTAATCTTCTTCTTAGAAATAATTCTGAAAGAAAAGTCATTGTCTGCTTAAGGACTGATTACTAATACAAAATTCCTCAAGCAATATAAGAATAAGAATTTAAGTTATCTGAATATAAATTAGGAGTGCAGTCTGTCGCAAGACTAAAGCGTATATGAGAATAAAACTGTAAAAGGAATCTCGGTAAAACAACTTCATACTGTGAACTGTACTGATTACTCACGACAGATATTGTAAGGTTTACTTACGTGGATACTTCGATATATGATATGAGAGAAATGTTGGATACCTAAATCACCTTCCTAACGATCGATTAGAAAGAAAATATTAAAATACATGGTTTCAGATTTACGATTATTATACCCACCGGTTTAGAATATCACGCGGATATTGTTTAGTTATGAGAGCAGTCCGGAGTGATAAAATGAAAAAAATAACTGGGTTCAGAATGTTATGATTTGCACGGTTTACAAACTGTATTCCTACCAACGCGTGCCTAAATATTCATGTAATATTCCAAATTGCATTTATACGAATAGTCTGCACTTAACGGTGAATAAAGATAAGTAACCAAAAATGATCTTTGTTAACTGTGAGCATTTATATTACAAATATATGAAGGTAAATATTTCAGAATGCACTGTAAAAACATTAAAAAGTAAATTTAAAATTTTAGACGCTACCAAAATAAAATGCGGAAAATGTTTCAGCGTCCTTTACTAATGACGAATTTCACTATACTGAAAAATCTTAAAAGAAAATTAATTACAGATTTTTGCAAACTTACTTCAAACAAACAGACAATTTTGTAGTTTAACACATATCAAATATCATTTCTTTAAATATCACTAAATATTTACCCAGTGATTAGTGAATGTGAGGAGATTTAATTCGTTTCACGAATTAACTGACAAGAAATATTATACCCTTGAATCTATTAATATAAGGAACACGATTTAAATTTTATGGAATTCCTATAGATTTGTACGCCAGCCATAATATTAATTGTAGCCTAGTCGTTTTGGCTTTTGCGTACGTATATTCAATATCGTATTAAGCGTGATACGAAATTTGTTTATAAAACAGTTTAACCAACCGGAGACACACTCTCGCATTTTACTAAGTTTCTCCTATCTAATTTCAGGAAATGATAAAACTATCTGCGATTATTCCATCCATGCTCCTTCCCTGCTCTTTTCTGATCTCCGAGTCTGTGTACACCTACATTATCCTCCCATTTACGTCTAGGTCTCCCCAGCTGTCTCTTCCCCTCAGGTTTCCCAACCTGTACCCGGTGCACACCTCTTGTCCCATCCATGCGCGCTGCGTGACCCGCCCATCTCATTCTTCTCGACATAATCACCCTGACAATATTTGGGGAGGAGTACAGATTTTTAAGTTCGTCATTATGCAGTTTTCTCCATGTCCCATCGTCTTCTCTCTTAGGCCCAAATATCCTCCTCAACACCCTATTCTCAAACACCTGCAATCTGTGTTCCTCCCTCTGAGTGGGAGACCATGTTTCGCACCCATACAAAACAAAAGGGCAAAATTATTGTTTTGTATACTTTAATTTTCAGGTTCTTAGAAATCAGACGGGAAGACAAAATATTTTGAACTGAGAAGTAGCAAGCATTTCCAGAATTTAATCTCCTCCTAACTTCCGCATGAGTATCATATTGATTTGTTATTGTTCCAAAATATTTGAAATATGTAACACTTTCGAAGGATTCATTATCCATCCTAAGATAATTCTGACCGCCTGCGCAATTTTCTACCTCATGAATTAAGCTTAGTCAAAAGTAGTTCAGAGTGGTTAAGTATGTTACTGCCACAGACTGAAGCGACGCTTCTATATTCTAGCAATGATGGTTCCAAATGATAAAAAGTTAAAATTTTATCTTCGCAAATTCTGTTATCAAGCTTCATGGAAATTCATTTATAAACATTGAACATCGTAAATAAATTCGAGACTATGTTCTCGTTTCTTACAATAAAGAAAGGTGGTAAATATTACATATCACATTACATTTTAATCATCAAACCGTGTCTATCGTTCAAATTTTTAGATTATTTCCCCCCAAAACAGATTAAAATTTATTTTCAATTCTTCAACTAGAACGAAACGGTCTGATAGGAACAGCAAAGTGTCAAAATCATTCTACGTAATCACCACAGTAATTTGTTGAGATGACATTCTACGTGCTAGACAAATGTTGGATATTAAGTTTTCAAAATCTTGCTGTCTGATTCTTCAGTCCAAACTCTGAGACAATGTGGATGACTGAAGCCATTTCCAGAACCCCGCCAGTGGAGGTATTTTGAAACAGAATTGTTCGGCCCTGGAGTCGTACCGGACATGACAAGAACAAAGATGACAGTCAGTAGTTTACTAAGATCTCACTCAGTCTTAAAGAGAAGTCACAACTACTAAAACTGGTACTCGTCTTAAACAATTTTGAAATACTAATACGAAGTGACATTAATTAGTCGTCATCAGAGTTCGTATACTAACATTCGAGAATCATCAAAATTTAATGGTGTGTTTAAGGAATGAATTTCTGTCAGCTGCCGAAATAAAAAACATGTTTCGAAGCAGATCACATCAGTAAATTATTTTAAAACTAAGAAATATTCCCTACCCATAAACATGGCTTCCTGAAGAGTTCAAACACCACTGTAATTATCTCCCTGGTAAAGTTTCTTGGTTGAATCATGGAACAGATTCTCGTGCCTACGTTACTCATATTTGCACAGAGTTAAATCTTTTCCGGGAAACTTTATTTTCCTATTTTAAATCATCTCAAAGTCTCTGCAGATTATCTACGAAGACATTCAAAGTTAAATTGCTTGGTCGTGAGCAAGTTACGTTGTTTCTGTGCTACTTCGTGAATCTGCAATCTTCTTACTTTAACAACGCCTAGATCGATTTCTAAGAAATATCTAGTCGTTTTTCAACCAATTCAGTACTTCCGCGGTGCTTTACTAAATAATAACAACATAATCGATTCTTTGTAAGTAACCTTCGTAGTTAGTAACGCGTCCTGAAATAACTTACGATCATTTCAATCTCTCTGTTCGGAATTTGTTGAAGTGAGCTCTTCAACATAAAGCAAATTGTTTCCTGGACATTATCCATCGTCTAAGATTAAATCAAATCAAAGCTTTTGCATCCTTGAGAGTCGTTGTCTTCTTGAGCCTTTTGGCACTTCGATTGTTAGACTACGTATTTTCTACTTGGTCTTCAATTTTTTCCTTATTTGTTTCTAATTTTTCTCCAACATTTATAATTTTTTTCATTCATATGGTGTTTCACTTTGTTAGACTTTGGGCACCATGTTACCTTGGTCATACGTACAAGCTCCTACCCATGTTGTGTAATTTTCGTAGAATGTTTCTTTCCTTAACTCCCACAAATGTGACGTCCTGCTCAGTTTATATACAATGATTTCCACTTCTGCTATGTCCGGAGTTAGGGATTAGCTCTATTGGGCCCAACAGAGTAGGTTTTACCTGAAGACGGAGATAGACCCCCATCTTCGAAACGTCCTGGTTTTTATTGGTTTTATTTAATCTTGGACAACGGATAATGTCCAGAAAACAATTTTCTTCAACAACGCACCGTCACAAACTTTCAGACTTTTCAACATAAATTTGTTTATTTAAAAGACAGAACTAATTAAAAGTTTTTACGATGAAATATTTTGGCGGTATAACTGAGCAGTACAATAGCCATTATTTTAAAATCGTAAAGATTTACAGAGAAAATATGTAAGAAATATTTTAATATTTCTTTTGCTATTACAGCTTTCGAATGAAGCAGTCGTTCATATTTAGGTTTCCTTATGCTCTATCATATGTGAAAAACATATTGTGAACCTTCTTTCGCGTTTTTCAACAGGAATCATGCTGACAAATACTGGCGTTAATATAAAAATTGTACTGCCATCTACCGTTGCTCCTACATGTTCTGCCACAAAAATTCAAGAACGCTCATTGAATTTTTATGAAATTTGGTATGGACCTTGTGCCATTTGAGGCTAGTCCCAACTCATATTATTGAAATGTGAGGTTGAGTCACTCCTGGGTTCCATTATCTTCTACGAGAAATGACTGCGTTATTCAGACACCATTCCTAGTAATGACGTCACCATCCTTAGATATTTATTGAGTCAAAAGTGTCTGGGCGGATTTTAATAAAATTTGACACGGACGTTGTTATTGAAGGTTGTTCTAAACTAGTAACTTCATTTTCCGCATTCAATCATACTCACGTTACGGATACTCAAAATAGTGAGGTGGCACAATTGTATTCTTCTTCAAAGTGTCAGTGACTTGGAAACTTTGCAAAATGTATTGAACTGCCATGTTGCAGGAAGTTAATTACAAAACTGTCCAATCTAATGCGTATTTAATGTGCTACGACAGCCGGAGCATTCAAATGTCAACTCAAACTAAACATTACAATAAAATAGCTGCCTTTGCTCAACAAGATAATTAACATTTGGTTCCGGTTTTTAACTCCAATTCGCATCACGCCATGCAAGTGCACATCGATTATTCTTGAATGGAGCTTCGATTTGTTCGTTCCTTTTCGTTAAAACACTGTGTGTGTTCTCCTGAATACGCTTGTAAAGTTTCGAGCTAATATATGAAAACAGCGAACCGAGATACCTGCAAATAAGCATAAACGTTAACCTCATTAAAGACTGGTAGTTGAAACTACTAAGCAGACTGACACATATTGAAGTTAAATGAATTCAGTTTGTAGTTTCTCTTTTAGCATCACTGACTTCAATGGAGAATGGGCTTTCAAAGAAATGTATAATTGCAAGGATACGAAAATAATCGAATTTAATCGAGTCTAATTTTACGTTTATCAGCCAAGAAATCGATCATTTATCTAACACATACATTTGGAAATAGAACATTTATCGATACAAACTAACAAAGAAAATCACAGTAAGAAAAATATTACAGAGGTTAACATTTTCCTTCTGTTACCGACACAATTTCATTTTCATTTCAAAAGCTTCTACAAAACCAAACATACCACAAACGATGACCTGTTGATCTTGAACTTCTGTATTTAAGCAATATTCGTGGTGGCTGATATATAATTCCAATTATATTTAAACCTTGGATCCCTGTCTCTTATTACGCCTTTAGTTATGTCCAGCGATATTCAGGTTACTACGTTATTTCTCACGCACTCGGAAAACATCTTTCTCTTTTGTCATCAAAACTTTCAAAACTGCTAGTTCTTCGACTACCTGAACAATTATTCTTCCCCTTGAATGACAACTAATAATCGAAAAGCACCCCATGTGTCGCTACTCTCATTTGGTGCTAAAGAAAATATTGTTTTTAGGTTGAATAAGTCACAACTAATTATCTTCAAATCGTCACGTAGTCATTGAACGGGACGAACTTATAGTATTAAAACACTTTATTTTTGCGTAAAGTTTCTTGCATTATTAATTTAAAATATTTTTACAACGAATTCCCCATCGGAAAGAGATTTTCCTTCTGCAGCCAACAAATTATCAATTCGATAATTTGCCGCAATGCGCCGAAATTATCAACGGATTTTTTTCTGACGATTTTCTGCTGTGACTCAACCAATTTTCTGAAGCAGCCACTACTTCTCTTATCATAAAACAACAAATTTTCTGCATTTTTCTGTGCTTAGAAATTTAGTGTCTTCTCAAAGGCCAAAACACTTTCACTACAATTTAAACACAAAACGTTCCCATTCCACAGAAACCCAAAAAATATTTTTCTTCTCACTGATCTTCAAAAACCTCACATTCAGAGTAAGCTATGAGCGTTTTTATAAAGACATTTTAAATTATGTCCTTGTTTAATTTATCCCAGGTTTTTTAAACTACAGGTAACAAAAAGTAACAAATATTAAAGAAACGAACATACTTGCTATTTGAGGTTGAAGGACTCTCCGCCTAAGAACAGGGAACATACAAATATTGAGTAGAATGATATTTCTGTCTGACAAGGAACAGTCACAGTTCTGTCCAAAAGCAAAGAAAATTAAATTTAGTTACGATAATAATTCATACGGATTTGCGGCGTCTGAGGTGTTAGCACCGATTTATCTAGCCCTGGAATCGGTCCTGTTTGAAATTATTTACTGATACGTTAAAGGGATCATATAAAGAGTTTCCGAGGCCCGCTTTAAACCTGCAGGCCGTAGGTTGAATACCCCTTCAATATATAAATAATTAATTATTGCGTTTACATGTATTCGTGGGCATTAGTCTGTGAACGTATTACGTCTACAAATGAAGGTGACAAATGTATGAGTACATGAAAACAGTGATGTTAGCAAGTTTTCTTTTATTATCTGATATTATTATAAAAAAATTTAAGGAAATAATTTTGAGTAATATGTTACGTAAAAAAATACGTCTGAAATATTTGTGTATTGCAAAGAGAAGCCTTTTTAGTCGTGTTTATGTCCAAAAATACATCCAATAATTGGCATACACGAGACGTCCATGTCGTCAAATTTACAATAAACTTTCATTTTGGTTTAAATTTTTAATCAACTACTCCAAACGCCAAATTTTACTAAAATATATTCATCAAAAGTGGAATTATTTTGTGTATATTCGAATAGAGACAGCGCTGAGGGCCACTTCTTACTGCAAATTGCGAATAAGAAATTGCGTAAAGAAAATCATCTGTTTGTCTAACATCGAAATTCCATGAGATTAAGCTTCAGTGAATATTCCTACGTCTCTGTTTAATACATGCACATGCATATAGAATGGATGGACCTGCAGGTAATTCATAACAATATATAATTTAGGTAAATTTTCGTATCTATTTACAACAATGATTAAATATAAATTGTCACACTGTGTAGTTTCGTAAGTGATTACCAAAGTTTCATGTAAATATCTCTTGCATTGGTATCTATAAAAATACTACAGGGAGTTGCAACTAAGAACATAATTCATACTTTCATCCCCTTGAAATCTAAAAATGTCAACATCGTGATGAGTGAGATAAAAATGTTGGGCCTATATTACGTTCTTCACGTCCATTTTAAAACAAAATTCTATAGGCAAAATTACGTTTCACCACATAGTAACCGTTTGTTTTGTGTGGCTATGACATTTGGTGTTTGGGGCTAATGAAAAATTATAGATTTTACTGGACATAAACTGAAAGAAATGCAAAGGCAAAATATGTGGAGTGAATACAGCTCTTATTAAAATTATTTGTGACCGCTGAAAAGGTTTAAATAATACCAGTAGTTAAGAGACCGTGTCCAAAATTCAAATCCTACATACAGATTTTAGCAAGTGTATTATTTCTCCTACAGATCGCAGTTGTAGCTGTGCTTGGTCTGGCCGCCGTCAGCCTTGCCAGGCCTCAAGTGAGCAACACGACACCGATTCCAATTATTTCTTACAACAATGAAGGCGTGAACTTCGATGGATCTTACAAATGGAGGTAACGACATTCTGAATTCTGCATTGTCGATGTTTCTTCGAAGTAACTTACCGATAGTTCTCGATTATAATACTCTTGTCATACCATTTAATTTCATTGTAAACGTGGTCTACCACATAAGTTAATTTATTCGTTCTTCACAGACTATTTCAACGCATTAAGCGCGGAATGGAACGTTTATTTTGTACATATTATACGTTTGTTGTGGTAAGCAATTCTGTCTTCGGATTATCTAGCACTGTGGAGTGAGAAAACGGTTCCCAGATATGTAGCGAAGTTGAGGGCAGAAGGCATGGGATGTACCTTCACCTGGGGCTTTGAGCGGGGACTACCAACTCGTCGCTGAAAAAGGACAGTATGTTACGAAATGTTCCACTGGGTTATGAAGCGGATTCTTGTAAACATGATAATGAAACTCTATGTTCCATAAATGGAGGGAAATTTTATTGACTAACTGGGCGACTGATCCATCAAGTTACAGTTATTTCCTTGTACTTATAGTAGATTTACTGTTCTTAAAATTCTATTACTGCAGACAGAATTCACGTAAGTATTGACCCATTTTTCGGATCTGATACTGCGAACATCGAACGAATGAGCTCCAGCTGTGTCTAAACCTCCATAATTTGCAAATTTCTCCAACATTAATGTGGTGATTAAAACAAAGAGAATGGTATAAACGTGATATATAGTATGCATAGAGAACTTGGATAATAAATCTGAAGGGAGAAGACCTGGTTGATGACCTAGAAGTAGATAGAAGGGAAATAAGAATATGACAGAGTCCAAAGGCAGGTCAGTGTGAATATGTTAATGACTGTAATCTTTCCATAAAAGAAAGAAATTTCTTGCCCGGCTGAGTAACCAACAACTGTTGTAGAAAGACCCTGCATCATGCTGTTAGTTACTCAATACAGTCTCTTAAAAAAATCTGGAGGTCATTTTATCTACAGAACTACACAATTACTTTGTTTAATTATCCTTTTATTGTCTCCAAATGTAAAATGTATAGTGAGTGTGAGCCAAATGCCTGTTAGCACACTTTTGCATGTACTGCCCTCCAAGTCATTTATTTTTATTTTGTGGCCTTCTCCCCCTTTGGCGAGATAATGGTTGCTGAGATAAGGCAATTAGCAGATGATGGCGGGGGAGGGGGGGACACTGGAAGTGCTCCGCGGTGCGTCGCATCTCAAGTGCCGTGACTGAACGAACCTGCCCTTCTTCATTCGCCCCGAGGTCAAACAGCCAACGAGCATCTGCAACGCAAAACCGGTTTCTTTGCTTGTAGTAGTGGCATCTGGTTACTACGGGGTAAACCGCATAGCACAGAATGTCTCTCATTTCATTCAGGGGAATGTTGAGGGTTTAATTTCAATGTTTCCTGTGGTTACGCTTTTCATAGGGTATTACATTAACTGTAGCAATCAAGAAAACGTGTATATGCGGATCGGAATAAACTACACGATTGATTATGAACGACTAACCGCGAAGAATCTGGAAAAAAAGTTCGACTCAGGAATTTATATATTCGGCAAGAACCTGCCTTGCACATTAATTTTCAGTGCTTTGAAAAGTAGATGAACAATATTTGCTGTTCAAAAACGTTGACTGTGGTTTAAGGAATGACAAATATAAAATATATTTATGAATTGTAACTGCGAAATATTTCAGCACAAGAACACAAACTCAGACATGTTTCTGACGTCATTCAGGCGCTCATATTTCGAGGTCTGTCGTGTAATTAAAGGTACTCGCATTGCGTAAGTTGAAAACTACACAACAGTCGTGTCCATGAGATTTTAACGCGCATGACAAATCACAAAGAAAAACTACACATAAAGTGCTGTAAACAACATAGATCAAAGGCACAGTTCAGTAATAGGAAAGATCCATTACTTGCGTTTCTATATTCAAATCACCTTTGTTATTTCATAGCCGTTAAACAGAGTTTTAAAATGAAATGCTAGAGGTATTACGTATGAATAATTATTTTTCATTCGATGACGTCAAAGTTCCTAATATTTGTTTAAACCTGTTTCGTATGGGTGTTAAATTCGGTATCTCAAATGAAGGTAAGAAAAGAGACTGTTGATATTTGAAAAGAGATCGCTAAGTGAAATATTTTGTTGTAAGATGGATGAAGTGACAGAAGGCTGGAGAAAATTAAGAGCTTCATAACGTAGATGCTACTCATCAAGTACGCATTGTTTCTTTGTCGCTTTGGAGCTGCGGCAGCCAACGGAACCACTGTCCATCTCCCAGATGATACCTGAATTTTGAGCATCATTGAAAAGGGTCACAGGGATACCAAAAGACACGGATATAATGAACCTGCCCCAGTGCCTCACTGTCCCACAGTTCCTAAATGGCAAACCGTGGGAGAGACCCTGAGCTCGAACGGTGAGATGGCAACTGACTGTCTGAGCTAAAGCAGGGCAGTCATCAGATATCAGCACAAAAATCAAATCAAAGAGGATTACATGGACAGGGGCATGTAGCATGCGTGTGAAATGAGAAATGCTTATCAAATGTCGGTAGGAAGACCTGAAGGGAAGAGACAAATTGTAAATTCGAGTTGTAGATGGGACAATAGTATTAAAATTCATGTTAGGGAAATAGGATCGAAGTATATTGATCTGCTTAAAATAGGTGTCGGTGGCGAGCTCTTCTGTTTAGGAAATGAATCTTCTCAAGAAGGCCCCTGTTCCGTGGAATTATTTAATATTATTAAAGGTAAAGAAATAATTTCAAGTCATTAGTCTATTGAAACGAAAAATAGAGTACAATTATTAAATATCAGCCAACAATTTTTACGCAGATACGCGATACTTCAAACACTCCAAAAACAGACATCAATACACCGATTACTGTAGACGTATCTTACCATCAACGTCACCGTCTCAGACAATCCGTTTAAGCTAGACGCCACACAGCCATTCAGGTTTCAAAGAAACATTAAGTCATCAGTTAGGTTATGTCCTATGAGGTGTAACGAAGCACAATTATCTTTAAATTGTTTCCGAATGTTCTACATTTATTATTTGCGTTTTAGTTTATAAAAAGGTATAACATAGATACGTTCATTGTTTTTGGGACGAAATTATATGTTAAAAATAATGAAAAATGAAACAGTAGCTTGAAGGAAAATAATACTGCTATGGTTCAAGTAAACTGTGATAATATTAATTGGGAATGTTAGTCTATAGTAATCAATCAATATTAAATGTCCCTGAAAAATATTCAATGATGACGCGTCACGTATTTAAGAGATGATAAACCTTAAAATCTTTGCAAAAATTTCAGAGTGACGTTTAAGTTCACTGTTAGGAAGAAAGAAACCTCTGAATTACATTGAGAGTTGTGTTACACAGAATCAATATGAATATTTTAGAATAAATTATATCATTAAGCAAATAACAATAAACAAACACAAGTTATTGTAATTTTTATCAAGTTAAGACAATTTAAAACAGAAATGAATACAATATTTGACTCAATTTAATAACGTTGCTGAGGAGTATAGAAAGGCTTCGACTGATAAAACGATTCGATATCGTTATCGATATCTGATATCGATAATAAATTTCATATTAATTTTCATAATAATAATGTTGCAGCTACGAGACAGCCAACGAGATACAGGCTCAGGAAGAAGGTTACGTGAAGAACCTTGGAAATCCAGAACAAGAGACGCAATTTGCTCAAGGCGGGTACCAGTACACGGCTCCAGATGGCACTCGTATCAGCCTCACGTACACGGCCGACGAGAACGGCTTTGTTCCGCAAGGCGCTCATCTGCCGACACCACCCCCAATCCCCGAGGCCATCCAGAGGGCACTGGAATACATCGCCGCCCATCCTGAAGAGAACGAAGCTGGAGCCTACAGTGATTCTCAACCTGGTTCGAAGCCCGGTCGACAATACTGAGCTGCCTCAGTTATAAAATGCACATCGTGACTTGACTGTGCAGACACTGGAAAACTAAAATAACAAGGACAGTCTCATAGTTGGGTACTGTTAGTTGCACTTTACAAACATCAAAGCAACAATGTTCATCTCACTGCGTTGCAACACCCATCATACAACTGTCGTCCAAATGTGGCATACCGTAGTTATTTATTTTCAACACTTTTCATGCATTATGACTAGTTTGTCATAATATAAACTCTTCAGAAGAATGTTAATATATTTAGGTAAAGTACACATACAATTATGACTAGTTTGTCATAATATAAACTTTTCAGAAGAATGTTAATTTCTTTAGGTAAAGTACACATACAGCTTCAAGTTTGGTATTTAAGAAAAGAGCTTCCTATTCTTAATTATCTGTTGAAAAAATGTAAGGATTGTGAGGAAATTCTATGGCATAAATTGTAACTTCGGTGATACCTCATCGTACACGCATCTGCAGATAGTTTTACATTCTTTCATAATTTCACAATCAATCCGACATAGTTTGCGTATTGCTTAAAAAATAATATGTATCATTGTTACAATTTTCATGACAATAAATACACACACGCACAGACATACATTTCTGTTCGAGGCCTGAGTTCCTCTCGCTGGTATTGTTTTAAATGTACTTCTGATACATGATAAAAACGAAACATCTATAGGATATGCTATAACAGCAAATTTAATACAGAGTGAGATTATTCTTTTAGATTTTAAGCGTTAAGGTTAGAAATAAACACCATACTTTTCGCCTGAGCGGTTGCCCGCGGAAGGAGTGGGCAATATTAACATTCAATTTATTCCCGTATCATGGTAAAAGTTTTGTGTTGATGCTTTAATTTTTAACTACGTACATAGTGTCTGTATTGTTTATATGTTTATACAAGCTATATTATATGAATTTACTATATAATAAAATAACTATTTTGACACAAAATAAGCGACTGTACTGCAAATTACTAGTCCATTTTTACAAAGATCACAAAGAAACAGTTGCGAACGACGACGCACAACTCTGAAATTTATCCGTGTAAACCATTCCATGTTCGTATTCTTGCATTATCAAATGTAACCTTGAGTGGGATTCGAACCCACGGTCCCTGCGACTAAGCGGCACAAGGCCCACGCCTCAGACCACACGGCCACTGCGGACCCCAGATATAAATACAGCCTAGATTTAATACAGATTCATTTAATAATTTCCTGAAAATATTTATAAATCAGTAACAAATGCGTGGTATTTATAGCAGTCAAGACGTCAGTGTTGGTCTTCTGGGCTGTAACGCCGTGCGAAGTTAAAGGTAAATAACGCTGCGGAGAAATCTTACACTAATCATATTCATCCTTGAAGATGGAGACAGTATGTCCTCCCCCCGAAACTATAATATCTACCTACAAGTATGTGTACATGTTGTCACAACCCAGAAGACCGGAGTAGACAGTACCCAGTAATTAAGAAACTGCAGATAACTCGCTTAATGAACTCTTTGACTGTGTGAACGATCTCACTGAGTAATCTGTATTGTTTCTGCCCTGTTACGCCATTAAGGCGGGCATCCTTTAACCTTTTGTGCAAGAAAACTTGTAAGAGAATTCTCGTGTTGCATAAAAATTCTCGTATTCTCCTTCAGGCCTTACGCATTATTAATTACCGTTTCAACGTGAATGCATTGTAAAATGTTGCGCGTGTAGTCTGGTAGAAACCGACCAACGTTTTAGAGGAGCTTACGGCCTCCATCGTGAGTTTAGTGATCCATCACTAACTGCCCTAAACATGGAAGAAGTCAGTCAATTTCTACCAAACTTCACTGCGCTACATCTCAGAAGACAACCATTTTCATTCTTGTCGCCGCGAAAATCTGAAATCATATTACCATTTACTCTCTTTTTACATCTGTTCCTGATTTATTTCGTCCCTTTCTCTATTCTCCCCTCTTCTCTATTTCCTCCTAGTCTATTTCTCCATGCATCCTTCGTATTTCCTTCTCCTCAATCTTCTCACTTCAGTGGTCTATTTTTAGTGTTCTCCTCATTTTCATACACAAGATTTAGCCATGTTTACTTTCTATCTTTTTCTATGAAAATTAACATATATCTAAGGAATTCCGTTCCTAACAATTCCACTGGTAAGACAATTATAATTTGACATTTTCCAATTGTATTTCTTAGTGAGCAAGTTCAGGTTCGTAGTTCGATTCCCGAACAGGCTAAACCTTGAGATGAAGGGTAAACCAGGCTTTGGCATATTAATCTGGTTTATGTAAACGAAGGAGGCGTGATTAGATAATATTTGGTAGGCCTTACTTCATCCAAAATTGATTGGTTTTATTAAACTTAGCCTTGTTAAATGTGTTAAATTGGAAGAAAGTGGCCATACTCAGTCGCTTGAACGTCTCTCTTCTCGACTTTCCGTCTAGAGGGAGCGTAAAATAAACAAAGGTTACGCAATCGTTCAAATTGTTACGCGACGTGCACTTAAGCCACTCCAGACGACGAATGAACCCTTTCCAGATGTGGGGTGACGATTGCATTACAACCAGCGCCTCACTGCGACTGACCAATGAATCTGAATATGGCTTATAGGCGCGTTCCCGCCGTTATGGGGGAACGAATCGGATCGCCGCATTTAATTGTAATTTAATAACAATTACGTAATGCAGGAGTATTTAAAGAGCGATTGTGGTTGCGGGGCTGTCTTAAGTTTTGATCTTCAGGTCGTGCAGACCGTTCTACACGTACTTCAGATTTTTATATACAACAGCTGAATCATCGCACTGCCTTGCATTAACTGTAACTGGTCTTCAAAGTGTCTCAAGAGGCAATAAATTGAACGTCTCTTAGCTCGCCAATGGCGTCTTTAGTCGTCTTTAGTTACTCTAGAGATTTCGCATCCTACGCAAAACATGAACCCCACCACTGCCTTCTCCATACATTCCCTGGGAATCGGAGTCCCATGCTCACCGACCTAAACCCACGCCCATTATCAAAATTTCCTAATATCCCTTCGGTACTTATCAGAAAATTCGAAGCTGTAACCGTACGAGGGCCTGGCACGTCACTGGGTTTGACCCCTGGCTTCAACAAGCAAATATCGAGACGAGAGTGTGAAAGGCCGGTTACATTAGCTCGTGGCTGGACTCCTCTTACCGTCAGCGGAAGTTAACGAAGTCCTTACTTCTGTGTTCTCTTGAATTCGCACAAAGCCTTCTTTATATAATTCAGTTTTACGTAACTGAAAATGTGCTTACGCAGAAACTCCCTTACGCATAGCATCAAAAGTAAACTCTGAGTGTTGTAATGGCATAAACGTAAGAACGCGAATGGGTTTTCGACAAAACCTCCACCTACAAATATCGTGGATACTTATGTGGGAAATTCTTTACTTTGCTAGCATGCTTTCCTTCTTAATATTAGCAGTATAGAAAGTAAGTACCAATAAATTCACGACGTTTCATCAATTTAGTACAATAAAACAAATTAATAATGCAGAATTACTTCCTTCCTGCTTGGACATCAGAGGTGACATGTCGGTACGAAATGAATCCACGAAAAGAGATCTTTGCTTGGATTTTAATTAATAAAGAATTAAACAATACAGGGCTTTCAAAAGGAAATTTGATTGCAACGAATACCTACATTTTAAAATATCGTTTAGCAAACATCAGTTGAAATGATAAAGGACGTAATTACACATTGAGGTTCCCACGGCAGTGAGTACGAAGATGGCAGGCAATCTTGTAGCGCCGTGTAATCTGGAAGAAGTTTAGCAACTCTTCAGAGCTCCTTGCTGTCTCCAACATCAAGGCGTTATACCCTTAATTAAACGTTGGTCACCTTCTATCAGATTACACGGAGCTGCAACCCACAAGACAGCCTTCTCACAGTAAATGCAAGTAATCCTCAGAGTGAGTCGACTTTCTAGTTGTCACTCGGCCAGACAGGCCACGTCAAGGTCGCGCGAGCAGAAGTTCTACTGATATCTCTTCCAAAAAACCTAGAATAAAGCTTAAATTATGCTTGCTCTCTAATTAAACAGCTCATTTTTCTAGCTGAGTGAGGGCCTGTGGCCTGACCAGACTCAAATTACGTACTAAATTGTAAATCCTTTTCGACATTCAGTAAAAAATCTTGGACGGGATGTAAACTCGCCATAAGGCCTTCACCTACATATGACAAAACAACAGAAAACGGATATACCACGCCTCTGATGACATTTTAATCCACGATTCGAGTTGTAAAACAGTGAAGACCCATGCATCACACCAAATTAACATCACGATCTGCAGTGATTAAACACGCTTACAAATATATGACCCATTGGATTAAAAGAACACCCACAGATTGTGGCTGAAATGTCGGGTAAGGTACTTTAAAACATTCACATCTGTTTCAGCTCCCAGACAGTTGTTACATCGGGCAGAGTCATGGCGAATTTAATTTCCGTGTTTCGTTGCAAATGCGTAAAAGAACAGTTTTAATAACATTGAAATTAAATTTTGCTGGGAAAAGATGCAGTATATCGATATTAATGGTGAATGCGTGAGAATGAAAACGGCACATGTCACAAAAACAAACATTTGGCAAAATGGAAAGTATTTGTAATGATTCAGAAGAAAATTCTGTGACACTGTTTTTGAAGCCTCAAGAATCATGAGAGATATGTTTTAGTGACGTCGAGGTTTATTTATCTTTTAATAGCTCAAACATATTTGGTACGTAATTTTAGAAATTTTTATGAAATTGCGGTTTAAAAGGAAGAAAATTCCATTATTGCATTAGATAAATTCTTCAACGAACGAGTTACAAATCGAGTATTGTGGTCTCCGCGATTATCCGATTTAAATAAATACTTGTGACGCATTTGCTGGGTCACCTGAAATTTTTTTTTGGAAAATTGTGGCGCGCAAACCAATTGAGCTAGCCACATGCGGTTTACGGCAGATTACAGTGAAACTCTGGAAGATTTTTTGCAGCCAACAGATGGCATAAGCGGCCATCTTTACGTTTCTCAGTCAGTTGTTTGTGAAATGACGACTGTGCAGGAACGGGCGCGTTGTGTGGGATGGCTTTTTGAGACAAAATCAGTCACCCAGACTCAACGAAATTACCGCACACAGTTCAATAAGTAACCTCCGAATGACAATGCAATAAGAGACTGACAACGGCTTTTCCTAAAACTGGTAGCGTCCATGATCGCAAGAGAAGTGGCAGACCGGGTGTGTAAGCGATGAATGTGTGGAAAGAATCCATGAATCGTTGTACGAAGCCCTAAAAAATCCACACGGCTAGCTTCGCGTGAATTGTCACTCCCACGTTCAACAGTACACAAAGTGCTACATAAGAGGTTTAGGTTATGTGCATACAAGATTCAGTTAGTGCAACAGTTGAAACCTGGTCAACACTTCGCAGAAGAAATGCTCGACCGCATTGACCTTGATGTGGACTTCTTGAAAAAAATCATGGCAACATTTCATGTCTCGGGTAAAGTTCACAGGCACAATGTGCGCATATGGGGGTAAGCGATGAATGTGTGGAAAGAATCCATGAATCGTTGTACGAAGCCCTAAAAAATCCACACGGCTAGCTTCGCGTGAATTGTCACTCCCACGTTCAACAGTACACAAAGTGCTACATAAGAGGTTTAGGTTATGTGCATACAAGATTCAGTTAGTGCAACAGTTGAAACCTGGTCAACACTTCGCAGAAGAAATGCTCGACCGCATTGACCTTGATGTGGACTTCTTGAAAAAAATCATGGCAACATTTCATGTCTCGGGTAAAGTTCACAGGCACAATGTGCGCATATGGGGCACATGTTGTTAGGGAGCACATACGCGATAGTCCGAAAGTGAACGTGTGGTTAATGCATTACCAGGTTACTAGACCCTTCTTTTTTCAAGAGCAGACGATCAACATGAACACCTTCCTGGACATGCTGGAACTGTATGAAGTACCACACATTGAGCACTCACAGCCACACATCATTCTGCAACAAGATGGTGCCCCACCTCATTGGGGTCTGCAGGTACGCGCGTACCTAGACAGGACATTTCCAGGAAGATGGATCGGCAGAGACGGTCCAAAGCCTTGGCCTCCACGTTCGCCAGACATGACACCACTGGATTTTTTCCTGTGGGGTTATGTCAAGAGCAATGTGTTCCGAACACCAGTTAACGGATTTGATGACCTGAAGACCCGTATCAGGAATGCGATCTCGGATATTCCAGCGGATATGCTCCACAGAACATGGCAAGAGCTCGAATATCGTCTGGACGTTCTCCGTGCTACCAAGGGAGCCCACATCGAGGTCTACTGAGCTCAGTAAAATACTTACAGAGTTTCACTGTAATCTGCCGTAAACCGCATGTGGCTAGCTCAATTTGTTTGCGCGCCACAATTTTTCAAAATCCCGAATGGACTTTGTGGACACACTGTATAACTACAACAGAAAACCAGGCTGTGAACAATCGAATGCTGAGGCGGGTTTAATCGAGCCAGCTGCTCTATGCAGTCCAAACATTGTCTGTATTCCCTGCAGTTCAGGACTATACCTTCAGAATACATCAGTAGTTATGACAGCAGCACAAGTCAGCACAAGTGACCTAAAACAATTAACAAAACACTGACAAACTCCAATCAGCAAATCTGAACGAGTTATTCACTGCTTTTACTCAAGTTCATGGGTCTACACTTGAAGCATGATATTCATTAAAAAATCCATTTTGTAAAAATACGAACATGTGTCGTATTCATTCCCAGCCATTTGATTGTACTTACCATAATTTATTAAAAAGGAAGCGGACAATAAAGTCTACATTTAAATTGCGTTTACTGTTCAAAAAACCTTTTAACATAATTAAGACCTCTATTAGTAATAGATAAGAATAAGATAATTAAATAAATTGCTTACATGGAAGGAAACTGCATAAATATTTGTTTCAACTTAAACGTTTCACCAGAGCAAAGGTGAGTACAAAATGAGAGTCATTAATTTAATGAAATAAACATTGCATAACATTAATGTTAATTTAGTCACACCTTAACACCAGCGTTCAAGTGTCAACGAGTGACCACCCGCATTCCGATACCATAACACGGTATTAACCTCAAATCAGTCTGAAACACTCGCTTACCAATGTATAATAGAGCAGAATACGCGACTTTTGTGGAGTGAGACGTCCACTTTCACTTTGCCTAAATGTCGCGGTTGCATCACGCAGAACCTCCACGCTGTGAAGAATCAGCCTTTGACCTCGGCTCGATTTGTCGACAGATTCTCCACCTTGCCCTTTACTTGGTTATAAGATTCCTGTGGCCGCGAAGGATGATAGAAGCCTCATGCTGAGGTGGCCGTGTCAAAATCAACCTTCTGCACCACCACCTCAGTATGAGGCTCAAGGCATGGCGAGACCATAGAAATAATAAATGATTTGGAAAACTTACCATTCGCATACAATTCGAGAAAACGCTCGAGTAGGAGAAAGGGGGTTTCCCAAAATATGTTACAGCACCTCAGTGGATAAGGACGACAATGTAGGCAATAAGAACCTCTGAAACGTCGGTAAACGTCTACCAGACTACACGGTGCAACAACCCAGAAGACAGTCATCTTCCTTTCTTATAGAACGTCAGACCTAGAAGTGACTAAGGAGGGAAAAAAGATAAACTTTACAAGACAGGGTTACTTTAGATACGGGGAGAGACATGTGAAAATATTATTAAAATATATTATAAACGTAGACTAAATTGGTTCACAACAGGATTCGACGAAGTGTCTTTGAATTGATTATGTTGAAGAGTCAGACTTTTCTGTCGGCTGGCTAGCAGATTTTGAATCTTAAGTTTGTTTTTGTCTGTGCATTTCAACACAAGTAATCGCGATTCATGGACTCATGTGACCTACACGTAGGCATGTAACACCTAAATGTCATTTCATATAATGTTTGTGAAAGCAGATATCAGTCTGTTAACAGTAACACAATTTATGTTCCTTAACACAGCGACTCATTATGCAACGTCATGAATTCGAAAATGTACTTAATACTGCTCCCAGGCAGAATGCTGTATCGAAAAAGGACTTTGACGAAATATGTATTTGTACACATCTTGCGCGCAAAACGTTTATTTTAATATTCTGTCAACGGTGGCACATTAATGAAAATAAGACTTTTAAATGTGAAGTTGGGATGTCCATACAATTCACAAAAATTTATTCATAGGTTAAAAGGTTATCTGAGCCAGCAAGAAGACGAAGAGACGCCATATTGAACATATGTCGAAGTTGTCCTTAATTCAAGATCAGTACTGTTCGGGACTCGACTTTGCGACTCTGCAAGGAATGTTTGCTACTCAACGCTTTGCATGATTAAACGCGCACTTACTACTGGCGATATGCACGCTACTAGTGGCAGCGGTATAAATTACTCCAAATTTAATTAACTATAATACCACACACACTGGAGTATGAGGACTTTGGGCAAAGAAGCCCATAGTACAGGCATACCAACAAGGCGAAGGCAAATACTTCATACCAGTACACAGTGGAAGCGCTGAGTTATAGCATTTCCTTTTACCGAAATGCCTCCTGGTGGCATACGTGAAATATTATGTTCACGGGTGGACTAACAGGTATTCTATGAATACCATTATCTAAACCCAGAACGAGCACTGTTATTTCAAATATGAGTTTTAAAATATATTGCATAAAGCAAAGTGTATTGTAGCCAAAATTATTATAAGCCCCTTCATTATTCTTTAACAACGAATGTCTAATTATGTGTATATTCGTAAACATATATTTCATTTCAATACTGCTATTTTTAAATTTTTAACTAATTAACGCATCTTAATGGTCTTTAAGTAACTCCATTTTTGAGCGAATCTACGTTCAATTATTAATTTTATTGCTGAGTTTGAAGTTTGTATCATCAGCTCAGAGCTATATTTAAAATAATATGTCAATTTTATTTAGACTATGATCCCCTAGCTATAGAGAACAACGAATAATTATTTTGTTGTCATATTTGTTTAGTCATCGTGCCAGAAAGTACGGTTTTCGTTCTAAATATTCTACGAAGCACTTTGCTCATCACACGAAGAGTGGTGAATCTCGGAAAATCTAGGACGTCATACCTGCTTAAAACCTTGAACAAAATGGACTGGGTTCAAGCTTAATATATGTTGTAAAATTTGCTCCAGAAGTATGTGAGAAATTTGTGTATTTGCATATTTCAGACACTGAAACGATAATATTTGTCATAATCACATGAACTCTTCTTGTTGTATGGTTGCATTAATGTTTTAATACAACTTAACTGCACTCCTTGTATTACATTCATATTTCTTACAGCTGGCCATATTTGGAATACGTGTTTCTAATTGGCCTAAGTTCAGAATACGCGTTATATTTAATTTTAATTTTAATTTTATTTCAGAAATTTATTACACGAATATTTTTAAATTAAAGAATTCTAGTACAATTGTACATCCCAAAGCAACAAACCGTAGAAACTTCAAAATGTTTCATCTATTAAAGAAAGTACCAGAATCAACAAAGATTAGCGTGCCCTTATTTGGCGTATATAGACCTTCCTTTTTAGAAACATTTCTTGCAGATGACGTGCTGCAACATTCGTTGGAAGGCCTTGTTTCCCCTACATTTTACCAGCAGAGATGGTCATGAATTTTACCATAATATCCATGTTAGTGTCGTCGGCTTCAGTGACGGCGAAGCACAACAAAAATAACTGACCTTCTGGAGAAATGAGAATTGAGTCAGAAGAAAATGGATGCAGACAAACTAAAAGCTCTATTCCTCTTCCAAGTTAAGACACAGTTCACAGTTTGCTCAAATCTCACAATTGCATTTTCTATTAGAGGGATCTGACCCAACTAACTTCTCGTGACTGATGTAACGACGCTCAGAATAGGCCTATTTGACGTCAAATAGAACTGCTGTTCTTAAAGAATCATTCGTCTCCAGTCTTTTTAGCGTCTCTGACAACTTTCACGGGAATCCTGAGAAGAAGCGTGATAAACGTATCGCCCCAAGTATCGGAAATGATAATTGAAGCAGAAAACTTTAGAATATGTAGCAGAAATTCTAGCAACCTGTTGCCACCGTCCATAGTAGGCAGGTTGAATCCCTTCGGTCCGAAACTAGGTCAGAGGATTAGACACCCTGCCAGCCATTTTTGTGGTTTTCCTCAGTTCCAGCTATGTACATAAAAGATGGCGATGCTTAAGAATTATTCCCACCAAGCATTCGACAATCGCCTTTGCACGTCACTCAAAGCGGAGTAATTTCGGAATTTGAAATTGGTCGTTAATAGCCCAGGAATAAATAAAACTTCCTCCTTGGCACAAGAACTTATAAACCTATGGTTAACATTTATAACTCAAAAGACCTTTACGTCATCTAGTTCCCATTCTCCTTGATGGAAACGTATCGTTCTCCACCGAAAGAAATTTCTATCCCTAAGCTCTACAACGATTTCTTTATTTCTCGTATTCGTATTGTACATCTGATATATTGCAACCGCCCCCCCCTCCCCCAAGAAAGTTTGTATTATTCCATTCATTTTTCTAGTAGGAGATGCATTCAAAATCAGCTCCTGCTAAGGTACATTCTGTTTAACAAAAAAATAAGTCCTTAAATCACTATTAAATCATTCGTAATTTTAAGATAGCTCTCTTTTCCACCACAGAGGCAGAAAGCACCTCTGAAACGTCGGTAAACTTCTACCAGACTATACGGCGCAATAACAATCCATAAGACAGCCATCTTCAGATTCATCGCCGTGAAAACCTCAAATTCTATCATTCGTAATTTCTTTTTAGTTGTCCGAATGTGATTTTTCACTGGGGATACTGGGAACGACCCGTTCTTCAAGTGCCTGAGCACTGCGGGTCCCAACGTTTCGTTGGCTTTGATCTATAGACATTCGGTAGGACTCCTTGGATGAGGGATCGGCCGTCGCAAGGCCTCTACCTGTACACAGGACAGCACAACACAGAAAAACGCGGACAAACATCCATGGCTTGAGTGGGATTCAAACCCACGGTCCCAGCGACCAAGCGGCACAAGGCCCACTCCTCAGACCGCGCGGCCACTGCGAACCCCGGTTTTTCACTACTTCTTATAAATTATAATTTTATATTCCAGACGTGTACAAAATAAAGACATCAATATGCATGCTTAATTTAAAGAAAAACGTGGAGTAATAAAAATTATATTTCCGAGACGCGGGATCAGGTCCCACATCAGAACGAAGGTGAAGTCCTGAAGTCTGCATGGTTCAGAGCGGGTATTTGGAAGCTGAGAGGGATGAGGGGGGGCATGGATGGGAAAATATGCCCTTTATGTGGGGCGACAGAAAGCGAGATTCACATACTATTAAAGTGTACGGAAACCGGGAGGTGGAGGGAACAGCTCCTGAGGAACAAGTGGTTCACCGTTGGCGAAGAGTTGGCCTGAGTTATGTAAATAGTATTAGGGATTAAGGAATAGTTATGTAGAGTAGCGTTAGTGAGTAGTTGTAGTAAGCAGTAGTGCTAATAGTGCTACGTATGTAAGGACCGTGGCCGTGAAAACCTGGTGTTAGGCGGCCACAGATCTCTGTATATAGTCTAAACCAAATATATTATATTATATTATATTATAAACTTTGCTTAAAAATTTTAAATTCAAGCAGTACTCTGTATTTAATAAACACCTGCATAATGAAGCAATCACAAACATTTATTCTTTGTGCCAAAATCTTTGAAAATTACCTTGCCGTAGAAGAGAGTTCAACATTAAAAGAAATCTTCAGAAAAAAAAACAGTGAACCTGCTGTTCGTTTTGCAAAGTTGTTTGATTTTTCTGTGATCCTAAAGCACGTAATTTGGTGAAGGCTACAACGGAAATTACTACTGAGTTTAGTTACGAATTTCGTGAGCGACCAATCAAGGCAAATGAGGTCTGCTGATAAACAGCGGGAGCTATCTCTGTATAGTAAAGCCGCACTGGCAGCTGAAATGTGAATTATGAACGCTATTTACATGTACCGAAAGACAGAGGCCGAAAATGAAGGACCAGAATTAGATTATCGAGTTACTTTGGCGTACAAAGTGAACAGTCCAAAGTATATTGTAAGAAAGTCTCCGTACAGTCAACAAATATGGATCTACACCATTCGTGTCGCGAAGGAAAATATAGCGGGCCGCAAGGACACAATATATCCTACTTTTTTACGAAAACTTAATTTGAAGAAATTTATTTGATGCAATTGCGAGAAATTAATATCCAGCGATACGCTCATAGGCCAAAGTCGGAACTGTAATTTCAAGGATCTATGAATTAATCAAATCAAAGTGAAACCAAAAGAATTGATATTTAAGAAATGTACTGATGGAACAACATTTTTTGATTGAGAGAACGAATAATGTAACACCCAGTGTCACTTTCTGTAAAAAGGTCAACATTATATACCCAAAAACAGGAGCAACGAAGCCAATTATTTTAAATTTGGGTAAAGCCCGGGTTAACCAGATCATTCAATTCAATTCAATTCATTTATTAAAGTTCTTGAGAACAGCCAAAAGGCCAATAACAGCCAAGCACTAACAACAATACAAATCTTACAATACTAAAGCAAACAAACAATGAACTGAATATATATAGTACAATATTAATTTATTGCAAAATAATTAATAAGTAAATGAGCTAAATGTTATGGATAAGTAAATTAAGGCAAAAGTTATTTTTACACGTATGGTCTGAAAGTGACAACAGAGAAAAGTATAAGAAAAACTTTCTGTGACGTAGGGTAATATAAAACTGGATTTTTCGAAAGATGAAAACTAGTTTTTCGGCTCCCCAAAAATCCTAAAATCCTGGTTACGACAGTGATATTCAGTTCTGTAGCATCATAGACAAAACAAATATTCAAATATCGTGATCGTGTTCGATAACGTTGGTTACCATTCCGTAATTATGTCCAGGGTCCAGTCTTCAGACTCCAAGAAGACCGAAATAGTGTCACAGTAGTGAAACACACTGGCCCAAAACCATTATTATTATTATTATTATTATTATTTATTAACAAAATTACACACTACGTACTGACGTAATGAACACTGCCCTTGACAACATTACAAATATTAAGCAGAATTTTGCGTTTCCAGGATGGCGTGTATGAAAGTAACTGTCATCTGGGCTGAAGCACACAGTTGTCTTGTAGAAATTTACCGATGTTTCAGAGGTTATTTTTGATTCCATCATTAGGGCAACGGTGATGGAAGCAGCTAGTACTTTTGAAATGTCGGCAAAATTCTACCAAATTACACGGCATCACAACCCATAAGACAGCCATCTTCATAACAATATCAGTGTGGCCATCGTGTGCTAAAAACACAAAGAACCTCAACACGAAGATTCTAGAAGCTATATTAATATCATTATATACCCGGTAGCAGTTATTCCATAAGACAGATGTTCATCTACAGATAATTCAGACATCCGTGACGAAGTAATTTATACGATGCCCTTGACTAAGAATTACTCTCAGATTGAGGAACAAATTACTTTATTTTTTTATTATTTTTTCGATCCTCCGTCCGTTGCTACAGCCTTCAGACAGTTAATTAATTATCACACGTGGTATAGCTCAATTCTAAAAGTTCGTGACGGTGCGTTTTTGAAGTAAACATTTTTCTGGACATTATCCATCTTCCAAGACTAAATAAAATCAATAAAAACCACGACGTTATTGATTTTATTTACTCTTGGACGATGGATAATATCCAGAAAAAAGATTACTTCAACATGTGGTATACCTTATTCGATCAATAATTAATTCCTTGTAGCAAATATTTAAAATCGCTATTCCATTTCAGTGACGCCATTTTTACACAGTACTACATCTAGCACCTGGATGTTCTTTGTTTCCTTCCCCTCTCAGCCCTCCCACCCCCTTTACATCCGAAGGAACCCCAGTACTTGCGATTCGTGAACGACTAAGCCACTAAATCTAGAGAAATAAATATAGTCGCAGACAACTGTATACGTCTATTTCCTTAAATGTTTCCTGGGCGCTGGATAGAAAGGCACGGTCCAATTTATTGGCCAACATGATCGCTCGACTTCAATCGATTTTTTTCTCCTCTGATGACTCACGGAAAGCAATGTCGTTGCATTTGAATCTATCCGTATTATGCCAGGTGCTTTCAAAAGTGTGCGTGCGTTATCAACAGTAGACATCTCAAATTTTACATCACAGCTAATAAAGTAATTTAACCAACTATAAATTAAAATTTGTGTAGCTTAGTCAGTATAGTGACTAGCTACGGGCTGGACGACCGGGGTTCGATCCCCGACGGGGGCAGAGGATTTTTTTTCCTCTAGCCTCTGC
>NW_019060525.1:46093-69521 GCF_000696155.1 Zootermopsis nevadensis | reverse complement strand
TAGGCCCAAATATCCTCCTCAACACCCTGTTCTCAAACACCTGCAATCTGTGTTCCTCCCTCTGAGTGAGAGACCATGTTTCGCACCCATACAAAACAACAGGAATGATTAATGCTTTCCAATAATTACCCTACAAATAAAAAATATGAAGACTGGAATGACAGACGGCAAATATAAATGTAATGTAGTTTAGCATTCCTGAGCAGAGAATACAGGCATCTGATACGACACATCTTTCACAAGCCAATGAATAACATATGCTTTACAATTGAAAACATTAAAAATATGCTGAATATAATTGTTGTTCCCTTTACTTGCTAGCCCTCTTATAGGATTTGAGTTGTCACTATCAGAGACCCAAACAGGCGAATTGGCAGCGTAATTTATCGGGCTCTATCACAAATCATACAAAATGCGGGGCATCAAGAACACAAAGGAATAATAAATACTCACGGGAAAACTGGGCAAAATATGGTGACATCCGCCGTCCACAGTTTACTCAGAACGGTAGAGCAGACCATGATATATAACACGCACTGGCGCCGGACTGCATAAGATAGGACACACAACAACACACGCCTGTGTTCAACCTACCGATGGCAGAAAATTTAAATACTGGCTAAGCACACAAGAACTTTACACTTTAAAAATAATAAAGAACACAAACGCTGAGCACTTAGAACTTCATTCCCACAACTGTCGACAGGAAAACTCCCAGTGTTTTGTTTCAAGTGGTTGTTAATGCACGCTCCGCTAGGTGTCACTAGTTTTGAAAATGGCAACCCCACAGCAGAGGATACGGTGTTTTTTGCAGTTAGCGAAGAAAGAGTCTGTAACAAATGTGAAACGTACTAGCGTACCTGGACAGGGTTCGTCAGTATACTAGCCACGACATGCCAAATAAACCAATGCATCTTCAGTAAAAGACATGCTACTCCGTCCCGAATTCAAGTATCACCGAAACGGAAAAAAAGGAACCTGTGGTATGGATTGTGGGATGCACAGTCTACTAGGAGATATCAAATCTGGGAGAGAGGGAGAGAGATTGATAGCAGAAGACTACGCACAATTCATTCAAGAAACGAGATGGAAACATGCAACAAGAGGGGAGGGAAATTACGTTGCGAAAACTACCCAGGAGCAAACACAGTTAAAAGGAAGACCCAGCACAACTATGGCTCTGTGGATCATCCCCTAGTTACACCCAGGTAAATACAAAACCGTTTCAATATATAGTTTTTCTTAAAATAAAGAAATAAATATAAACAAGCTTGGTTAGCAATCCTGCCTCGAAATTGCAACATCCCGGGTTCAGTTCACTGCTCGTATATTGGCCATCACGACTTAAATTTCTCGTAGTGTCCCCCAGTCTCTCCACGTAAATGTCGGAATTCTAGGTACTTTAAATTAAGCCCCGGATGTTTTTTTTTTCGCCATCATTTTCAATTCCTCATTCGATGAAGCCACTTCCCAGACAGTTTTCTTGCGCCATTATTTAAATTCAAAGACATATTTTAAGCACTATACACTATTTTACATTAGTCATCGCAGACGGAAATACATGGAACATTTTTTATATTGTTATAAATTAATCTGTACATTTGCTAATTTCCCATTAAATTCGTCCCTCGGTTTTACCCAAAGACTTCTCAAGGGTATCATTTTATCTTCGTCTATGCCAATCATAGAAACAGAATGTAAAAATTACTAAAAGTACTTACTCAGTTGGAAGGCTGGGCCTGTACTTTTGAAACTTGGTAACTCACCCTCAGTTGAATCGTCGATAGAGCAACTCCTAAATCACTTCCAAGTTGAAGGCGATTATGGGATTTCGATTTATTGTTGCCAATGCTACCTCTTATACCACACAATGCGATTTTGGTTCAATGTCGCGTGGTGGATAAGCCTCTGTATGAATGTCACAGCGTAATGTTCACGCAGGAACCAATTTCTGTACTTCCGCTTGAAAGCATTTCCTGTGTCCTGTTACGCCTGCTGCTTCGTCTATGCCAGTGCTTCCCAAACCTGGGTAAAAGTAAAGTAAAGTAAAGTTTGTCCCACTATACGCCATGTAGGCGCTTGGGGTGAGAGGAGGTATAGCTCCTCTCTTTCTTGACCTCGGCACTAGATGGGGGTGAGTGGTCAGCATCACGCCCCGGCCGACTTTACCCCCGGGAAAGGACCCCGGTACCCATTGTAGAGGAGGCTGGGTGGGCCCCAGAGCCGGTCTGGACGCAGAGGCTAGAGGAAAAATACTCTGCCCCCGTCGGGGATCGAACCCCGGTCGTCCAGCCCGTAGCTAGTCACTACACTGACTGAGCTATCCCGGCTCATCCCAAACCTGGGTAAATTATCCAAAAAGGGGAGGTTTTTCTTTGGGTAACGACACACCTCGGAATACACATTAAAATTTACCATAAAATTGTTGAAGTACTCTGAAGAAAGCGATCAGTCATTGCGCATTCTAAGACTGCCTAATCTTAAGACATCTCGAATTTTTAATTACTGCTAACTGATATACTTTTCATGGATGTTGCAAAGTAAGTATGTAGACAATTTCATCAGTTGGTATTTCAGGTTTGGAGCATCCTCATAAATTATTTTTGAGTACCAATTTAAATGCTTTGCTCATCACTTCGGTTCACACCACCTAGTTTGGACACTACTGGTCTGCTTCATCTAGAATATGAGCAGGCCTACTGTCCTCATTTTTCTTCCGTTGTACGGCTAATGTCATCTCATAATTGCAACGTTTCTCTCATGCATCTTATCCCAGAACACAGCAGGAAAAGAATTAAACATAATTTTCTCTGAGATGAGCCAGGTATCGAGTCTAAGATCAAGTCCATAACTGAGGACCGAAGTCATGACAATGTGTTGGAAGGTTTGGGCTGTCGCACACCACGCGAGATGGTGATAGGTAAGCCTGAAACAAAGACATGATGATTAATACCAGGGGAGAACCAAAGAAGTTCAATACCGCAATTCATTGTCAACTACGAGAGCTGAAGTTCCTGTGTCGTTTAAAATACCAAGATCTTAAAGGGAAGTGGAGTTAGTTTAACAATCGCCATTCATAAAGTAAGCTCCTGATCATTAATTAAACACAAAAGTAACAAATTTAGATCAACTTTGGTGATGACCTGATAGCTAGAATACTAGATTCGAAGTCCGTTAGTTTATCTGCCCTAAGCAAATTCAAATCTCTTGTTGTGCAAGCCACAAATTGCGTATACAAAAGGCAAACAACGTTGCTGGGAACATTCGATACAAATGGGAAACTGCATATCTTTGAAATCTGTGGCTAACAAATAACTGCTAAATTTTTAAAAGTTTCGGCGATTACCAGTGCTGATGTGTTATTAGTTCTGTCTTTACGCAGCGCACAAATTTTTCTTCCGAGTTTTCAGAAATATCTTAAGATGGGCTAATAATCCCGAAATATGTAAACATGTTTTGAACATAACACGCTAGGAAAAATACTCGTGTGTTGTGTAAAGGTGGAACTAGTAAAAAACATAAATTTTAATTCACAACAAGACGCTCCTTTATAATCTGAAGCATCGGTTTGTTCGCATGATCCCCTACAATGACATTTGCCCCAGACGTTTTAATGCGCCAGTAACCGACTTCATCGTTAAATATTTTTCCCCACACTTTCCATTCAACGGTACATAACCTCACATTCTTAATGTATTTCTTCGCTTAACCAGCAAAGATGGGTGTTCCTCTGAAATGTTTGTATCTAACTACTAGTCCACAATACATCACAACATCGAAGAGCAACATCGTCAAACCATCCTCTCTGACACATGGGGTTATGACCCCTGATGTCTAAACCGCCTTCAGTGAGTAGTAACACATCCTTGAGGTCTGAGCTCCTCCGGGCCTGGCCATCGAGCCTAGACTCAATCCGATCGATGCAACGGGCGAGCCAGGGCCCTGTAGCACAGATAACGTTCGATTTCAGACCTGGTTCAAATGTTTTGTACATGATTTCTGGCTTTCTCGGGATTTTCTTTTTGCAAGAAGAAACGTTATTCGTAGTTGAGCCCTTTATATGACAGTAACCTAGCCAGACAATTAATAACTAGCGCATTGCAAATTTTTAGAGCGAGTTAAGATGGGACTTGACGGAAAGTTTTTTTTAAAAAGCCAGTTGGCGCTTCAAACTCCAAATTAACCTCAGATGTTCTTAGAGCAACGTTAAACAATTCATTCAAAGACATTTTACAATTGTCCATTAATGAAACATATATTTATGACATGACAGTTAGGGCAAATTGAAAATATACCGGGCTTCATTCGTGTTGTAATAAAAGGAATTGGCCATAATTTGGTCAATATCATGATAACACAGTCCCTTTCTGTAATAACAATAATAACATAACCCTGCATATTAATGGTCATTTTACCATTTCAAATTCCCCGAAAGTGAGATCACATCCAGTTCGAAATACACTTTGTATCGTCTAAAACAGTTCACAGGGGTCACTTATCATCTTTTTGTTTTCCTATGTTTAGTTCTCTGGGGGGGGGGTCGTTATATTTTGCCTTGTCCTCTCTGGTGTTGGTATATAGTAGATTCCGGTTAATTGGGACACATCGGGACTAGAAAACTTTGGCCCTATTAAGCGTCTGCCCCAATTATGCGAAGTTCCACGTAAAGAGTTAAAAAGGCTTGTTCTTTAAGATTTGTCCCAAATAAACGGTTGTCCCGATTAACTGATGGCCCAATTAACCGGAATCTACTGTATATTACTACACATCACTGTATATTAGAATATTATCTGTTGTTATTTTATTAGGTTTATATCCGGAATACGTATGTACTTTTCACGTATGTGGGTCTTCTGAATTGTAGTGTCCTGTAGTCTGATAGAGGTTTGCCAATATTTCATAGGTCCTTGTTATCCTCTCATTGCTCGATGTTGGAGTCAGCAAGGATTTCTGAACGTGGATAACTTCTACCTGACTGCACGGCGCTACAACCACGAAGACAGCCATCTTCAGACTCGCCGCATGTGAACTTCAAATCCTACTTGCATTCATGTATTTCATGAGCCCGTGAGTCTTGAGCTGTGACGGTTACGGAACTGCGAGTGTTGTTGACGAAAGCACAAATGTACCCTTGTCTTGACTTCGCTGTCTGACCGGAAGTGATGTTCTCTCTGATGTTCTTAATTTCCGGGTACACGTGGAAGTAGGATAGAAACAAATCTAGGCTGTGTGGAGGCTACTGTAGAAAGATTAAAGATGTTTGTAGTCGTTCGTGCGCTTGTGTGAGGTCTCGCGTTGTCCTGCCGGCTGTGTGTCATGAGGAAGTCTTCGGATAGTTGGTTTCAATTTTCACAGCGTTCCAACATAGCGCTCGGAGTTATTGATGGCGTCATCATGGCATAGAAACGGAATTTACTGCACCATTGGTCCTCGTACATTTCACTGCTGTAGAACACTTTTCATGGAACATTTGAAAAGAAGTTTGTTTTTGAGCAATTATTTTTAATTCACAATTCGAACTGCATATTTTATGAAACAATTTATGTTGTGCTTGCATGATGTGACGATTGGATCTCCTTGCTAGCCACAAGAGAGTTGAAGTCTGGTACAGTTTTGAAAAACTGCATCTTCGTCTCGTGTTCTGCATTAAATCTATTTGGGAATTCGTTCTTGATGTCTTAAGAAGGCTGTTTCGCGCAAATGTGTAAATTTTAACGGCTTCTTGATGTCTTAAGAAGGCTGTTTCGAGCAGATGTGTAAATTTTAACGGAAGTAACTTCTTCACAGAAAATGGGCAGAATCTTATCTTTCATACCAGCCCAAAGGTAAATTATATTTACGAGTCTACGTGTATTTTTCAAGCCCGTGTTTTTAATAATAATTGCTCTGTCAGAGGAAATTTAAACGATATTTGTAACAGCTTTTTGCTTTTAACCACAGATAAGAGTACTTTTCGCTGTAACTTTTAGCCTCGGAAATATTCCATTGTGTCTAAAAGAACATTAACTTCACCAAAAAATTGTTCAGTGTTGCTAAAGTATATGTAATTTTTTCAACGCATGTCCTCCAAAACTTTCGTTTTGTGTAAGAAAGACTTTTCTTTAATATGTTGAAACAATTGTGAAATCTGTACCTTAAGGTGTTAAATTTAGTTAATTATCTTCGTAAAAATGTCTGAGAGGTACTTTAACCTCTGGACTCACAGAGATATGATGAAAGGTAGAAGGGATGGTCAACACTGGATGACGAAATTTCCGAGGGCATAGTGTGAATACAAGAAACGAGGTACTGCCTCGTGATAACCATCAAACTTGCGTAACTGCTACGCATTTCGTCACACAACGCAGTGAACATTCTCGATCCAGTGGTCTTGATGTTATAAAACGTACCATCTCCAGTCTTTCTCACATCAAATTTTTACGACGATGCACTGGACACTAGTTCATTCTGGTGCAATGGTGTTATTTTATTATTTTATTTAGTGTTCTGTCTGACGACAGGTCCATATGAACAGGATCCTTCCATCCTTTTCTCGGACTGGGACCTGTTCATATACGTTCTTGGCAGATGATCCAGAAGTGGTGTGCCATTGCCTTCTTCTGTGTGTGAATGGAGTAATTGTTGGGATGCCACGGAGAAACCGAGGAAGCCCCCGGAGGAAAACTCCGTGTTGCCTAGACCACGGCCTTGCCCAACACAAGTTATAAATTCGGGCACCGCCGGGAATCGAACCCGAGACCCCAGGATTACAAGGCCAGCGTTCTAACCGCTAGACCACCGTGGTGGTGTGCAATGGTGTTACGAGTAATAAAAACATGTATTTTCCGAACCATCGATCGTGCGTCATATGTGTAAATATCAACACATTTTTTCTCAACAGAGGCCTTCCTTGGCAATGCATAGATTTATGACGTTAAAGTTATCTACTCCCGCAGTATTATAAGAGAAGAAAAATGTTAGCACATAAGTGTTTTGTCTTCAGCTTGATTGTTACGTGCGTATGAATGTCAGAAATGCAAACAAAACAGAAAGACAGTCGATGTTATTGGAATCATCAACTTACATGGCGAAACTCTGATTAATTTTAATCTAAAAAAGTTATCTCTTGGCCAAATATAATATTACACGTTGGCAGGTCTATTTTTTCGGAGCTGTAATTAAAATATTGGCAAATATAATATACACAATGCCTGATAATTTGCATGAGATTTATTTCAGAATTCCGAATGTGGGCGTAAAGAAAATTTATTATCAAGTATTACCCATCAGCTATGTAGTCAGTAACGTCACTCAGTTTTTACAAAATGTCTAATATTTATTTACTGACAATTTGGACTGGAAAGACACAAAACGTCATCAGAAACATGTCTGAACATTTCCATGGTTTTAGTAGCATCTACTGAAAGCGACTCTCCTTGCATTCCCACAATTATGACAACAGGTAGATTGATAAAGATATTATTTTGGATATCTTCTCCAAAAACTGCATCTCGCATTTTTGTTATCAAGTTGGCTTTTGCTTAATCGGGCGATACTAAAGGTGTTCCAGCATATTATATTCAGATTTTGTAGTAAATCCATCAAAGCAGCAAATTCAGTGGCAGCTTGAAAGTCAGTTGCTTACCGCTGTCAACTGTGCCACGAAGCTAATGGTGGTCATTTTAAACACCTAATCTGGATATGCTTTTACACTAAGAACCTATCCTGATGCATTGTTTAGCTTATTAAAATGTCTATTTCATTCATTAAATGTGTTTACACATTTTCTTGTGACATTGTGTACGTGTGTAGTGTGTTCTCTGTCCAACACAACGTAACTGATTTTTATACCAACAGATGGCTCCATGTAGAGTCAAATAACGTTCTGCCATATACGATCAAAAATCAATACACATTAGAGTAGACGTTGCCACACTGTCTACGTCTCGTTCCTCGGAACATGGAAGTCAATAGAGAAAATTAAATTGTTTTGTTTTATTCTGAAAAATCCAACAGTAGCAAAGCCCAAACATCACAAGTTTGACAGTGATTTTAGTCTGGAACTTCTTAGGTTCGTGTCAAACTCGCGTCACCGCTGTGTGAATGTGTTCTGCTATGAAACTCGGTGCTGGCATATGGAATGATTTTAAAACGAGGCTTGCCGGAAGACACCAAAGCTAAGCTAAACTAAGATCACTTCTGAAAGCAGACTGAATGAGCCGTGTAATCCAGGAAACGAGACCTCTGACCCACTGTCTGTCTACGTTCTTTCTCTGTTAATTATTCTACGTTCCCTATCTCCCATTTTTACATCTTTGTATCAGTCCCCTCCTGTCTTGGATCTATACAAGTTTCGTCTGACGTTGGGCGTAACCCACATTTCTGGGAGTGTCCTCACCATCAAGCGACGGGATTATGATCAGGATTCCAAAGCTGTGATGAAATGAACGCATTGATTAGTATTCAGCTCTAACACACCGAGACTGGGCCTATGTGAAATTTACGGAACGCCAATTATTTGTTGGTTCTCCAAACAAACGCACACGTTCGTGTAATTTAGAAACGAACAATGAAATGTCATCCGGTAGTACAAAGATGCGATTATACTGTGGTGAAATGAACAATTTTCCTTATATATAATTGTAACAGTTATGTTAGAATATGCAAATAAATACGCATATTCGTACATGTATATAATGTAAAAAAAAATCATAATTAGCCGAAAGTGTCCTTCCGGCAAAGTGGATTGAATTTTAACAGAAAAAAATACAAAGTTATTTATGTCAGACAGCATAGAAATGAATAAGAATTACATAAAATCTCCGGTTTATATCATAAAACTTTTAATTGTTTCGGCAAAATTATCTTATTTATTTTTGCTGTTTTATAAAACTTTATATCAGACAGTTTATAAAGTAACCACTTGGGAATATTATTTCGTTGTTCTAACGTTACAACAGGTTTTTATCATTATGTATAATAGAGGTCAAATGTAGATCGAGTGTCATACACATTTCGAAACCTGGTTTAAAAACTTCAAAGAAAACATGTTTAATAGTTTTCATTGTATTACATCTAAGGGAATGCAAGCAAGAACAAGCATCTGTGTTAACCTTTTCAGGCACGAAACTCGTCTAAATAGCATTTAAAACCATAATTCGTATATCAATGAAAATACACGGTATCTCCATTAGGCGTACAAAGATATATTTGTTAATGTTCTCTAATGAGATAGAAACAGCTTCTCGATAATCACACGAAACACATAAATACACCGCCCGTTTCAAACAACAGAATACAGAAACATAAAAACATCAGTTTGTCACTTCTAAAACGTCACACTTTACTCTAAATAAAAAGAATGAAAGAACAAAAACGTATAGTCTAGGGGTTCATATCCAGGGGCCCGCCAACTTGTTTTATGGTTCACGTACATTTTTGTAATATTACATCATCCTATAAAAGATAAACTACACGCACAATTTAACAAAATGTGGAAATACAAACAAATGCTAAAGGACTGGGAAATATTACTGGTAATCAGCTTATATAAACAAGAAAATGCAAGTAATTTTAGAAACTACAGCGGTATCACTTTACAATCAAAGATATCAAAATTATATGCGAATATCTTAAGGATCAAATTAAACAAATATATATAATAAATACTTTGTGAAGAACGGTGTGGATTTCGAACCAGAAGAGGATGAATAGAAGTAATATTTACAATAATCAAATATTAGAGAAATAATAGAATAAAATTTATCAACATAACTTCTGATCATAGATTGTGAAATTAAATCTTCTAGTTTCAGAGCATGGGCTTATTAAAGTTTGTACAAGTAGACGTTTAATACGGATGTTGGAGAAGATTGCTTGTGTAACTCACGACTCCATCGGCCCGTTAATTTTCGTGGACTGAGTTAAAAATAAGTCCGAACACGGTTCACGATTGCATTACACACATGGAACTTTTTAAATGCAGTCCTTTAGCTCGAATTTTTTATACAATGCGTAAATGGATACTCGGTTGGATGGGTGAAATTGTGTGCGGAACACACCAACGCCTTAGTTGTGGTGAAGCCATTTTCAAAACTAGTAACATATGGCGGAGGCGCGCAACACAAACAATAACCCTGGTCATTTCAAACAAAACTTCGAGACTCTTTCTATCGACTTTTGTAGGTGTGAATTTCCAAGTATACCGCATTTGGTTTCTGTATCATTTTGCAATTGTAAGGTTATTTTGTGCTCATTCTGTAGAATCAATGGAATAGGAAAATTAAATTTTGTTAAACAAATGTATAATCAAACAAAACTAAGAATGCAGCAAAAATAGTTTCTCTGATACTGAAGTGGGACATTGGTGTTAAATAAAACAAATAAACGTTTGGAAGCAGCACAGATAATATTCTTAAGGCTATTATGAAGATATACAAAATTAGACCGTCAAATATATTGGTATATGCCAAAGCTAGAAAATACAAAGCATAGTAGCACATAAATTATAACCAGTGGGAAATCTAAAAATAGGTCGCCCCAAGAAAAATGGAAAATTCAGTTCTTGGAAGTGAGTTGAATAATAAAGGCTTAATAAACTTAATTAAAATCAGTTCAAGATCATCACCAAACATGTTGAACAACTTGTTATCACATAATATTTAAGCAACTTGAAACACATAATAAGAAAAAACAAGTTATACAATTTGTAAGAGATTTGGTGATATTAAACTTATCCGCATATATTTTTTTTATAAATTGCCATGAACGTTCAATCAATTATCCACGACGGCCCGAGAATTCGTACGGCTGAGTGCGGCCATACTGGGATACTGGGAATGACCCATTCTGAGCACTGCGGGCCACAACTTTTCGTTGGCTTGATCTATTAGACATTCGGTAGGACTTCTTGGATGAGGGATCGGCCCGTCACAAGGCCTCTACCTGTACACAGGACAGCACAACACAGAAAAACGCGGACAAACATCCATGGCTTGAGTGGGATTCGAACCCACGGTCCCAGCGACCGCGCGGCCACTGCGGACCCCGAGTGCGGCCATAGGTCTTGAAATGTTGAGGCCCTATTATAGTCGAAAGAGTAAAGTTTAGTTGTTTGTTAATAAACGGCGATTTACCTCATTTCAGTAACATCGTTTCTGTTCGGGACAACTTACAAGCCCTGCCTTACTAATGGAAAGGCAGGTGAAAGCCTGTTTGCAATGTATTCTATTCATTGCGTTGGTAAAGGAATTTGTCGAAGAAATTTTGTTGACTCGGACCTTTATTCAGCAGTAAAGGTCAAATACATAAATTCACAGTGGAAGTTTAAATTATGTATATAAAGTTTTAGATGAGCCGACGTAGCTCAGTCGGTACAGTCACTGGCTGCGGACTGCAATACCAGCTCTGGGGCCCACCCAGCCTCCTATCCAATGGGTACCGGGATCCTTTCCCGAGGGTAAAGCGCGGCTGGGGCGTGATGCTGACCACTCACCCCCATCTAGTGCCGAGGTCAAGGAAGGGAGGAGCTATACCTCCACTCCCCCCAAACGCCTACATGGCGTATAGTGGGACAGCTTTACTTTTTACTCGAATATAAAGTTTCATGTTACCACATGCTTTTTAAAGGAGGTATACATGAATGTGGATTTTAAAATACAGTGTACAATATTCACGGATATGTTGTAAATTCAAGCAATATTGAATATTTATTGCATTACCATTGTAATATGCGTTTACAGAGAGGAACGGCGTTCATTAGTCGTTTTGACTTACGTAGTACTCTGGATGAATCTAAGAGCGCTTTAGCGTTCAGCTACGGATGCCATTTTCTGAATTAGTGATCGGCTTGTGATTGTGTTAGCCGCAGAGACTTTTTTAAAAATTAAAGACTATATGAGAACAAGGCAACGAATATTCAGACGCCATTTTAACACTGGGAGTCATGGAAAAGTTCCTGATCGCAGCGCCATCAATAACTGGGTAGAGAAGTTTCGAACCACAGCTTCTGTAACAAACAAAAACCTGGAAACCGGAAAAGATTGATGGGGTAAGAATCGCTATTGGTCTTATATGGTAAACGAGTTCTTGTTTCCAGAGTTAGCCGCCGCGACATTCTCCTTGCCACTGTAAGGGCCCTTGTCCACGGCAAGAATTTTCGCCGTCCGCCGTTCCGATAGATTTACCGGATTGGTAGTGATACATTGTTTCATATGAGAGTTTGGCCACGAGCCATCACGGCAAATCTACCGGTCCGGCTGCCGGATGCAGCACCGGATTCCCACTGTCGATGAACATTTTTAAGGACTTCGTTTGTACATCGACACTACTTGGCCATCTCGCTCGCCCGATCTGTCGGTTTGCTCGTTATAGTCCGATATATATTCGTATTTTACACAGCGCGCAAAAAATATTCATATGTGTTAACAAACATGACGACCCAAAACAATGTAATTTATGTTTCGAAATTCTGGTCTCAAAGTTTTCAATTTCACAGACGTCAGGGTAATGCCAGCTTTAGAATCTGTGGCCGCAAAACTCCATATTTGCTCCGGTTCGCTCAGAGATTCACTTTCCTTACATAATGATATATACAGATATAAAAGATGGGCAGAATGCAGACTTACTGAATGTCAGAACACAGAACAGGCACTAGCGGACCTGAACTTAGTTACCAGAGTTCGTAGAAAGGTTAAGGTGTATTACTTTCACTCATAAAGTTCCAGGATTAAATTTCGGGGTGTGTCTATGTGCTTTCAGAAAGGCTTCAAAGGCGTGAACCCTAAGTACTCTTACAGTATTATCATAAAACAACCTGCGATCATTACATTGTTCGGAGTTTGTTATTAATTTCTTAGAGGCTTTTAAATATTCTTCAACATCTCTGAAATTTTAGAAACTGAAATCTTGGACAGTCTTCGGTGTTCGCAGATAACGTAAGAAACATCTGTTACCTTATCAATACATCGCTTGGAAGCATTTGTAATCGACAGTTGTAACTAAGTCTGAATTTTCATATAAAAATTACGTTATTATTAAAACACTTTATGATTTAACTGCGCTGTGTATAAATATGTCGGACGAAACATGTCTCCATTACTGCTTTGGAAGTCTGACCCTTGGGCCACAGATAATTTGTGTGTCAAGCTTTTAACATTTACGTGCATAATACGGTCCATACTCTGAGGGACGCTGCGTTTAAGATAACTCAGAAGCATTGCGGGGGGTGTTTACAGGATGTACTTTTATCCTTATGTAACCTACGTGCTGAATCACAAAGCAGCGGGGAAGAAAGTTTAACTGGTAAATTGCGACAACCATATTTTTCAAAGTAATTACTTAAACACTGCAATTTATAAACGGGGTTTTAAAAAAACATGTATTTTTGTAGTTTTGTCACGCAAATAATGTTGTGTTTAATATAATACTCAAAAGGAATTCGTATTCAAGACCAGAAATTAAAGATTAAATTGCTAACTCTATAAATCGAATGGTGGCTGAAGAATAATAAACTGTGTATTGGACACTTGCAGAAATATCGAATGAAATGCGTGGGCATAATTTGACAGATCACGGTTAATCATTTCTCATTATACAAGCCAATCCATTGATTTTCTGTGGCCATCTTGTTATTTACGTTATAAACAGAGGATAAATTAAATAAAATCAGCTATTTTGTCGTAGAATATTTGCTGGGTTGGACAGTAATGCGGAATGAAATGTAATGTAATTGTGGCATTAGGTTGATTTCCATTAGCGTATAGGTTTAGGCGATTTTCACGGCAGTTAAACAATTTAATTTAACAGTTATTTGTAATTGGGTTGTTTATCGGAAATTTTTTAAACACTGACGAAAATTATGCAATCCTATCATTTTATATCAGCCCAACCACAAGACAAGGTACTCGTGGACTTAGAAAAACCGGACATGCACTGTCCAGCTGACCTTAGATTGTAACAAGAGTTGAAATGATATATATACATGATATATATATTTGACAGCTAATTTTTTTTTTCTTGAATTAGTTATTCAAGGCTTTGTGTAAGCTACATCATTGATTTAATGGTCACTGCAGATGAAAATCAACGGGTAGCTTTATATTTCGTAGGTTATGGGGCGGTTCAAACCTCGACCCAGAGACCGTCTATTTTGACCGAGGTTTTACATAGTTTATTATTAAGTGTTCTGTCTTACGACAGGTCCATTGCTCTGCCCAAAAAGAGCTCTCCAGTTGTCCCTATTCTCGGCTTCTCGCTTTAATTCCTGGAACGTCATCTTCTTTCCTTGTTTAAGGTCGTCGGTTAGCTGTATCAATCTTCTTCCTAGTCCTCTCTTTCCTTCAACCTGGCCTTCGGTGATATCACTCAGTAATCCATTCCTTCTCATAATATGTCCCAGCCAGTTAGCTTTCCTTCGTGTAATCGCCTGCAGAATGCTTCTTTGCTCGTTGACTCTCCTCAATACTTCTTCGTTGGTCACTCGATCCGTCCACCTGATCTTCTCTGTTCTTCTCCAACACCACATTTCGAAACTCTCCAGGTATTTCTGTTCCTTCTTCCTGAGTGTCCAAGTCTCTGCTCCATACAGCGCGACACTCCATACGTAACACTTCATTGCTTATTAATTTCAACCAACTGCTAGGATGGTTTCTTATAGATGCCGTTCTGCTTCATTTAACCCCATTTCTAATACTTCATTTAAAATAATTCATAAAACAACAATTACAATCGATTTGCTTCAGTAATCGATTGGCTATGACTAAGACGAGATTCACGAATTTAATGTGATACATCCATACCGATAATAATTGATTTTAAGAAGTGGTTATTTATTAGCGATTACGTGTTTATTGGTACAGGCGGTGTGTAGAAGCTGACTTGTTTCTGACGTTTCATACGGTCATATTACTTTTATTATCACGAATGAACTGAATCGCACTTAGGCTAATATTAACTTACTGGCTGAAGGCACAAATATCATACACATAAACAGAAAAACTCTATTAGATGCCAATACGAAGATGGTCTAGTAGTGAAATTAAAGAAAACGAAATACATGTTTGTGACTCTCCAAAGGTCTACAAGACAAATACACGAGTGTAAGCGCGGCTAATAAATCCTTAGAGCAAGTGGCAACGTTCAGATAGTGGTAAACAACGTTAACAAATCGTAATTACATTTTGAAAAAAATTATTAGCGGAATAAATTTGGGGAATACTTACTTCCTGCAGTTTAGAATCGTTTGTCTTCAGTCTGACACTCAAAAACATAAATATTATAATATACAGAACTATAATTTTATATTTTGTTTTATTATACGGGCCTGAAACCTAGTCTTTCGTGTTTAAGAAACACAGATAGAGAGTGACTGAGTTAAAGATGCTTAGGACAGTATTTGTATATATATGGCAAGCATGGAAAAACTGCAAAAGTAAGGAGGGCCATGGTATTCACCAGCTATTGTCAGGAAGACCAATTCAAAGAAAGGGGAAATGAGAAATGCGTACAAAATTATGGTTATAAAGCCTGGAGGTAAAAAGTCTCTTAGCAGACTTAGGCGCAGTTGGAAGAATATTATAATGTACCTCGGGAAAACAGAGATTGGATAGGATGTGGATTGCATTTCTGTAGCTAGGGATAGGGACCGGTTGTGAATTCCTGTGAACCCATGGGTTCCATTAATGTTAACAATTTTATTTAGAGCTGACCGTACTGCTGTGTTAAGAAGGATTCGTACTCGTCTAGTCAGTTGCGTGGGATGTGCTCCAAGTTTGTTGTTGGAGTATCACCTGCAAATTGCTATCTTGACAATTTGACAGGCAGTCTTGGTAGACCTACTGACAGGTATTTCGTAGTCTCAAGCAATTTGTCTGACAAAGAAAGCCTAAATATGTAATAATTATTTCATATATTCAAACCACAGCAAAGAAATGCCAAAGGTTATATTTCTGTTTTGTGGGAGTATGTGGGTGAGTTAGTGAGCGAGTTTTTCGGCTTCTTGTTTCACATTTAAACGTATCTGAGTGTCCTGTCGGAAAAACCGACGTAAAAAATGTATTTTCTCAACACAGGCTTTAAAAACGCTTGCTTTTATTTATTATTTATTTAGTGTTCTGTCTGACGACAGGTCCATATGAACAGGATCCTTCCATCCTTTTCTCGGACTGGGACCTGTTCATATACGTTCTTGGCAGATGATCCAGAAGTGGTTTGCCATTGCCTTCTTCTGTGTGTGAATGGAGTAATTGTTGGGATGCCACGGAGAAACCGGGGAAGCCCCCGGAGGAAAACTCCGTGTTGCCTAGACCACGGCCTTGCTCAACACAAGTTATAAATTCGGACACCGCCGGGAATCGAACCCGAGACCCCAGGTTTACGAGGCCAGCGTTCTAACCGCTAGACTACCGTTGTTTATATAACATCGGTAAATTCTTCTATTGTTATTTACACAAAATTCTGTCATCCAAACCAATTCAACTTCTTTTTTCCCTAAGGTCCGTTTTCATGGTCTCTTTCCCGTAACATCCTAATCTTTTAAGTGAATTTCTATACGATTGTCAAAGCAACATTATGGCCCACACATGAATATAAGTTATATTTCTTCCAGTCGTGGTAGAGTACGTTATAGAAAGACGCGGTCGAATGGTTAGCATTTCTGCTTCGTAATCGTGGAATCTCGTGGTAATATTTCGGCCAGGATACCGACTTTCTTTTCGAAAATGCCGGAATAGTGCCTTAAATCATGCCACGACCTTTACCATGCACATCGGTCCCAATTCGTTACTTTGTAACCATGCCAACATTCCACGTTACATAACCTGAAAAGCGAACATAGTTAAACGCACCAATAATAAGTACGTAAGTGTATTTATGCGTGACAGAATGCGATGTAAACCAGTGCTCATTACTGAAGGAGAAGTCAGTTTTCTGTGCATTTCTGTCAGATCTCTTGATTAAAGTAAACTGAAACTGCGAGAGAAATGTAGGCATTACCTTCAGCTATAATTTTCTCACTTTGGAGCCCTGAGACTGCTCCGAAGACGGGATCACACACATTACGTCATCTTATGTAACATCTCCTATAGGCTTCTTGCTCGTACTTAATGAAATAACTTGCGGCGTGTATTTCATTAACCGAGAGAGGTTTGCTAATTCCGTGCAAAGTAAGAATATAGTTTTAAATAGAGTGACATGTTTCCGTTTTATAAAAGAACAGTAACTTTAATTTTCAGTTGGGGCATGCGCATTCAGAACAATTACACGCAATTCTCGGTTTACGAACGAGTTCCGTTCCAAGACGTTGTTCGATATACGTTTTTGTTCGTTATGTGTATCTTGCATAAAAATATATTTTTAAGTCACCAAATGCAAAACTACACTTGACCGTCTAAGATAACCTAGGCAAAGCAAGTGATGATTCTATTATATTATAATAACGGAGATCACCAATTTATTTCCCACGAGAAAACATTCTACGTGGCGTGGCATGTAAATCCGCATAATTCACGAAGCTAACACTACAAAATTATTACATTTTCTCACCATTTCGGTTTTATTTATTAATTATCTAAAAAGTAACTCAGGTAGTATGACAGTTGTGGATTTCTAGTACCTCCAAAAGCTATAATTAAACTATTACTGGCTTATAACGTTTTTACTTGCAACTGAAGTTTCCCAGAACTGAAAGTGTCAAGTTACAGTTTCGAGTTTTGGTAAAACGTGATAAAATCAAGCCACGACACGCATGCTATTTGTTTCAACCTCCTGTGATAATTTTTGTTTCGTTTTGGTTGGAGAAATAATGGTTCTAAGGGACAAATGCATGGCGCCAGGTGTCTCCAACTAACAAAAACTTAAAAATTAAGACGCCAGCCAATCAGAGATATTCTCTGAGAGATGAGAGTCAAATTTAAATCCACCAATCATATGAAAGAGACTTCAAACTTAACAAGAACACGAGAAGGGTATTTGAATGCTGTGGTCCATTAATATTTCCTAAACTCCCTAAACTCTGCTACCAGTAATTAAACAGGCATGTTCCTCCTAGGGAATAGAAATTATTACGTGAAAAATAACCGGGAACAAAAATAGACGGATTTCATATTCATATAGATAATAAATTCAGTCATTTTTTGCTCCCGATTTAAAAAAATTTCAGAAGTAGCTGCTAGAGTGGTATGAGATTCATGTCTACTTTTGAAAAAAATTAATCATCAGGTGTGCATCCAAGTATTTATGACCCGAAGTGAACGCGAGTATCAAGAGACCTTCAAATAACAAATCTGGATTGTTACTGAAATCGCTTGTCTCAAGTTATTGCCCACCGAAGCCAAATTTTACCTGAGTTTCTACGAGTATTATTACTAATTCCTGCTATCATAAACCATCGCGTCTAGCCTAAGATCTTTCTTGTTCTACCATTGACTTCAACATGAGAAATAACTACCATTTTACCTCAGTGATACCCTAAGGGGCGGGAATGTTATATTTCGTACTCCTAAAAATTAACAAAATTTTCATTCATTTTATCTTTATATATCCTACGCTTTCATGTAAATTAGAAGAACAGGAAATCAAGAACTCGTCTTTGTTATTTTCTAAGAAGAAAGGTACAAAGGTAGTTATTTCTGTAATTATAAAAGTATTCTACCTTTAAATAATTTTAACCGATTGTGTTTTTTATCCAGTGTAACATCGTGACCGCTAATAAGATAAAGCGAAGTAATTTATGGCTGAAGCAAAATTTCCGGCAGTCAATTGTGTTCTTTCAATTATCCGGAATTTTATTTACGTTCGAAAGTTGCGTGAAGCCATTGGACCGATAACGAAAAGTAGATTGGTATAGTCGTTTAATTATTTCAGATAAATCGTTCCCTGACACTCCCAACACCGGTACGTTGCGTGTCAGATATAAATTCCGTGTTTCTGCTGCTGTTAACTAGAAGTCAGCATCCCAAGGTAAGTTAACAGCTTAAGAGTAGCAACATACGAAATTTACACGCAAATTCTCCGATATTTTAATCTATTAAACACAAAATCTTTTGTCCCATTTGATTAAGGATATACTCTCATTATTTAATTTGTGTACTAAAATTCACCCTCCTTCTTGCTCGTTTCACGGTAAACCTTAGTTTTCATAACGTCTTAGGTTTTTATTGGAGTAAAAATAAAAAAAATTGTCTTCTGCGTTGTGGCTTTACAACGTTTCGGAGGAACATACCACACCCGTTTTCAAAGCAGAAAGCTAAATAGGCATGTACAGTTCGCGAAGCCGCCATGATGTTGTTTAAATTTCAAAATAAGTTTATGAAATAAAAATTTCATAAGTATTAAATAACGCCGTTTAGCAAAGCTAATAGTAGTTCAGCTAGTCAGAATGTTTCTTCTTTCATATAACATGAAAGTATTTTTATCGTGTTTGTGAGTGTCCACCCAGTTCACCCTATCCTGAACCAGATTAACCTTGTCTGCACCCGCGCACATTAATCCCATCAGCTATATTTAAATTCCCAAGGGACCTCTTCCCCTCAGGATTTCTGGACACAATTTTGAAAGTTTCTTTTTATATTATCCATGCATGGTTCATGCACCGTCCACATAATTATATTTAATCTGACTTTGTAATAATATCTGTTGAAGCATAAAAAATACGAATCTGTGATCGTCTGTCAGGATAAAACGCAACGTTTGTCATAAATACAAAGTAAAAATAAATATTATTATTTCAATATTTAGTTAATATTTATATTTCAGATATTAGAAGATTATGCAAAAGATTGCAAAATGAGTAGTAGGGAATATTCTGCGAATTTAACATGTTTTTAATTATTTTTTTAGTGTAATTTTAATTTGTTTCTGTCCTCAAATATTTCGACTTTGACACCAACTTTTGACGGACTAGCAGTTTTAATATAATGCTTTTGTCTTTTATTTTTGTGAGGTATCAAAAACATATATTGCATTTGCTTCATGTTCTTAGTAGCGTCTAATAGAGCATCTATGCTCGTTTTGCAGTGTCCAGTTCTTTTCCGTCAGAACCTTCATTTGATCTCTCATAAACCAGTTCTTTCCATTTCTTCAATATTGTCCTGTACCTGCTGTTTTTAAGTAATGTCCTTCCCATCACTGTTCACTTATCCACAGCGCGCTTAATGAGACGGCAGGCAAATTTGTAGGTCCATATTTTAGACATTTGTCTGGGCCTGGGTCTCGAAGCATTGTCAATGTCGGGGTTCGGGCCGGGTTCAAATGGTAGCAATCAGACGTCGTACAGAACATGGCGGTTTTCTATGGCAATTCTTTATTTGTAGTTACTTATGTCCGTGGCAGTCACAGAATAAACAGTTACCATACGTAAATGTGCTGCCACTTGCGCGTAGCGTTTGAGAAGCGAGTTACGATGGGCCTGCAGTGCAAGTTTAGAGAGAGGCAGGAGACAGGAGGATGGAATACAGTCTTTGTAAATTACCTGGTAAACGTCGCTTCGGGTGATGAATGTCACAGGACATCCCCGGGCGCAAGAAAGTACTCAGAAAACGAAACCAAACAAAATTTCCACATGATATTTTCTCGAAGGAATCCTGCACAGTTGTGGTTTTGAACTGTCAGGAAAGAAGTAGGCAGCGGATGATGTAATAGAGAGGAAGGATGCGCATGCGTATGCCTGGTAAGAAGTATTCAGAAAAACATTTGACGGTGTCAGCCCACCGTCTATCGGCTGTCGCACAAGTTACAATTTTTCACTCCCACGCGTGGAACACCCAACTACTGTTTTCCCTTCACTAACATATGCTGTATGTCTTGTTCATCTCATCATTTTTTATTTTATTACACTAATATCACATTTTTAAGAATACCCCATATTAAATTATAACTATTCTTCTTTTCCAGGATTCAGGATATAAAATGAAGACAGCAGATTCGCCCGAAACGCGATATGTCTCGCCACTTACATTGCCACAAGGTAACATAACCTAAAAGACCACAAATTAAACCTTCAGTGTCGTAAAAATATTCCGATCTCATACAGTACCAATTTTCAAGCATAAACTCAAAGCAGAAAACCCTGAAATTGAAGTCGTGTGGCCGCCTGAGGTATGGCAAGGCTGTTTCTTGGCTATTACAACATTCTTCAGATACGTCATGCTCGGTCACACTGTTCCCCCCTTCATGTCCTCTTCCTCTCCTACTTTTTAATACGTCGTTGTATATTTCCTATCACACGAAAACAATTTCCTCTTATGTGTTTCAAAATTCCATATGTACATACATTTTTTTATCTTACCGAAAGGAATGCATATCATCAGGTTTCAAATTCTCGTAAGGTTCTCCAGATCGCTTGAATAGATCGTGATGACTACACCTCTTGTTTCTTTTAACCTACTGGACGCTAAAGTGAACAAAGCAATGGTAGTGAGTTGTAATGATACGTAACAGAAAGAACGTTGTGGTTGTCTTTAACATTCCTTCCCGGTTTTCGGGAGGTTTGGGTTTTAAATCTCTACCCGGATTCTGGCTGCCACGGGTAAAGTTCTTTGTGGTTTTTCTCTAGAGAAATGTCGGAACAGTACCTCAGATTAGGGCACGATCACACCCCTTCGCATCTTCTCCAATATTATTCAATGAACAACCTACTGGCGCCATATATTACACTTTGACAACGTTGCTAAGTAACCAATAAATAGGAATAACAATACAGCCAACACTTACAGAATTCGTGCCTTCTTCATGACCTTTTTTCTATGTCGATGCGTTATCATCCGGCGAGCATAACTTAATGACGACAAAAGGCTTCAAAACATCGCAAAAACTGCAGATAATTTTAAATCTTTGATTTTAATATGTTTACAACCCTAAGAAATTCAAGGGATTTTCTTAAGTTGACAATGTGTTCTTTGGTTAAACAAATTGTATAAAGCCTGCGAGGCTGTCGTGTGTGCAGATACATCCAATAGGATGTAGGAACAAGCATTGGTAGCAAAAACTTCAGTGCGTATTCTTTTCATACTTCTAGACCACTCTGCATCTCCAGTGAAAGGCTGGAATAACGATACGAACTACACAGCGCTGAATCTCCTAAGGGTGACCTGGGAGTAGCCCCTCCCACGAGTAACCTATTCCCCTCAACGCATGGACAGTTCTGCCCTCCCTCCTACAAAACTCACCTTAAACTCCTCCTTTGTAGTAGATTTTTTTCTTTTATATTAGAGAAATGAAACCAGAAAATTGTTCCTTTCGCCATACATAAAGATGTTAAGTCCACACCCGGAGTCGAGATATATAAGGAACTTGACCAGATCCCAGATCGCACATCAGCACGACAAGTGAACAGGAAGACATGGTCGCCATGGATATGATGGTGAGTACAGAATTTACGAAGAAAATTTTACTTTTAGACATCGTAATTCATTTGTAACTGATAACATAGCAACGTTCCTCTTTGAGGCTTAATTTACGTTATTAGTAACATTTTATCGATGTTTAATAAGGGCGTTGTGTATTTTTGGTCTGATAAAATTGGATGATAGCATAACTGCTAGTTTTCAAACAAATGTCAATATCGGCATGTAAATATCACAAAAGAAGATTTCCGTGCCCAGTATTAGTGTAGATGAAGGAAAACTCGAAATACGTTATAGTATCCAATGTCATGATCGATCCTCGAAGCTAGCATCTTCTGGATATCACAGATCCTGCTGTACAGTGGATAACGTATTAGCGAGAATTTGTGGTTAATAATTCCAAGAGGCCCACGTAGTATGAAAGATGAGCTCAGGTACAAAATAATAGAAGTAAAAATAATAAACCTAAAACTACCCTTTAACCATCAGTCAATTATCTTCGACATTGTGTGACATGTGCAGTTGAAACAGCATCATTATTGGCACAAGTACATTATAATAGGCACTTCTCGAACTTTGTCGGAACCAGCAAGTATGTTGGTCGCGTATCGTGTCACTGTTAATTCGAAAAAGAGTAATTAACTCAATTAATTACAGGGCTACGATATGAACGAGAGGTGGTAGTCATTGCAGACTGCACACTCTTTATTTCTAGTAAGTGGTGGTTTATGAGCGACAGGGTCTGGTGGAGATCTTTGGTTAGTTCGGTGATGAACATTCGGGTTCCGTAAGCCACCTACTTAGTTAGGTGGTTCATGAGTAGCAGTGACATTTCCATTAACGTGATAGTTCAACACAGTTTTAGTCCCTTGGTTGTCGGTTAGGTGTTTTGTTTACAAGACACGCGACGACCACATAGCTACAAGCCGCAGACTAGTCAGGTCTAGAATTATTCTATTGTTACTTAGCCTGAAGATTCAGCCGTCACAAGAACACAACCACGTGACACTCTCATAACGCAGATCCATCAATTTCAGTACACATTGAAGTTTATGCGTAAGATTCCCAACTAAAATTTAATACTCACTTTATATCACCTGATTTTCCAT
>NW_019060525.1:0-26815 GCF_000696155.1 Zootermopsis nevadensis | reverse complement strand
CCATGGAGCAGAGCCCTTCTTGAGAAGTTAATACTGTTCTCAACTAGTCAAGAAATTTCCCATCTTTTATGAAATCCAGAAGTTCATTTCCATGTTCATAAGTTCCTGCAAGTGTCATCTCTTGTGATGAATCCAGTCCTTAACTTCATATCCCTTGTTTTTATTTTGTGTTCTAATATTATACTCCCGTATATATTCAGGTCTTCCAAGTGATCTCTTTCCATAAGGTTTCCAACCAAAATTTTGTGTACAATTCTCATGTCTCCCACGTTCCACCTATCTCACCCTCTATGATTTCATAAAAGACTCCATTTAAGTCTGAGGCCCATGTAACATCATAATATATTGGTTTCTTTTATGGTGAGTTTTTAATCCCATTCCAAACTTCATAATCTTCCAGATCACCCATTGTCAGCTGTCTGCAACTGCTTATTCAATAAATTCACAGGTCCCCTTTAATTCTGGAGGCTGTCTGCTACATTCATAATGTGATGTGCCATTGTGTGGTGACAAGGGACATGAAATTATGGGAAGGAAACATGGCCAGAAGATGGTAAAACCTCTCATTTTCAGAATTATAATGTTTATATGGGAGGGTTGCCATCTCAGTGGTTGCGCAGTCTGAGGCGTGGGCCTTGTGCCGCTTGGTCACTGGGACCGTGGGTTCGAATCCCACTCAAGGCATGGATGTGTGTCTGTGTCTTTCTGTGTTGTGTTGTCCTGTGTACATGTAGAGGCCTTGCGACGGGCCAATCCCTCGTCCAAGGAGTCCTACCGAATGTCTATAGATCAAAGCCAACGAAAAGTTGGGACCCGCAGTGCTCAGGCACTTGAAGAACGGGTCATCAAAGAAAGTGACACTTTGTATGTTTGCACAAATGATACTGAATGCCTATACAGACAATACCAACAGCAGTAAAAGAAATAGTTGAATAAGTAAATGTAACACCTCAGCCATCAGGGTCAGCTGGAGATGCACCAGCAGATGGATTTGACTGCAAATTCTCATGATGTTGTATGCAACAGGAGATATTACGGACTCTCAAGATCCCATCTTGTATTTCAGCAATATTGAAATGTGCCGTGTGCTGTAAATTTCCCAGTGCGAGTGCAAGACGTAATACAAAAACTGCTAGAACACTCAGTGTGTATCAAAGTGCTTGTGTGTTGTGACAGCAGTGTTCAGTGATATTTGTAGCAACTATAATAAAAGCACTGACACTTAAATCAAGATTTCTTCTGTGGCTGGTGGATGTGCTGAGGAATTTGAAGAAGGATTAATATGCAGTGGATGTAAGTAAAATTATGCATGCTTTGTTGTTTGGTTGATTTCCTTGTTTTGTGACAAGAAATGTTAACATTTTTGCATAGGAGGAAGTAAATGATGTTTGTTCAATATGTCAACACAAATGCAAACTACATTTTCTTATAAATATTTGGCAAGAACTTTAAGAATTGTGTGTTAAAATTTGTTGTGATATGTATGTTTGTCTGATAGAGTGGATTTTTATATGGTATTTTAGAAGCTAAAAAGTCGATTTTACAATTTTTTTAGCAGTAGCTGAATATACTCTGATAGTTTTACTTTTCTGTAAGTAAAACATTGTATGTATCATAACTGTTCTTAAATTTGTCCTCATTGTTTTGGTTTTATGAAAATAAGTGTTAACATTTCTTAAAAGATCTATTTGATGCTGCGGTATATATATATGTACATATATTTTTTGGCTCCACCTTATATTTCGCATATCCGACATGTTCCTAACTCTGAAATTTGTTTTAAAATATAAAAGCTTTGCTTGGAAATCAGATCCTTGTCATAAGTCGTAACGAACACGACAGGAATTATCACGGTACAACATAGTTTTGTTGAAAGCTGTATCGAGTTTATTGAGCGTGGTGATATAATTCGTCCTTCTCGACCGAATCGGCTTATATTGTGATAATTACAAAACTGGCCTGAGGGTGGTACCATTGTACAGAAACATGTTGCCGTGATAAAAATACCTGAAATTTCAGATTATTGCGTGTGTTCAAAGTCTTGATTGCCACTTGTTGTCAATAACACACTGGAATGTGTGCATAGAAAATAGTCACGTGTTGTAGTCCCTTTATTTCTCTCTTCCCGTTTCAGCGCATAATTTATGGTCAGTAGGTGATCAGTTACGTTGAAATCCTTTTTGTTCATCCACAATAATTTCGAACAGTTTAGAATTCATATGCCAAGATGAGAAACAGAATCGTTAGGAATTCGTAACGCTCGTTATTTATGAGGACAACAGAAGAGACCACCGGTCAACCAAGCCTAGATGATAATTTTCACACGCCTTCCCCTACTTCAGCTGAAGGCATCCGTGATTATGGGTAGAGTGCGTGTGCCCCTTTTGATTTATACCCTGGCATTACACCTGAGGAAAAGCACGTAAAACCTCAGTCAGGGTAGCCGAATGGTCAGACCACTCGTTATGCTGATTTGGCAGGACAGCCTCGGCTGGCCCGCTGAACATCAGTCCCCCTCGGTTGCCCTCTGTCAGCCCTCGATCGGCACAATATTGTCAGCACAGAAATATGTGTATCATAGAACACAAACTTGTATATGAAGAAAAGTACCCCGAGCTAGCAATTATGTATAACATTTTTTATAAATTACCCCTTCCATTTAAAATTAAGGAAATTTTAGAAAAGTTTACATTCATTCAGCCAACAAAAAAGTATTTGGAGATTTCCGTCTTCTGGGTTGTTGCGCTGTGTAGTCTGGTCGATGTTAACCAACGTTTTAGAGGTCATACTGCCTCCGTCATCAGGGCGATGAAAACCTCAAATCTTACAAAAAAGTATTTCTTGATGGATAGCACAAAAAAAATTATATGAGGTTTGCATGAATAGGATTTTAGCACATTTAAAAGGATTAATGATGAAAAGCTATTGTGCATGCAGTTTCCGATTACAAATTAGCCACTTCACAAGTGACTGGGAGGCACTAATGTTAGAGACAATCAAGAAAATACCCAAAACTAGTGTGCAGTAAATTTTTAGAATTGGAACAACTCCTTGGATGGCCTCAAGAGATAATTCTTGGATTTATGTATCACCTATAACAGATTAATTAACTGTTTTGTATCTAGATCAGAAGCCTAGTTAAATAGATATTAAGAACAGTGGAACAATTGTTTTCCAGTAGACTGTACCAGATTTGGTGGTATGATAATTATTAAGTCCAACACAATCCATTACGCAAATTCCACTCAAAAGGGCATCACAGAGCCCACTAAATTTGCAAGTTATGCCATGGGTGATAAATAAAAAGAAATTAGTTTACATGAGTTGCAATTGGAATCACCGATTAAGAATTACTTATCCGCAACAGCGAACTAGAATTAGCAAGCAGCAAGGTTAAGAATGTGAAAAAAATTATAGAACAAGAATAGAAAATGATGCAGTCTGCAAGAACAGATTAGTTATCAGTACTAGGGTTTGTATGAACAGCAGTGCCCAGGTTACTTTTCACTGTTTGTATTGATGTTGTTGCCAGTGTTGAACTGTTTGCTAAAATTTGAAAAACGGTTCAGTGATGATGACAATTCTGTATCCATTATTTTTAAACCCAGAATTATGATTCACCAACATATGTCTGGCAATAGTCTGCATAGACGATGTATAACTCTCAGCCTATACACTGATGTAGAAAGTAAAACGAGATCAAAAGATGATATGATGGAGATGACTCCATTGAATTTTGTAACCCTTAGGTCAACAAGGTCTAGCAGTAGGAAGAAGGTAATAATCACACACAAAGATAATATAAAATAAGATGGAAATTTTATTAGATAACCTCCTTAGTGACGAAGATAGATGTAGTATATATCATTGGATGTTCTATTTAGAGGCCCTTATATACCCACTGAGTTTTAGTAGTGTGGAATAATTTTACACTTTTCTGTATGCAATTATGTTACCACTTTATATCACAATTGGAACTTAGCTGTTTCTGTACCTCAAGGATTCCAGAGTCTTGACACACCAACCCAAGTCTGTATTACCATTTTAAGCCTGTTAATATATACTGTTAAGTAATTTGCAGAATGTATCCAAAAAGAGTGCAGCTTTTCCCCATTGACTCATATGAATCTGTCACAAAGAATCAAGTTCCACAGCGCTGTTGGAATAACAGTGTTCACTTTTCACTCTTTCTGAATTTTGAGGTTTGTCCTTAGCCCAGCTCTGTCGTTCTCCTGAAGCAAACACACCATAGATTATTGCACCCACAAGGTAGATGGCACTTGATATGTAGAACACAGTCTGCCACTCTGATGCTTCCTGTAAAAAACACAAATATTTCAATATCATTCAGAACTGGAAATGAGAAAGCAGTGATGGATCATGTCTCCCTGTGCTGCAATGTTTTGAGTAATAGTGTGCTTTACAGTTAGTTCTTCCAATGTTACAACAGTTCCTGTATCTGTGAAAATCTGATAATTTGTACAACCAGACACCTGCCTGATAACAAAGTGTTTTAAGCAGAAGATTTCAAAATGGAGTTACAGGGTTATGCTGAGGACATACCTTTAAAAGAAGTCACTTGGAAGGCAAGGTTGATGGGAAAATTAAATGATGATGCCTTATCATAATATACAATATCCTAGGAGTTGAGGTCATGGAAGTAAAAATTATTTAGTTTGCGAAGAAGTGAACTGTATTACAATATACGTTTCTAATAATATGAAGCATGAGTGATATAAGAGGTATTCTCCTAATTATTGCTTGAGTTTTACAAGAAAATAATTTCCATACTTATAAGCAACAGTAATTCATGTCATGTTATAATTTCAAGATTGTAGACACCTCCCATGTATTATTAAATGACTTGATGCATACTGCAGTTTCATTTGTCACCTACATGAACTTATTCTTCTTCTTCCTTGGTTCTACAACCCAGTTGTGGTTCTTCAGCGCCTACTTTTCAGAGGTTTCCTAGTCTTTGAATCATGCATTTGTGAGTAGTTAGTGGCAGTTTATACTCAATCCTGATTTGACTGCCAGAGCCATCTAGTAGTGAATCAGGAGAGATTTTGGTGAGGAATGGCTGCTGAATTTCGCTTATGAAACATCTTGTTTCATGCTTGTAAGGTTCTTTTACATCGTAAATCTACGATATGGGACTGCTGGCTTTACTTCCTCCCTGAAGGAAGTTGTGCTATGGATTTTTATTACCCTTAAAAATCCAACGACCTCGGTGCAGTGGCAAGCATGCTAACCACTAGTTCACTGAGGCGACACTTACATGAACTACAAGAAAACATTTTGTTAGTGCTGCTTTCTTGTCTCCTTGACTAAAATTAGCATGCTTCAGATGCAGTATGCAGCTGATAGCTCTAATCCTAACCTTCAGATTATTCTAATATCAACACAGGTATATTATGGTTTCTTCCAGTTCTGGTCCACCATTTAAATGTGAATGATATCAGTTTAAGGCATAAACCCACCTTATGTTGAACAATATAACCTGTGATGGTTGGGCTGATGATGCCAGGCAATGTGGCCACAGTATTGGACAGCCCCATCAGCACACTGGCATGTTGTGGGGCTATGTCAAGATGGTTTACACTGAAATAATAATTCTTATAAGTCACTCAAGTTGTTTATGCCTATTTGTGGAATGAAATTTAAAAATAAAATGTACATGTGAAACATACAGAGTTGCTTCATCCAGTGGGCATAGTTGGCATGTGACCAGACCCCATGATTTTAGGGATCCCTACTGTGTGACCATTGGTACTGTGCTCAGACGTATCCAAATAATTAACAAGTATCTCAGGAATAAATGTACAGAATTTTAGTCTCTGTTGTAGAAGTTTCCAATAATTATGCAAGATGTCACTAGCATTCAGAGATCCAAATAATTGTCTTATATCTTTATTATTAATAAAACTATATTGTTTGGAGATGATAAGCTATAACAGACTCATTTTTGATTTTGTGAAAATCACAGCCAGAAAGAAACTTCATTCCAATTTTCTACACTTAAATTATTGTTTATAATTTGTTTACAGAATGTCAAGTCTTCAATTGTTGATTCAGCTTGAAAGGTCATTTCACATATCTGGGGAGCTCACACATAAGATATGCACAAAGTATAATTATGTGTTGGTATATTAGGCATTACATACATCTATTTTGCATGTATAAAACAATTACTGTGTTTTGAAAAATAAATTTAAACCAAGATAATTTTTAGATTACATTTTTAATTTTCCTCCTTGCATTTGTTAAGATAAACACATTTTTTATTGGTACCAAGCTGTTCTTTGCATCATTACTTTTGTCTTCAGTTGATACAGAACAGTGCCATACCAATAGCATCGTAGTATGACATTGTATAACTAAGACACTGCCCTCAAATTTGCTGATGCCCTTTTATGTATAAAAAAGCTTTCACATATAATAATTCTTATTCCCTTCTCCACAGAAAAGTGTAGTGTTTTGTGGTTCCATGTCAGCCTTGTTCACCTGTCAAAGTGTTAATTCATTGAATCAAAATTATGCTTTGCTAATTTTCTTGCTGCTGACTCATAAACATGTCTTGTAGACACTTCTAATGCTGATGTAATAAGTCCCATATCATATTTATCCATTTTGTGGATCATTCCAAGTACATTGGACGTTACATCTTTCCATGACTTGAGAGTTTTTATGATGTTTCATAACAATCTAGTCTCTTATAGTGAACAGTTGTTTGCACTAAACTGAATCAGTGTTCTCAAGGCTCTCAGCTACTTAATTGCTCAGGTTTGTGCTGACAGAGAACTCACTTAACTTGGAATTTTGAATACCTATTCAATTATTTTTCATAGGTAGTTTTATTTGCTCAAGAATACTCTTAGAAGTTCAAAATAAAGTAATGTCAGAGCCAATATAGTAAACCAGAGATTGGGAAGTCGTGCTATGAGAATTCAAATTCATTCTTTTCTCAAATTCATAGGATAATATACCTGATTTATATTCCTTTTGTCATTTTTCAAAAGAAACACATAGTTTTTAGCAATTTACCTGAATCCAGACCAAGCAAAGGCTCCCAGTCCTACAGCAATGGTGAGACAGGTGACAACCCCTGCAGAACACCATCTGACTGATAAACGCTCCACAGTTGAACAGCTTCCTCACCTGTTGTTGCATAGTTTATACTTCAGACTCCAATTGGTCTTCATATTACTTTGCTTCACAAGTAAAAGGATGGTGAATAATAGCATTTGTGGTCAGTAGTAGACAAATTCTGTAACTAAATTTACATCAAAAGATGGAAATTTTGCTGAGACTGTAATCCTTTGTGCTTTGTAAGGGAACCATAATATAATGATGACAATTATGGCTTTTTGCTGTATTATATTAGAAGTTTTATTGAGCCAATGACAGATTGGACAGGGAAATGCCATATATTTGTACCTTTAAAAAAATACGCAAAGATAATTAATTCTGTTGTTTCTCAGTGGCCCTGTTAGTCAGTGAAACACTGGGTACATTTTCAATAGAAATTTTCAGTACTGGTTTAGCTGTTTTTATTACAGTAAAATTAGGGAGGACCTCCTACAATTTTATCCTTTTACAAATGTTACAAGTTGAAGTTTAGCATCATTAGAATCCCTTGAGAGAGATAGCTTTCAACAGCATCTTATGACAAAGGTTTAACAGCACATCACCAATGAGTGACAAGATATATGGTGAGCAAGTATACCTCAGGCAGAAGCACACACATTGCAGCTTTCATCCACTGAAGTACCCATAGTCTGAATTTAGCCATCACCGAGGCTTGTTTGATTGTTCCCATGAGAAATTGCATGGCACTTGTCAATATATTTCTGACATTCTCTCTTCTTTGTTTATTACACCAGACACAAGTGAATGACCATTTTCAGCAATAAATAGTGTTAAAATAAATTTAAGACAATGATAATAGTAGATGGATTAAATGAACAGCATGCGCGTGCACACACATACACCCTACTGAATCAATCACTCAGAGAAATGAACATTTTAGTTAAAGTAAAAATTAAATATATTTACAAACAAGACATATAGGTTTTTATTTAACAGATAGACTTCATTATATTGCACTGATTTTTTTTAACCACATCTGATTAAATAATTCTAGTTAGATGCCCCACTAGGTGTAATTTAATTAAAAGGAGCACAATTACAGTTTTTAAGATTTTTTATATCTGCTCTTTAGTCTACATAAATGAACTCAATAGATTTTCATTGAGAGTCTGAGTAATGTTGGCTGACACATTCCAGTTCTGGTTAAAATCAAATAATAATAGGCATTTTACATATTGGTAAATCTCTGCATACTGTGTATATGGATGACTTTTGTCCTGCTCCCAAGGTCACTGATCCCAGGTTCAAGATCATTAGGTACGGCACTAATTAATTTTACATAATCCAGTTTTGTTGGGGCAGAACCAATGAAGATGGGACTAGGACCTGTGACCTCAGATATATGACCAGTTATCTTGCACTTAGGACCAATGACTTTGAACCTAGGACTGATGATGTTGGACTCTGGACCACTGGCCAGTATGTTATCAGATAAAAGGATTCTCATTAGCAATCTTTTGTGGGTGACTTAGATTATATTATATTTGACAAAAATATTAATTAGCTAGACACAAGTTCATGAGCATTTATGTTTCTGTGCATGGAAATGTCAATTAAATCATATGAGGGGATCTTGGAGTGAATCCCCAACCAGATCGGTGTCACACACCTCACTCATCGTAACATTTCAACAGACAATATCTGCCTCCAATAACAACATGTGCTCCTGAGAAGAGAATATTATCAAATTGAAAATCAAGACACAGCAACAAAGAAAATGCACCAGAATTGTTACCTGTGTTAAATGGGAAATATGTATTTAACCTGTTCCCAGATTAATTTTTTTCTGAAAACATGATCTGATCCAAAAAATTACATTCTTTTATTTCACATTTGGAATATACCCACAAAAATGAAAGTGCTGTATGTGTTTTGATGAAAATTATTTAATCGTATTGTGCTAACTCTTGTTTATGTAATTATAATGATTATTATCCAAAGTCATATCAGGTCACTTTTTATTGTAGGATCACTTTCCGCTGTTTGTAAGAATTATCTTCTGCAAAATCACAGCACACAAATGACACTGCAGCTAGCATGGGAACGTCTGACACATGCTACAGAAACATGAAAGTCCTATTCATGTGCAGTCTGCATAAAAATATGTAAATTCACGTGGCTTATGAAAGCACAGGAGTTTGTAATTTACTGACACATAGAGTCTGATATGCACATTTTCTTCACAAATAAGATTAACAAATTAATTGGATGGAAGAAAAAAAATGTTGTCTGAAGTTAAATTGGGTTAATATTTTTTTGTAAAAATTATCAACTTAAGAAATCTTAGGTTAATCAAGAAAGTGGTTAAAGAAAAGAAATTATTTGTAGTGTTTAAATAAGTGTTTGTTAGTATAAAGCAACTGAAGGTATTTCACCTATCATACTGAAAGATATCGATTACATAGCATATAATAATATGATCAGGGCTTCTCAAGAACATTTACTGGTATTGGAAACCATGGGGAAAACAAGCCTGCAAACATTACAAGTCTTTGTTGGGACAGATTCTGAAGGATTAATCCTTGTATTAATACATTGAAGGGAATACTGTAACATTTATAAATAACTAATTGTTTTGTATTTCATCTGAAGGAACCCAACATGTAGTTGCAAATAACATAAGAATACATTAATTCAGTGTGGTAGAGGTGAAGTGTAGATATTTGACCTTTTATTATGCTCACATGTCAGTTATGTATTAAGACTAATTTTGGTTAAGTGATTATATGCCAGTGGATTAATTACAAGAGTGTCCATGAAAGTAAATTTGGCAGCTATGTTTTTAATTATTAAGTTTCACTCCATTACCACAAATGGATAAAACAAATCATTACCTTTCTATAATCTATAAACTGATAATTGTAATACATGGTAATTATTTTGATTTCACTACTGGATCATTTTTGGATAACAGATAGCTTTCTATCTTTAAGCTAGTCTCAGAAAAGTCACATACCTGAGTGATGGTGAGAATTCCCTTAGAGTGTAACCAGTCTGCCAGATGACCTGCAAATTGCAGCACTATCGCCATTACCAAGTATGGCAATGCAGACATGACACCAGTCTTCTCCAGCTCAAATTTCAGAGTATCTGCACATAAAATGCATTTTAAAACAAGAACACTCTATTCCTCATGCCTGACATTTTAGAATTAATTTCTGCTTATATATCTGTTTTCCAAGACTTTACTACTTAATTCAAATTAATCTCTGACTTTAAATGTTTTTGAAAATAAGAAACTCTCAGTTGTAATATTCATAATTGGCTGAAAGCCACTGCTAAGATTTCAGTGAAAGCAATTAAGGATCACTACAGTAATTAAAATCTTTAGCAGAAAAATTAATTATGTCTGGTAGAAAAAAGTAAATCCTTTTGAGAAAACTGAAAAATATCAGAGGAAAACTTGTGGAGGTTACTTTTCTTTAACACTTACTGGTGATGTGTCATGGCAAGCCCACTGTCCAAACAGTTGTTTATTGCAGTAGCATATCTCTAAACCTTTAATCTCCATGTTTAGTGAGCACCCTTACAGTACTGGATTTTAAATTCTCTATTTCTGTACAATAAAGGTTCAATATTCTGATTTAAATTGGGGTGTCAGCCAAGTATAATAATTTAATAAATTATATTTTTCTTCAGAAATAGTAATAATATTCTTCAATGTACACTTCCAATTCCTGAATATTGAGAAAATATTTTAAAATGTTATGCCTTTGCCAAGTTGATATTCTCCAACTGAATTATTAACTCTTACAATCTGTCATCATACCAGACTTCACATACCTTCCTACAATGGCTCATCTATTTAAGGTATGGCAGTGACAATGTAAAATATGAGAATCCTTAATTTATCTATTACAACTATTTCTCTAATTTGTAAATGTATCAAAACATAGGTCTTTATCTACTGATAGTCAGTATGGACAAATTAATGGAGAAGAATGATTTCTTCTGGGTTATTGCGCCTTTTAGTCTGGTAGATTGCCACCATTTCAGAGGTCACACTGCCTCCGCCATCACTGCCCTGATAACAGAGGCAGTATGATCTCTGAAATATGGGTGGATATCTACCAGACTACACGGTGCAACAACCCAGAAGACAGCAATCTTCAGACTCATTGCTGTTAAAACCTCAAATCCTACATAAATTAAAGGAGATCTATTACCTTTCATGAAGGTTGGCAATTGAGTAAGAAGTGTATAGAAGCCCCAGTTCTCACTGAAGTGTGCCATCACAATGGACCACACAGGAGGTGATGTCAGGAACTTGCCCCATGGGTGCACTACATCCTGAAAACATAAAAACCATGATTCACCAGAACAGTGGCTTCAAAATTCATGACTAGTGCCTTTGCCAAGGTTGCAAAGCAGTATCAGAAGAATTCCTTTCTTTAGTACTAATAAATGAGCCTTAAAAATTGTCCTGTCAGTAGCAAATTTAGAATCATTCTATATTAAGGTTTGTAGTAATATTATAACACTATACTTGTATTTTGAAGTATTTCCTGATAATACAAAATTAGTCTTCTATTAAATTACTAGCATAGTATGACCCATTAGAGTTTATGGGAATGAAACTTTCTTGTGTGAAATAGTAGTACAATTTATTACAGCATTATCTCTGAAAATTCAATTGAAAGTACAAAATTTATCAAATTCTTTAAAAAAAGTAAATTAAATGTGAAAATATCTTCATGAATGAAGTTAGATTCCTGCCAAATGCACCAACACAAAACCAACTGCCTGATTACAGACTCTGCCAGACTCCCACCATAGGCACCACCATAACCTCATTCACATTACTTGTTACCAGAGCTGCCAACATCAGAACTTAATTTTAATTTTTTCTGCATTGCACACAGATAGTGTACTTGCATCTGATACAAAATCAAATTGCACTGTCTGGGCTACCACTAAAATATTTAGAATTTCTTTAGTTGGGTCTACATTCAATTTGAAGTCATTAGTTTCCTTCCATATATCAAAAATTCTAATTATTTCCTTCTTTTATACAAAAAACATATACTAATTAGTGATTTTAATAGACATGGGATGCCTGAAATGTGTTACTCTAAACTGTGTTAGAGAATGGAAGATAAAAGAACAATATTTATCATTTCGTGCCTAGTTCACAAAGAACTGCAACTACTGAATTTTTAATATGACCAATGAATGTCTGAAATAAAAGATAAAGTAGGCATGTAAGTGTTACAAAGCAAAATGTTAATAATGTTTAGCCATGTACCTTAACAGCATGCATAACAAATTACCTTAGATAAAATGTTACCCATTGAATCTTGAATATATTTTAATTCTTGAGGAGAGATTTTGGGGTCCTCTTCAGGTCCACTCTTCACAACAATGCACCAGATGGAAAACCAAATCAGACCAACCACTCCTGTAAAGAAATGTTTCACAAACACCACGTGATGTTTAAAGAGTCAATTCTCATCCCACAAATAAGAAATAAGAAAAAGTATATGAAATACAAGTCATCCACAAATAACCATAGTCACACCAAAATATATTTGAAATTTGACAATTAATTCAAGAATTCAGACAACTGTCATTCATGCTGTGATTACAGATAGTTAATTGTGAAGCAATGAGTGATAGTGTTTTTGTTCAACCATAGTAATTAACAGTTTTTAGATGGTGCTGAAATTTGATGTTTTCCTATTAACTAGCTCTTGTTTGTTTTCTATAAAAATTTACTATATGCCAATTACAATGCATGCTATTATAGTATCATTACATACTTTATGAATGAAACTTACATAATGTAGAATCACAGGTATAGGTAATTATTCTTACCAAACACGTAGAAGACAGAAGGCCACCCAAAATGTTCTGCTAAGTATCCTGAGACTGGTAGGGACACCACTGTGCCTATGTAACTTCCAGAGAATGCCAGTGTAGCCAGTCGACTGCGTTCTAGTGGTGGTGCCCATCTTGCCCATACTGCATGGATACAAGGATATGTAACACCCTAGAAGACAAAAATATGCAAAGGCAATTTTCAAGTACAATTACCCTAAAAAACATTTCTTGAGATAGCCTATTGTATGGAACCTTTGTGTTAGTATCTAGCCACTTAAATTATAATTTAAGTGCTGGAATTTATAGAAACACTTACAGCATTATAATACAGTCCTAGAATTTGGAAATACTTAACGAACTCCATGGAGCAGAGCCCTTCTTGAGAAGCTAGTTTAACTAGTCAAGGAATTCCCCACTTTTGATGGAAGATTCAATATAATATTAAGAAGTGCCCACCACTGATCCTAATCCTGAGCCAGATCAATCCAGTGTCCACACCCTTCCCAACAATCATAATACTACCGTGCTATCTGCATCTAAGCCTCATAAGCAGTATCTTCACATTAAGTTTTAGACTAATATTTTGAATGAATTTGCTGTCTCCCTGTTGCATGTTAGTTGTTGCACACGTCTCTTCCTCCACTGCCTGATGATTCTAAAAATATGTAATAAGTATAAATTATTAAGCTCTACATTATGTAATTTTCTCTGTCCTGTGGCTATTTATTCTTTGTCTATAGCACTCTTATCTCAAATATCATTAATCTGTGCTATTTGATTGGAGAGGGAAACCCAGTTCCCCAAATTTAACATATTCTTATCTTCATCTTGAACATAATTCAATTCTTTGCTGTCACTCTTATGTAATTGAATGTTTCTGCATTCTTATGCTTTTATTAAATCGTTAAAATAAACCAACACAACATATGTTCATGCTCTGTATTGCCGTGTCCTATACTGGTTACATGAATCATCAGTTGAAAGTTACCAGAATCTTAATGACTTTACTTTCAGTCTCCATTTAATAACTGGATGCTATTTGAAATCCTGCAATTACTTGCAATTTCTATGCTAGTAACTGGCTTCAGTTTAATTCCAATCTACTAATTTATAACAGACATTAAATTCCACACTTAATTGTTTTATCTGTAATTTTGTTGAGCCTGTACTCCTCACAATATATTTTTAGGGTGATTAAATTGAGGTATATGAGGTGGATGGGGAATGCAGCATGCATGGAGGAGGGCGGGGGTGTTTACAGGGTTTTGGTTGGGTAGCCTGAAGGGAGGAGACTGCTGAGAAGACCTAAGCATACGTGGGAGGATAACATTAAGATGGACATCACGGAGATGGGAATCGATGGAGCGAACTGAATGCAGCTAGCTCAGGTTAGAGTCTGGGTGGTGGGCTTTTGTGAGCATGGTGATGACCTTGGGGTTCCATAAATAAAATGAGGTGTTCTTTGATAAGCTGAGTATACAATCGACTTTTTGAAGAATATGTAATTTTGTTAGCAGTTAGTGTGGCTCACCTCAAAGAGTCCTTCCACTATTCTGATAGTCAACAGCAGATAGACACTGACATTAGTGAGAGAAGGTGTCAGCAAAGTGAGGAATGCTGTAACAGCTATTCCTATACCATACACCCTACTACCTCCAACCCGAGCAGCCAGCCATCCACCTGGAATTTGTGTTATAATGTAGCCATAGAAGAATGAACTGAGGAGCAGACCCTTCATTTTGGAATCCCAGTCAAAATCCCTGGTCTGCAAATCAAATAGAAATTTAACATTTGAAAATGTAGAGATATTCTTACAAAATAAAACAAAAAAGTTTATATTATTTATTTATACCATGAAATGCTTGTAGAAGAATAATCCAAAAACACGCAGAGTTGTAAGCATTAAACACTGGTAGTTGTATCAAATAAAAAATAAGCATATGCATTGTTTCAGTAGAGTTTATTCTGTGAAAAATCCAGGTGAAGAATGGATAAACCCTTTCTGTTTACTTTGATGATGTCTGCCCTGTGTATACCATACATGGTGTAATGAATGCCTGAAGTTATCTAAAGTGACCAACAGGAATGTAGATGGGTGGCACAGAGAGAGAGAGAGAGAGAGAGAGGAAAATACAAATTGCAATTTTGCCATGCTTTAGCACACTCATTAGCAGCATGCTACTGTGCTCTGGCAAAATCATGGAAAGGCATGCCGGGATCCATTTCATGCTTGAAGTAACGATGTTATGTGCCAAGTACTGGAGCAAGAACATAGCAAGTGCAGGAACTTCCAAAACTTAACTGCCGTTATTTGTGTCAGTCAGTATACATCTACAATCGTTTTGTCACTAGGTGACCAGACAATAGTATTCGTAATGTGATCAACTTGATATTTACGGATACATGACCAGTAAAAGTATACAAAAGTGTTATCATAGCCTTTCATTTAAAAAAAATTAATTTAATGATAAGTAAGAATAATTATGACCTTACTTGATCGATGGCAAAATCCTGACTGATAATGGCGATCCAAATTGGAGAAATTTCTAAACTAGGCTGGCTGCTGGGATTTGTTAGGCTTGCCATTATGGGCCGCTTCTTTGTATTTCCTGTATCTGCTATTACTCTCACCTTCCAAATTCCTGGCTTTATCTTAACTTGTCCTATGACCCTACTCATAGGTATGCTGGGCCAGTTTTGATCATCACTAGCTATCACTATTAGTATTGAACACACTGGTTTAATTTTGATATCCCTGATCACAGCAAGCTTAGCAGAATTTGAACCACTTATTTAACTGGTTAACTGACAGGGAAAGGGTTTTATCAGCCATAAATCAGACCCCGTACATTGGACAGATTGGGTTATGGCGAACCTAACAGAACTTGTCATAACTTGTGCCACTTACTCATTTGGTTCACTGACACTGTGAGAATGAAAGCATCCATGAAGACATTCTTTATTTTAAATCAGGAGAATGTAGACAAAAATAAATGTATTTTACATAGTTCCTAACTTATACATGATGTCTTTTAGCAGGCTGAAATACCATGTGTTTTACATCAATAAAAATAATTTGACTAAACCTGTTGTTACAAAGATATGTAAATTGATGTGATAAATATAAATATGCTGACTCACGATAATGGTGGTGCCATTGTTCATTGTTATGTTCCTGTTAGCTGTCATCGAAACAATGGCAACACTGAAGTTAACACGAAGAGCATACACATTGAAGAAGCCAAGAAAGGCAAGCAATGCAACCACATATCGCCTCCTGTGCCAGAACTGCCATGCTGGGCCCAGACCATCGCCATCGCTATCACCATCACCACTGTAATGGAACAGAAATCTATATGGGATTTGAGGTTTTCGCAGCGATGAGACAGAAGATTTCTGTCTTCTGGGTTGTTGTGACATGTAGTCTGGTAGATGTCCACCAGAAATCTGTTTGCACACTGCTAATTGCTTTGAAGCGAGGCTGTGATACAGTATAATAACTGGCTATGAAGTAGATTGCTTGTGTTCAATTAATTTAAAGATTTGGGAAGCTATTCGTATATCATCATCACATCCAAAACAGCTTGAGTATTGACCCAGCCTAACAGCCAATGGACACAGTGACTGTTTTGTCAGGAGTACAGACAACCACAGTGAAGATAACCATGGACATTACTATATAAAACACCCTCTTAACTATGTCCTGCATTATTTAAACAAGTCTATCCACTCGTACACACTCTGTTGAGATAATGCATTGACCCCATATCGAGCATAAATAAATGTGTGTGAATCTCAGCCCCATTAACATTTTCTGCCCACAAAAGAACTATGTCCCTCTGTTCTTCATTGCTGCAGAATGAAAGCGGTGCAGCCATTTTCCCCGCTTCACTGCAGCTTATTCACCACAGATGATAACCCTTCACTACGTCCGATTTTGCATTGGACAGCGTATATTGGCTTATCATCCCGTAGGGTCAATGCTGCGAAGTGCCATAATGCTGTCTTATACCTTATGCAGACATGAATAATACTGTAGTAATTCTTGAATCACCTTCAGAGATGATGGAACATTATATCCTTGAAATTTATCCTCTGTAACTGAAGCATTTTCAGACCTGTGTTCACTGGACTTTACTAACTCATACTGATGTCCTGGAATCCCCTCCCCCCACTATAATGTATAGCATATAATTCATAAACATTCTGTATATAAAATCTCTGTATCCCACTATCTGACAATCTGTACACATTTATGTCATGAATGTTTGTATAATCAGAGAAGAATTTGAAGGGTTTCATGGGCAAGACATAAATGGGTTTCAGAAGGACTCTGCCAATTTCCCTTTCTCTGATGTCCATCTTCAGTACCGCAGGTCACCATCCTAGCAATAATTAATTCTGTAATACCTACATACAATGCATGAAATGACTTACACAGTAGTATATTTCAACCCTATAACCATTTTATGTTTGTGGATAAAGGTTCTATATTTAACTCTCAATACATCAGTCACCATCACCCTAAAATATTTTGCCATAAATTGAGCTTTAACAGTGGAAACGCATCGGAAAATATCTGGTTTCAATCCCAGCTTCCATGGCCTTAATCAGTCCCTTCACCAAAATAACAAGGAAGTAGTCTAAATAGGTCAGGAGAACTTTGTCTTATATTCTGTCTTGATTTATCATTTAAAATAATCTTATAATTATTCTCTACACTTGTACTCACAAAGTACTCATTTTAAATTTCATCTGCATTATTGGCTGTCATAACTGAGGGTTTTTTTCACAGTCCCTCCAGGTCTATGCCAGGATGGTATCTTCAGAATTCTTTTCTATTCACCATTCTTGTGCATCTTTATTCAATATGTTATAACCAGGGCTGTTCACAAATAGGGTGAATAAATAACTTAAAAAGCAATTTACAGCTGTTATTAAAGTGATTGACTTACTTAACTATCTTGGATTAATCCCTGACAGGAGTAAGAATTTTTCTGTTTGCCCTTACAACCACAAACTTTCGGGAGCAATGAAATGTTGGGCTATTTCAATGAAGCTGATCATTCAGCAATATCCACCTACAAAATCCAGAATTCACCTTCATGTATATAGGAAGTGACAGGTTTGTTTCTCAAGGCTTAATCCTTGAAGTTCTCAGGTGTGGTTCGACAGCAACTTGATTCTCTTCACTGTCATGTTCCTGATTTCATGAACTTTTATAAAGCGCTGACAACTACGTGTTTCACCTGATTTATCATTTACTTAATTACTATATTTCCCATTATCTTTGTACTGTATCTGTAATTGGCCTTCTGGCTGTTGATACAGCACACCAACAATAAATAATTTAATTTAATTAGTTTTTATCTGGCTGTGAGAATAAACCAGTTATTTTCATAAGTGTCACTAGAGGTTAACCTAGGTAATAATGATGGATTATGTTATGTTTTCATATAGATATCAACTAACTAACTGGCTTATGGAACCCAAAGGTTCATAACCGAATTAACCTAAGCCCTCCACCGGACCCTGTCCTGGGCCAACAAAATCCAGTTTCCTTCAACTCCTATCTCCCATAGATCCCGCCTGACATTATCCTCCCATCTACGTCTAGGTCTCCCCAGCGGTCTCTTCCCCTCAGGCTTCCCAACCAATACCTGGTGCACACCTCTTGTCCCATCCTTGCAAGCCACATGACCCTCCCATCTCATTCTTCTCAATTTAATCACCCTGACAATACTGGGGGAGGAGTACAGACTTTTAAGCTCATCATTATGCAGTTTTCTCCACGCCCCATCGTCTCTCAGGTCAGAATTAAAATAAGACATTCCCACAAATATAGTTAGGTCTTTCAAAATGAGGGCCTTAAAATTAACATAATAATACTTATGTATCGGAAATATTATGTACTGAATTTTATCAGAATGTGTCAAATTCCATTTATCACTCAAAATTCGTTAATGCTAATGAATATTACACATAATGTAATTCATTCCTAACACATGGCGTGTATCACACATCATCAAAGTAGGCTTGTGTCAAATATGTACCAGTATATAAAAGCTCATTTATTTTAACATAAAGTAAAGGTAAACATAGTAATAATTGTGGGCTGTAATGTAACCATTCATGAAGTGTTATCACAGCATGTTAAAGGAATTTCAAAGTAGACCTGAAGAAGTAAAGTGGCTCTGAAAGTTTAATAAAATTAAGACAAAATAAAAAATTGATTCCTGACACCTGAAATAATAAATACATTAGAAATTACTTTAGCGTGTTCTTAAAGATATTTTCTATAAAGGTGTATATATGAAAGACATACCCAGTTGCAAGATGTTCTTCCCCACGCCGTGTTTTTACTGGCGGTGTCATGTGTTGAGAAGGTAGTGAACTGACAGACATACCTGTAATGAACGAAACCTGTTGGAAGAATTTGTATATGTTAGGATATCATCATATGATCAGGAATGGCCACTTAAATACAGATAGGATGGTGTTGGCACGACCAAAGTCATATGAAATGCTTTCCATAATATTTCTTCTTACTTATTATTATTATTTACTGCACCTGGGTTTGCACCCGGTGGCAGTGGTCCGTACACTACACAATTACAACAAAACACAATAAAAAGAAGTACACTCCATAGAACACCCTACACACATAACTAGAACATCCATCCTTACAAAAAAATCCACACCTTACGCGGACACACATACACACAATACAAAAACACGCATCCATTAAGTTATCTCAATACTTTAGAGTAACCTCAAATATAAAATCAGACCTCAGTACATGATACTTGTTATTTATCACTTATTACGAGTCCTTTGTAGAAAGTGCACAAAATGAATTCGTAGTGCATTTTAATGTCATATTACTACATAGATTTATGAGCCGGGATAGCTCAGTCAGTGTAGTGACTAGCTACGGGCTGGACGGCCGGGGTTCGATACCCGACGGGGGGCGAAGGATTTTTCCTCTAGCCTCTGCGTCCAGACAGGCTCTGGGGCCCACCCAGCCTCCTCTACAATGGGTACCGGGGGTCCTTTCCCGGGGGTAAAGCCGGCCGGGGCGTGACGCTGACCACTCACCCCCATCTAGTGCCGGGGTCAAGGAAGAGAGGAGCTATACCTCCACTCATCCCAAACGCCTACATGGCGTATAGTGGGACAAACTTTACTTTACTTTATTACTATACAGATACAAATCTTACTGGAGATCTACACTAAAAGAATAGTTGTAATTTTATTTTGATCCACATCAGGCCGCTATAACCCATGGAGCAGAGTCTTTGAGAAGCTAGCAAAGAATTTCTCAGCATTTTATAATTCGCACAGGTTCATTATCATATTTACAAAAGCTTACAAACGGTGCCTATCATGAGCCAAATAAATCCAATATACAGCTCCCCACCTTTTTTCCTTAAGATACATTTAATATGTTCCAATCTGTGCCTAGGTCTTTTGAGAGGTATTTTCAGTTTTTTCAACCAAATTTTTATATGCAGTCTCATCTCCCCGTGCATTTCACATTTCCTGCCAACCTCATCCACTTTGATTCTATCATCCGTTGATTGGTACGCAAATTAAGAAAATCAAAAGATAATATTTACATAAATAAGTTTCCCTGAACGCATTTGGTCAGTGGTACATTTAATGTGTTAAATTAGAATTAGTGGTACGCCAGTGAAAAAGGTGGGAACCCCTGGTTTAGAGTATTGGTTATGTTATCACGCAAAAATTAATATAATTAACATATACCAGAAGCTGAAGTATCCCAGTCATTTGTAATTCTCTTTGATTTTTGCACCTTCCTAATGGCATATTCTACAATAAAGTTGAAAAGCAACTCTTTCTTCCAGACATTTATGAATATGAAATTTATTATACAAATAATTACCTATGTATAATTTGAACATTATTTAATTCGAAGTTGAATTGGTATCCTGAATTCAGTGAGAATTTTACACAACACTTTCTGCTAAATGAATCATAGGCCATTTTTATCCTGTATGCAGCTGATGTATTTTCATTACAATGTAACAAATGCAAAATATCTGATCAGTATATCTGTTGTCGTTCGCTAGGGCCATCTAGCAGAGAATCAGGAAATGTCCGCTGAATTTTGCTTACGAAAGGTTCTTTTAGATGCCGTAAATCTACGACATGGGACCGCCGGCTTTATTTCCCCTCCGAAGGAAGTTGTGCTACGGGTTTTTATCACCCTTAAAAATCCATTGACCTCGGCCGGGTTTGAACCCACGAACCTTGGGTCCAGTGGCAAGCTAACAATAAGTCCACCGAGGGCGACTTGTATGCAACGTATTAAGCAAATAACCTCTGAACTGATAAGTGCTTTTGATACATTCTAGAGGTTTGCAACAATGACTGTTTTATTAGATTAGATTATAATTCAAAGGGAAATAAATTTAAAAATTTATACATTGCATTTTTAAGTAATCTTGAGTTGCTTTAAATGAAAATATTTGCAACTTGAGAAATTGCATTAACGTTTTTGTCGTCTGTGGCCTGTGCTTAATTTCTGAAACAGAAAAACGAAACATTCCTGTGTTTGTTTCTTCCAGAGGAACATTATTCTTTTCACAGTACACATCTTCCTATGATACTCCGCTGTACATATCATTCTTACTACACGTTGCTGTGTAAGTTTTTTGGTCTCTTATCTATCGATAATTAATTTTCAAAATTAACAAAAGTCGATAATTATCCCGGGATCATCTCTCCAAGACGAATGTCTTTTTTTCAATTTGTCTTTCTTTTCTATGCTATGTGAACATCCCTGAGCTTGATATTCGAAAGAGATAAAAAATAATAATGTCCTGCTGTCTCTAAAGAAATATGTATATATATATCGAAATTTTAAAATAGCTATATTTTTCCCCAGGCTGGCTGTACAACAGAATTTTTTTCAATTGTATACGATGCTCCATTAAAAACTTTTAAGCACCCCTGTCTAATAAACAAAATAGAATAAGTCAGTAATTTTCCGGGATTTTCTCTTCAACAGAAACATCTTTTATATTTACCACTTTTTCTATGATTTGGCATCTGGCAGAAACGCTCCGTCGTATAAGTTTTTCGAGACACTATTCAAAAACTTTCGAAAAATAACTCTTTTGTATTTACAATTTTTAAACGACGTGTCGTATATATTTTTGAATACCCCTGTTCCCAATTTCCGAAATTGAAAATGGTCTATAAATTTCCCACTGTTTTTTCTCCAAAAGGAGTTTTTTATTTGCTTTTTCTCTGCGACGGGTGGAACGGACGGATGGGCGTTTGGCTGTGAGTATGTTTAGGGGAGCGGTGGCAAATTTTTAAAAGGCGGACAGTAGGGAACGCTCTGGGTTTATGATGCAAAACTTACTTCCCTTTTTCCATCATAGTTTACTGAGATAGCAGTGATCAAATGCCTTGTGTCGGACGCAACATAGACGAGAACCTTTAAAAGAATTCGTATTTTCAAGGAAATAAATATCATTTTTTAGAGCACTTGTGCTATAAAATATTTTGGTATGGAACTATTACGCAGAATATCCTGTAAAACGCCGTACTTGATGAATAAGGCCATATGAAATCGAGAAGAATTTAATGAAATGTTAACTACACAATCACCAATTTTTGTAATTTTTATTTTATAGGTTAATATCCATTAAGTAAAATTTTCCTAGTATTTGAAATTTTATTGTGAATAAATCTCTAGATATTAATATAACGTGTCTTCTCGGTTTTATCGCCGTGTATTCCGTCAGAAGTTTCCCCCATCATCAGGGCGATAGACCACTCACGCGTTCAACGCTCTGATGATGATGACAGTAACAACCTCTGAAATTTTGGTGAGGACCTCAGATCCCACCTTAGATGCTATTTAAAGAAGTAGGAGTGTTTAGGATGTTGCAGGCCATTTTATTATTACAACTATGTAAATATCGTCATTATTTAAGTCATAAATTCAAAATTTGGTGTCCACCAGTGGTTTATTTCGGCTAATAAAGTGGTGCGAAGTGTGTACATATATCTTCAATATTTTTGGAGTTGTGACCTACGTACCAGCCTTTATTTTTAATGTAAAAAGCGTTGCGGGATTTTCATTGGAGAGTTGGAACTTATACCAATTATAAAATATGTAATCTATTAGGGACAAATGGATTGCCAAGAAACTAAAATATGAATTTATGCACCAGCATCATGCTAATACCGGGTCGACAATTTATGAGGCTGCGGTCGTGCTTGGATTGCGTGGTCGGCCGGCGCTCTGTTGATGTGGGCGGAACTTGTGCGCGTTCTTCCGGTGGGTGACCGGCGAATCAGTTTCAGTACCGCTAGTAACAGCGAACTACGAATATTTCTCATCACTAATACATGTTATTATATTAATTGTTCTTACCTTAAATCACAAAAGATGTTCAAAGTGACTTCCTTGTGCTTCCAGGCAAGCTTTACATCTCGTTAACATGTTTCGAAATACTCGACGAAGCTCTTCTGGGGAAATTGCCGAAATCAATTGTCGCATATTTTCTTTAAGTGCTTCTGCAGTGTGCGGATAAATTGTGATCGTTATATAAATTTAATACTTAGACCATTTTTCCAAGAAATTGCCGATGAAGATAAGACTTAACGGTTTCTTCATGCAAGACAGTGCTACAGCTCACACAGCTGATCGGTCGATGTTAGCATTAAGAGAATTGTTTGGTGAACAAGTTATCGATCAGTGGCCCCCGCGTTCCCTAGACTTAAACCCGTGCGATTTTTACCTGTGGGGCATGCTGAAGAACAAAGTTTATGTAAACAATCCGCCTCATAAATTGTAGACCCGGTACTTTTGAGTGCGTTTTGGAGAATGTAAGCAGTTGTTTTTGTGCGAGCGCGTGTTTATGAAATACATCAAAAATTTATGTTATTGGTTGCTTAAAATTTTATGTTTCACAGATGCTCAAATTGTCGAGAACAGAGACAACCGAAAACTGCTGTTGAAAAGTTATTTCAGGCTAAGAACTTTGTTGTGGAAGACAGTATAATTTACAAGCAATGGGTTTATCATAAGCTTCATATCTGAAGATGTTGAAAGAAAACATTCTTATAGACGTTGAAATTGTTACTTTGAAGAATTATTTAGCTTTATGTCAAGATATCATACAAGAGTTCCACTGTTAAACTGACCAGGCTGCTTTCCACCCTTCAGTAATCGTAAAAGAAGAGTGTTTTTGTGTGTCATTATTAACTGTCTTGAGCATACAGCAACTATGGTCCAGTATTTCATAAGTGGCATTAAACATCACTTGGAAAAGTCGTTCATCGACCATATGGAAAGATTCTACTAAAAGTACGATGCTCCCACCTGAGTCGCGGACGCCCTTTTATCAAAATGGCGGGAAGCCTCCGGAGTACTGTCTGCTAACCGGCAAGTATTTCAAGAATGGCCCATTGCTGCTCTCGAATCGCCATCAGAAATTTCAAGCTAGCCTGAAAGTCCGACTTCACATCCTACTGAAACATTACAAGATTAAATCTTTTAGAAGGGTTCGTCACCAGGTAATTCGACAGAGTCATTCATTATTCGTCCAGAATAACTTTCCCCTAACTTCTTCTTCTCAAGCTCTACAGTACAATGTTCCTGTTTCACCCACCTTATAAGTCTGTAAACCATGTGGATAAAGGTAAGAAAAACGCTCCGTGTGCTTTGTTACTGGATCGCCATGTACAACCAAAATTAAAATTTCGCTGAGGAAAGGAAGACAAAATACGGGAGCGAAATAAAAATCTACCGAAATTGTAAACCGTTCTGCTTGCAGCAAAGAACCACAGAACGTTAGGAAGGAAGACACGCCTCCCCAAGTCAAAAGACTGTTTTCCGATGTCTGCCCCATTAATTATGTAACATGTGGGCCTATGTACTGTGCCGCATAGTTTTCGGAACAGGTTTCAGGAGAAGACTGGTTCACGTGTTTTGTCTAATAGATGTCTCTGTAGCTCACTAGTGTGCTTCATACTTCATCTGGTTCAACGATTCTGTTTTTAATATGTTATCTCTTGTCTCATAATACTCCCATATTGTAGGGTTAAGATGGACAATCACATATTGTAAAGAAATTAATGTTTGATGCCATATGGTAAATAAGAAGTAATATTTTTTGAGAATGTTACCATTTCAACTGTCCTCACATTTCAGCAGTCAGTTATGTTTTATGTCTTATAAATAACAATCTGCATTTACTGTGTTTCTTCAAGGCTGTATTATTATCATTATTTTTTGGACTTTTTTTATTGTCTGAGGAAGTCCTGTACTTGATATTGGCCGACAAGACGTTTCGAGAATTAGATCTACTCCCGTCTTCAGGTTGGTTGACTGTCATACTGACAGATATGTTATATTATTATTATTATTATTAGTGGTGGCAGCGCCGCTGTTGTCTCCACTGGTTTAGTTACTAAAATATTAGCATATCATTAAACAGATTTGCATGTATCAATCGGTAATTTTTTTCTAATTTGGTGAAGCGACACGTTTTGATAACATAAACAACCACCTTTGGCATTAGAGACGAATATAATGAAATCATCGTTAATTTATTTCTGTCTGGAATGTGATTAATTTAAAATCCGAATCACTCTGAATTACTCCAGTTTTACCAATACAAAGTATTACATGTATTTCTCTGCTTTGCATTGTTATCTCTGATTTGTAAATAATTGTGCACGACGATTTGAAACTCTCGCGGCGACTACACATGGTTACGCGAAGCGACCGCATCGTCTAACCAAATGACGCGGCTGATTACCCGAGAAGATTTTATTTGTAATAGTTTCTTATTCTTATACGTAGGCTATTTAAATATCCCGATGGTTAACGTTGCAGTTTAACGTTTACCGTTTAGTGAATGATATACCCAGAAAATAAAACAAGAAATTGATATTTGATTCCAACATGTTGTAGTTTTCTAGGCAATAACGTAAGGTCTTCTGTGTGTGCTCAGAATTACAGAGTACACAGTGGAAAAGTGAACTTTTTTACCTTTCCTTCACTCATTTCTACCCTTTTTAGTTTAGAGGAATGTGAGAAATATCCGTGATACGTATTGCGAAAATTCAACGTTTCCTTCACCTGCATTAAATGAACATTACTTTTAAAACCTTCTAACTGTAACACTTGTAAAACAATATTTTGCCACCTGGCTTAGGCTAAGTCTCTGTAAATGCAAAATACAAACTAATAATCACATACCACATTCTACTTAACCGTAGTGGAGTCACCATATAGAAACCCAAGATTTAAGAGCTCACCTACTTTCTTCCGCCCAGCCACTTCCTTACACTAACGTGTGTATGTTTAATGCTCACCGCTTGATCGAGTTTCCATTGAGTTCACAGCGCACACAACAGTGCGCAGTTCGTCATATGTAGGCTACTGGATATCACTTTCATTTTCTGACTGGCTACATCAGTTTCTCAGATAGAATGTATCTGCAAATTCAAGATCGACCAGAAAAACTGTGACGTTTGGCAAAATTTCTTGACAACGGAAGGATGAAATGCGATCCCCAGTGCAATGACATAAAAACATGTAATTGAACCTGATGATGTCCACACTAGGCCGAAACATGTCCTTCTAGAAAAAGACTGCGAACTGAGTGAGTGTACAAATGTGACAGGCAAGGAAAAAATCAAGGAAAAATAAAAATAAGCTAATATATTTTTCGCATAGTTCATATGCAGTTTTTATTTGGACTGGGAAATTTCTTCTGTTCACAGACCTTATGGTGAAAACTGAACTCTTATTCGTGCTGATACATTAACCTCTTCTTATATCGCAACAGCG
>NW_019060524.1:12407-47896 GCF_000696155.1 Zootermopsis nevadensis | reverse complement strand
TCTTATGATGTTCTTGTCCTTTATATTGTTTCTTCATTCGTTGTAGTATCACAGGTCACTAATATGTTTGTATTTCGTATTTCGTAGTGATGTCAATGTTTTGTATATGGACCAAGAAGTAATATCGTATTAGTATTATGAGAGATCGGAGGTGTACTGTATTGTATTGGATCGTGTATATTGTGATTGACGGCTAATTTTAATATATTTTTAATACTATTTAAATAAATCACAATATGACGCATCTACAATATCTTATAGTAGATAAATTGTACTACCCATTTGTAGTATATTAAGACAAGAAAATCTTAATGAATATTATGATTTATTTTTATACATACATTCATCAACAGAGTGAAAGTGGTGTGTACATATGTTTTTAATGCTACTATAATTTGTGCCCTTTTATTTATAAGACTTGTGGGACTAGGTGTTATACTGTTGATAATTTTTATGCCAGCATAATAGGCACTCTTCTGAAAACATGAGAAGTAGGCAGTAGGTCTATGGGGCTGATACTTTTTTCTTAACACTGTGTATAGTGGAATTAGTTAGAAAATGTTCTTGGTTATTTACAGAGAAATTCAAAAAAAGAGATTCTAGGGTTGACACCAGCTATTAACCCAACAATTCTCTTTCGTAAAGTAAATTTATTTTTTTATATTAAATAAATTACCTCCAGAATTTTTTCCATATTTCAATATAGAGTGAAAATAGGCAAAATAAATTATTTGAGTCTCTCAGTGTTGCTGACGTTTCAGAGGTGCTTACTGCTTCATCAGGTCATTGCTGTTATGGTAGTGGCAGTAAGGAACTCTGAAACGTCAGTCAGTTTCTACCAGACTGCACGGAACAATAACACAGAAGACAGCCATCTTCAGATTTGCAGTTATATTTCTGTTATGAAGGATGGGTGGTAATTATCATTGTTACCAACTGAGTTTCTGCCATTGGTTGCTGCTATGGTTTAAAATCAGATGGTAGCACAATATATGATTGATCACAGACCAGATTCGTTCGCAACGTTTAATATTCTGCTAGGGGTGTTCTATTTCATCCTGTGATATTTGGGTTGGGTGTATCTGCTGTCTTTAAGATGCATACTGTGTCATATCTAATATTTTCAGCAATGTTGGATGGGATTTGGGCAATTGAAGCCTCTACTCTGCAGTAATATATTTTGTGGGTAGATGTTTCATTGTGAGAGCAAAGTTGAGGCCTCTTGCTAGGAAAACAGTGGTTGTAATGGTTTCAAATGATTGTCTGGACTTGGTGACTGATTGTCCAGTTTTCGGGGTGAGCGTTAGAGAGGTCATTGCAGCCTCTTGGACCGCACCATTAATCCGATTCATTACATTCGACTTGTCATCTACTGCCTACTCTACAGCTCTACATATCTTCCAAAAAATGACCAACCAATACAAATTTAATCTGAAGATGGCACCGGGCTGCTGTTATGTCTTGTTGGATTTTTATATAAGCCTGGTTGTTATTTGAAAACAATTTCTGTGTACAAGAAATAAGGGATAGGATATATTTCAAAAGTAGCTCCTTTTACCATGTTAATTGCTCGGGTAACTCAGTAATAATAGTTTCATATAGCACTACAATACTAGGAAGTGGAGCTATACCTTCATTTCGCCATGTGTTTTCATGGCGTAGTACGTAACTAGAGCCACGGTGGTCTAGCGGTTAGAACGCTGGCCTTGTAATCCTGGGGTCTCGGGTTCGATTCCCGGCGGTGCCCGAATTTATAACTTGTGTTGGGCAAGGCAACACGGAGTTTTCCTCCGGGGGCTTCCCCGGTTTCTCCGTGGCATACCAACAATTACTCCATTCACACACAGAGGAAGGCAATGGCAAACCACTTCTGGATCATCTGCCAAGAACGTATATGAACAGGTCCCAGTCCGAGAGAAGGATGGAAGGATCCGGTTCATATGGACCTGTTGTCAGACAGAACACTAAATAAATATAAAGTACGTAACTAAGAACCAGAGGCAACACCTCCGTTTCCTTCCGCTCAAAACACATTCAGAATATATTAAAAGCTCTCAAATCTTTTTATTGACAGTAGGGAGTAACCCAAACCGTTGTTCCCATTAGGTAGGTTACCTGTAATCCTATTCCTGACAAACAGTTGTATCAATGGCACAGGAAACACCGAAATAAGTAGGTGGTGCCACTTGTTTCCATCACCGAAGAGTAATCTGTGCTTGCGATGTAATGTGGCAACAGCGCTGTGAAGTAGATAATTTTGCATGTAAATATTTGCACGTCTAAGTGTGTGTTTTAGTATCAAGATTGAATTAACATTATATAAAATGTCGAATAAATTCGATGCGTAAGTTTCTTGTCTTATGTCTACATTACTTTGTTTTTCCTTGTTTTCGTAACTGAGCTCCCCATCACATACTAACCTAAAAGGTCTGTCTAATCTGACAGAGACGTGTAAGATTCGTGATGTGGAAGGAGTTTTACGTTTGTGTATAATAGCCATCGAAACTTTGTAACAATAAATGCTATAAAATCTTATATAATTTTTATGACGAGTATATGCTAGGGCTAAATTACCGGGGTTGTAGGCGGTGCCCCATGTTGCTTGGGGCTCATCCATATGTCAGGCTGAGTAAATAATTTATGCATTATGGATATTAAGTATATATTGTAACTTCTAAATTGTTTACCATCTCTCTTAATGGTACTAGCCTAGCTTAGAATAATGGCAGACACTGAAAGGAGAGCCTCATAGAATAGACTAGAATGTAAGGAATTGTGTAAGAATTGTAATATTCTTCTACTAGCCAGCGAATTGTTGCTCTCATCATTATCATTTGTAGTGGACAACATAGAAACATTTCGAACAATCTTTGATATCCACAATATAAGTACAAGATACTGATATAACCTTCATGTGCCAAACACTAGCCTTGTTAAAGAGGAGATTACTATAATGGAATTAAGCTATTCAATTATCTCTCCCCCCCACTGTAAAAGGTCTGAGTCATTATATAAAGAATTTTAAGCCATTATTAAAGAGTATGTCCTATCTCACTCTTACCCTCACTCCATATAAGAATTTACATCAACCAGAAGTTTTTTGCTATTATAAATACATGTAATGAATAGTGGTGATGCTTTTTGTATAGTTGACTAAATCATACCTATTGATGAGAGTTTTTTTGCTTTGAAACATACCAACACTCCTCAAATATGTCACGTTTTATATTTATGTTGTACACTTCAAAACACCGATATGCGGCCCCACATAGCACTACCTGCATTTTTCTTGCACTGTCACTCATATCTCTTATGAGAAACAGGTGTGACAATTCTCACTAGAGGAATTAATTGGCTAATAGTTGCTGAAATATACCTTGAGCCGATTAACAGCTCTATGGCAGCAAGTCTGTGAGTGGGATAACAGGAACAAGTTAAAGTCTCTGCATTATGAATCAGTTTAGCAAGAGGACAAGTTGGAAATTTGTTTTGGCATTGTGTGATGTAAGGAGGAAGAAGCTGTTTATAATAGTAATGTCTAATAAGTGGAAAAGAAATGTTTTTGTCCACTTCCATGTCTATAATTGGATTGAGTAATTGTTTGTCATCCTGTCACCTTTGCCAGACTATCCTGTAGAATTTGTGGCTACAAAGCATTTCCATTTTTGTCACAAAAAAGGTTGCTTTCTGTTGCTTGTGGACTGTGCATATTTGTGAGTATATACATGTCAAATTTATCTGTGCATATCATTTCCTTCAAGTCATATCTTGTCCTGGACTTATATTGCCATGTTTTAATAATTTGTTTGGTCATGTCATGTGACATTCCTGTTCTCTTAGGTTTTACTATTCCACAACAGTTTATTATCTGTTTAGTCAGATCATCAGATAAGTCAAAAGAGGGGAAGAATTTGCCCATGTACTGCTTATGTCCTTGTCATATCTTTTTTGTCAAGCACCATACTGTAACATGTTGTCATATCTGCAGTCATTCGTGTCCTGTCCTTCCGTGCCAAATGTGGAACCAGGCTTGTCACACAATTTGTAAATTGTCATTCCAAAAGTTTGTTTTGTCTGAAATCTATTTTCCATTTGAAGTACTAAACTTTGTTCAAAGCAAGATGTTCATAAGGAGCATAATATTTTGAACAGGTGTTGTTCAAGAAATCAGAAACATTTCTCAGTGTCTGTAGTTAGTCATAGTTTGGATCTTTTTTTGTTAGTAACCCTGCCATTGTTTGAAAAGTGTAGGAATACACAAAAATGCTGTATGGAGTAGAGTCCTTGTTGATATGCGGTGTCACATTGTCTTTTGTCAGGTGTATCACCAGCGAACTGATGGACACTCTCATTTGGACTGTCCATTGTTTGTCCCCATTTGGACCCCTTGGGGGTGGTTCAATCCATCCATTGGCACTACAGCCCTTGGCCTTGGCCTCAGCCTCCTCCCATGTGGGAGGTTTCCTAGTCTTTGAAGTGTGCGTCTGTGAGTAGTGAGTGACAAGCCCATTGCCTCTTCACAATTTCTATTCAATCCTGATTTGTTTGCCATCTAGTAGAGAATCAGGAGAGACAGGGGTGAGAAATGGTCACTGAATTTTACTTATGAAACATCTCATCCATGCTCGTAAGGTTCTTTTACACGCTGTAAATCTGCGACGTGGGAATGCCAGCTTTACTTCCCCTCTGACGGAAGTTGTGCTATGGATTTCTGTCACCCTTAAAAATCCATTGACCTCGGCCAGGTTTGAACCCATGAACCTTGGGTCCAACGGTGAGCACGCTAACCACTAGTCCACCGAGGTGAACCTTGGGGGTGCTTGCCAGGGTAGAATTAGGGATGTTCTCTCAGCTTCCTCTTAGTTTATTTCAGCTGTGCAGTCATGTAAAACTGAACAGTTCTTGACTCAACACATGCAGTATGAAGGTATTTTTAGATTGTGTTAGCTGTATGAATAGTTTATAATCTTTTCCTGTGGACACGGTGACATTTCAAGCTGATTCAAATTCTCAAATGAACTTTGTTGCAATGGAGGGAGTGTATTTCCTTGGATAGAAACAAGGCCTTTGATGCAAATGAAATGTATTGCCCTGACCCTTACACCAGTTTGAGCAGACTGAGTCACTGTAGAAATGGTCTTTCAATGAAGTTTGCTCATTCATGTGATGTTTGCTAAAGCAGTTAATTCCAGGTATGGACCTGTATGCCTTATGACATTTTTTACTTTTGTGATTTTCATTGTTGATAAACTCTTCTGTAATCAGATCACAAATAAAGATTGTATTCGTTTCACCATGAGGCTTGTTAGACCAAACAGACATCCATTTATTTATTCTAAGCCAGGTACAGGGTTCTCTAAGACTATCTGCCACTATAAATATGCAATATGGGGGTAAATTCAGAATATAATTAATTAAAACATGAAAAAATAATCTAAACAACTGAACATAAAGTAGGTGTGTATGTAAAGACTTGTTGTTATGAAACTTCGTATCAGGTGGATGGGTTTATTCTCTGTTATACTGTTTTTATTGTGAGTTTTTGTCTTATAAAATGCAACAAATGCACTGTATTTTGTAACATCCAACACTTTGAGATGGTTTAAATTAAATTAAAATTAATGTCTGTAGACCCAAGGAATTTCAATGCTACATGGTAAAGGTTAAAAAAGCAGTTTTGTACCCAAGAAGAGATTACATTGTCCATATTAGTGAAGAAGTTCTTTATCAGTCTTGATGGACAGGTGACATTTTATCTTATATCTTGTATATTTCTGTTCATTTCATAATACTTTCAATGTTACAGATAAGAGCACGTATACACTGCAGTCGTTCATATTATTTTATTGCTATACAGTCTCTAAATTAATAGGATACAGTTTATTCAAATATGTTTTATAATTTTTATGGTATTAAAGTATTTTTGTTACCATTATGATGAATACATATCTTGTGCCCCTTGAGTTAGCCTGTTAAATGCAAATTAAAGCTCTTTAGCACTTTTATTGAACTTGTCTTTTTTGAATTGTTCTGAGTGCCTGTTTTGAAGAGAAGAGAGATCTTCTAAATATTTATAAACTTATTTACATTCTGTGATAAGTACAAACTACACTTCATACTTGCAGTCACAGTCATAGCGACAGTCACATTTAAACGAAAGACTGTTCAGTCATTTGTGGCCTGCTGTGTACTTTTATTCAGTTTGGCAAAATAGGTTTATATGTGTTAATGCTGGAAAGTTCAGTTGGTCTGGAAATGTACAGTAATGTAATTTCACACCTTACATGTCTGGCCGTAAAACTTTTATTGTTTCTGTCATCAGAACATTAGTTTTTGAATTAGTGTTCACACTTCTCTGTAGGTGCTTTCATTCAATCACAGTTTCAGTCAGCAGAAAATAATTTCAGAATTCTGTATATGGTAAGAAGTTGTGTAATTCATAGTGTCAGTATGCCAAATATTTAGTGGGAAGTGTGTCTCATTAAACAAAAGGGTTAACTTACTTGAAGAGGTTTTTGGTATTCAAAATTGAAATGACTTTGGAGGAAGATACTGAACATTTAGGATGTCCATCCACCCATCCACAAGTAATACATATCTTCTTCTTTCTCGGCTCTATAACCCGGTGAGAGTCTTGGCCGCCTCCTTTCTGGAGGTTTCCTGGTCTTTAATGTGTGTGTTTGTGAGTAGTGAGTGACCAGCGCACTGACTGTCCTCAATTTCTACTCCTGATCCTGATTTGTCTGCCATTTAGTGGATAATCAGGAGAGACTTGGGTGAGAAATGGCCGCTCAATTAAGCTTACAAAACATCTTGTTCATGCTCATAAGGTTTTTTTACATGCCATACATCTACGACATGGGACCGGCTTTACTCCCCCTCCAAAGGAAGTTATGCTACAGATTTTGATCACCTTTAAAAATCCATTGACCTCGGCTGATTTTGAACCCTGGAACCTTGGGTTCAGTGGCAAGCATGCTAACCGATAGTCCACCAAGGGCGACAAGTATTACATATGCAACTGTTATATGAATTATAGAACTTCACCAAAATAGGTGTCTTGACAGTCCATGAGTAGGCTAATGAGGTGAGAATCTCATTTGTATCATGCCAGAGTATTTTGACACTTCATGTGAATGAGTGACGTATTACTTACAGGCTTGTCTGCTAATGAGCAGAAGGAGAATTGGGTCAGAGTATGTCAGGAACCTTGGGATATACTTCTTGGTAACCCATAATTCCTTTCTGAGCACATCATTGGTATTGAAAAATGGATTTGTCAATGAAATTCGAAAAGAAAGTACCAGTCTTTACAGTGGGGAAGTCCAGCAATGGTGCACACACATTTATTCCAGTGTGAAGAGCCAGTTTCCTGTAATTATTTGACATAGATGAAATTTGGCATCAGGAATTGTTCCACAAGGACAAACTGCAAATTAACAATTTATAGGTTTTGCAGTACCTGTTGAAAAAGTGTCCTAAGAAACAATTCACTCTAGAATGGTTTCTGTGTCAGGCAGTGCTCTGGCTCAGTTAGCTTTATGTCTGGAATTTTTCGCCAAAAACTGCAAGACTTTTTTTTACACTTCCATACTCACCAGATGTATCCATGTACCTTTTTCTTTCTTCAAAAATTAAAATTAGTGATCAAATGTAAGAGACTTGATTATATTGTAGTAAAAGATTGCAGACTACACTTACTAAATTCAAAATGCAGATCTTCCATAAAATGTTTCAACATTGGTAAAATTGCTGAACTCATGTCAAGTTGCAAGGAAGTAACTTTGAAGGACCAGCATGAAATGGCCATTATGTATGATAAGTAAAGTAAAGTAAAGATGTCCCACTATACACCATGTAGGCACTTGGGGGGAGAGGTGGTATAGCTCCTACTCATTCTTGACCTTGGTACTAGAAGGGGGTGAGTGGTCAGAATCATGTTCTGGCCATTGTTTACTCCCGGGAAAGGATTCTGGTACCCATTGGATAGGAGGCTGGGTTGGCCCCAGAACCAGTCTAAATGCCCCTGTTGGATATTGAACCCCAGTCATCCAGTCTGTAGCAAGTCACTATACTGACTGGTGATAAGAACAAAGAAAAATATTTGGTTTCAAAATTATTTGGTCACATCTTATTGATTGCAGTCATGTTTGTTGTGCAATAAAATCAAAGTTGTATGTGTCATGGGTATTACTGCACATTTTCTTAATTAGCATTCTTCCATTTCTGTAGAAAGTTTTTTCAGAAAACTGGAAATTAGGCAGAACTTTATAGTTGTGTAGTTAATCTGATACGTTGGGAGATAAGTAGCTACGTCTCCAACTTTACCTCTGTTTAATGAACTCCTGTTTATCCATGGGCATGTACAGTAATGTTTCTTTATATAGTATGTGTACTACATGTGACACACTGGGCTCCTGTACTTGAAGAACTTTGAGAGTCTTTTCCATATTGATGCTGTAGTACTGTTTACTTTAAAACTAAACTTGCATTTGTGTAGGTTGAAAAGCAGTGATGACAGTGGTGAGGAAGAAACTGGTAGCAAAGATCTTCAGAAGGCAGAAAAGGAGTCCTTGGTAAGCAGTGTGTTTTCAAAATGTAGTTGCATGTTACAGCCTCCATTAACTATACTATTTATGTTTTTTCTCTACCTTATTTTTCTAGTTTTCTTAATTTATTAAGCCATAAGCGTTTTAACTGTATGGGTCTACTTCATAGCTGAATCCTTAGTTTGTAGCGTTTATTGTAAAGCGTAATGCAGTGCTGAAAAATAGGCAGAAAATATCCATACTCTGGATTAATTTGATTTAAGCATACACTTGGTCTAAGACTATACATATTTCACACTCTTTAACTTGACTGCAATAAGATATAGTCATGCAGTGTTCATATGTACTTATCCAAGGAGTTCTACCAACTGTCTAATAGATCAAAGCCAGTGAAAGTTGGGACCCGCAGATGCTCAAGGCACTGAAGAATGGGTTGTCTAAGTATCCTAAGTAAGTAAGTGTTCATATGTGTATGATTTTTAGTTTAATCTTTATGAGGTGACGCTGTTGTGTTTAATAATGTACCTAATGGCATAATACAGGAGCAGTTACCATTTGTGAGAATTCAAGTTCTTACAGTGGCAAGTATGAAGATGACTTTCTTCTGAGATGTTGCATCCTTTAGTCTTTTAGAAATTAACCAACATTTCGAAGGTGCTCCTGATCTGCTTGTGGGAATAAACATTTGTAATTGGTTTCTTCAATATGTGCATGATGGAGAAGTTGATCTACGATTAATGTTTTTCTCTGATGAAGCCTTGGTTTCCTTATGTGAAGAGGTGAATACTCAGAACAGTCGGTATTGGAGTGCAGAAAATCTGAGTATTATTCACAAACTTCCTATTTATGATGAGAAATTGGTGTTTGGCATGTTATAAGTGCATGCAGGATAATTGGACCCAACTTTTACGGCAATACACTTAATGCTGCCAGGTATGTGAACAACGTCCTATACCCATTCTTTGCCGAGCTAACAGAAAAGGAAAGTCTATACAGTATTTTCCAGCAAGATTCTGCAACAGCTCATAAGGCACACACAAGTTTGGAAGCATTGCAAGAGGTTTTTGGAGACCACATAATTAGCTGTTGTCTGTAGACCCCCCTCCCCCCCAATGTTCCCTTGATTAAACACCTTGTGACTTTTATTTGTGGGAAAGTTTAAAAGATAAAGCATATAAAACAAATACCCACACTCTGGAAAACTAAGAAACAACATCCCTTGCAATATTTTGGCAATTTCTGCTAAAGAACTCCAGAGAGTTAACAACATGTTCTGCAGGTGCACTGAGTGCATTCAGTCAGGAGGGCAACATTTTCAGCATCTGCTGTAGCACTTGTTAGTTTGTATTATACGTTATAAAAGTTATTCTCACTGTGAAAGCTTACTGTCAAGATTTAGCTACTTTTACCTACTGCTACTGCTACAGATGCAGAACAGGTCAGTGCTGGACTAGCCACTTACATAGCCGCTGTTTCACGGACAAACAGAACAAGATTGACCCTGTACATGTTTCCTCCTCACAGGGGCAAAACATGTAGTTTGATAAACAGAAAGTGGTAAACAGTGTGTGAAAGTGACAATTAAAACAAGCATAAAATGTTTGTGTCCAAATACTTATACAGTACTTATCAGATCATTGTTACATGGTTGATACGAGGTTTTCTTTGTAGCAAGAAATGTTATGTGACAAAGGCAAGATGGCAGCCCGCTGTAATTATATATTTTAATGAAGGAAAAATAGTGGCGATAGTGAACTCATGCCTGTACAAAAGAATATGCAAAAATATCTGGGCTGTATGTATGGTTTGATAAATTTTGAGCACCAAGTGTCATTATGTTAAGGCAGTTGTACTTTGCTGCAGGATGTCTACCTGTTCAGGTGAAGTAAGCTGCATTGATAGCTCTGGATGTCACTGGATGAAAGGTGAAGGTGAGGTAGTTCATTCACATATTGGATTTGATTGTCCTTTCTTATTGTTGTTTCCATTTTTATTGTGTCTATCCATCCAGCTTCAATATTATGCTATGAATTTTAGCGATTATGTTTTCTTTGTGATGATGGGGTGCTCTCCCATTTCCCAACCTCCTTATATGGAAGTCCAAGATTCCCTTTAGTTGAAGTGCACCAGTTTTATGACATCAGGAGCTCTCTATCACCAGTTTCTGTTTTCTAGAATCCTCAGATTGCATTGCCCATCTTTTATGCTGCATTTGCCATTGTGGATGTGAAAATGTGATTTTCTGGCAGAGCTGCTAAGCATAGAGGAAGCAATAGTTGAGACAGATGAGTGGTGTGAATTTAGACGAGGTCATTCATATTTCGACAACATTTTATATTAACCCGTGTCAACCATGCATTAGATCTCACACACATTTGACTTGATTGTGCATCTCAGTGGCCGTGTTGCTAAATTGTTGATCCTAGTGTTACTGTCCATCCTGCAGCCCTGTAGTACAGCATTTTAATCCCCTGATTCCATACGACAAAAGTTAAAGCACTTGTCTGAAAGAGAACTTGTGATAGACTCGTGCATTTGATATTTGTTTACCTACAAAAGATTGTGACTCTGCCCTTGGAGAGCCTAGCAATAAATGGAATCAATGTGGCATATATTAAAGCAGCAAGAAACTTGCATAAAGACAGCAGTGCTATGTAAATGTGGGGAACAAGTTTTCACAATTTAGAGTAAGGATTGAAGAAGAGGTGCTATATTGCATCTGCTTTATTTAAAAATTTACCTTGGTTGAGGTCTTGCTGGCTTAGAAACATAAGTGGATGAATATGGGAGTGATTGGAGATAATTTCAGCTGTTTGCAGAAAATACTAGCTATATGATGACAAAGCTCATAGAAGAATATTACAAATAGGGATTGGAAGCAAACATGAGAAAGACTTCATATGTGGTTGTATGTGAAAACGGAGATCTTGTAGGCAATGAGCAAATAAATGTTGGTAAAAAGTTTAACTCTGGAAGTGATGTAGGATTTGAGGTTTTCACGGCAGTGAGTCTGAAGATTGCTGTCTTCTGGGTTGTTGCACCTTGTAGTCTGGTAGAAGTTTACCGACGTTTCAGAGGTCCTTGCTGCCTCCATCATCACCTTGATGATGGAGGCAGCAATCTTCCGGAAGTGATATTTGCAGATATTTATGGTACTAATGAGAATATTAGTTAAACATTAGTCAGGGAAATAGATTCCATGTTATTAATGAGAGAATAACAAGAAGATAAAGACAAGTATTTATAGGACCATCACAGAAAGTATTTGCATGTATTGGTTGGAAACATGAGAAATTCACATCTTAAAAGTGAATGTGTAGTGGGTGCAAGTTCTGGTAGCCAACTACAGGCACAGTAACATCACATTTTCCATGAAACCGAAAATGGTTCGCCAACTACCCTTTCTGGGTGTCGTGGTCAACCGATGCCCAGAAAACTCACTGGGGTACTCCATCTATAGTATAGCCACCCACACAGACAGATTCCTACATGCAGCGTCACACCATCCATGAGCACACAAGAGGTCCACCATCGCCACCTTGATGGACTGAATGAATGCTCTGTGTGACAAAACCAACCAGGCCTCATAACTACAACATGTTGGGTTCATTGTCGGAGCCAACAGCTGCTCCCTGCAGGATATCAACAGATTCTCTTAACCCAGCTGGACCATGTGAAGTACCACAAAAACAAACCAGAGGGCATACCTACCATTTGTACATGCTACTGCAGAAAAATAACATTCATACAACATAGAAACTAATCAACAAAATTGCTTCTAGATTAAATTTACATCTCAGAAATTGGGTGTTCCTGTGGCAGGGTGTACATTAGCCAAACTGCCATCACATCTCCACCAGGATTACAGAACATGTAAGACACCAGGCTGGAGAACCAACAATCAGCCGTAGCCAAACACTGTACAGAAATCATAGCCAACATCAGCAGCTACCATACCTACTTTTTCAGAGAGCAGTCAGAATATTCAACACCCACATAACTCTTAAATGTGAAGACACCTACAGGCCAAGTAAAGCCTGGCTTCACCCGTTTTAGTTGTAAGGCACTGTTTACCATTTCCAGCAATGCATCTCGTGCGCAGGAATGGTGTGACATAGCAAGGGATGATGTCTTGTGCTTGCACATGACTCCGCCTGTAGTTAGCTTCTTGGTTGATTGGTTGGCCCCACTACACATCACTTTGCATGCATGGACTGGGCTGCATTTCAGGTTTGCCTTGAAGACGGACTCCAGGGAATCCTATGGTAAAAGACGAAGAGGCAATCGACAAGTGTGTCAAGGAGCTGACCAGCACCAACCAAGATGCCACAGCTGCATCTGCTCCCAAGCGTCGACATACGGCCCCCTCTACCCGCTAGTATTTAGGATGACATACGCCCAAAGAACCGGTTAAGGAGGCAGTGGCAGGTTACAAGGGTCCCCACTCTGAAAGTCCATATCAGCCATCTCCAGAGGTCGGTGACCTATCGACTGAACGAGCGGAGGAACGAATATTGAAGTGATACGCTTGAATTCTTGGGCAGCTAGGACCAATCACCATGGAAGATGACAAAGAGGATGATGCGAAATCTCACTCTGTCGTCCACTTGCAAGTGCCGGGAGGATAAACTCTCTCAGACTCGTTGAGGTTGAGTTTCAGCCGGTGGACGACCTATCGGGGCGATTATTAACATGGTTAACGAGGCGATATGCGCATACGAGTATGCCCCCGGAAGTGAACCAAAATTAACCAGTCCCTCGGAGGTATCAAGGGACTCAAGTCTGGCAAGGCTGTGGGGCTGTACGGTTTTCTGAACAGGGCCCTGAGATCTACCAAGGCGCGCGATAACCTTTCTCACATAAGTGTTTAACGCAGTCCTATGCAGGCAGTACTTCCCACTAGCATGGAAACAAGCTCGCATGGTATCCACACTAAAGCCGAGGAAGGACCCCATGCCTCCCTCTTCCTATAGACCCATCAGTCTTCTTGACACTATTGGTAAGATGTTCTATAACAGAGGTTTTACCTTTTTTCACTGGCATACCACTAATTCTAATTTAACACATTGTACCATTAACCAAATGCGCTCAAGGAAAACTTATTTATGTTAATATTATCTTTTGATTTTCATACTTAGTTCGTATACCATTCAACATTGGCTTGCGTACCATCAGTGGTACGCATACCATAGGTTGAGAAACTCTGTTCTAGAAGATCCTACTCACCAGGGTCCTACGTGAGGTAAACGAGTGCAGGCTGCTGCATGACGCGCAGTTTGGGTTCAGACCAAGACATAGCATGTTGCTGCAGCTGACCCGCCTTGTTGAAAGAGTCAACAGAAATTTTTATGAGAGGTGGCTAACAGGTGCAGTTTTCTTGGATGTGGCCAAAGCCTTTGACATAGTGTGGGTCAAAGGCCTCGTTTACAATCTAATGGTTCTGAACTTTGCTTCGTACATGGTGAAAACCATCTCATCCTACCTTGGCTGCTGACAACCACATGTAGCATGGGGACTGGAATGGCTCAGGGTGGACTCGTCTCTCCTGTGCTGTTCGGTCTGTATGTGAACAAATACCTACACACTCCCACCATGTTGAGGTAGAACAGTACATGGATGACACAGCTATCATAGCCACGTCTCATAGTCCATTGCTTCTTGTTGGTTATCTAGAGGGTTGTGTCGATAGAGTGGAGCTCTGTCTACAGGCTTGTCGGATTGCTTGCAACATCTCCAAGAGCACCGTTTTGCTCTTTTTTAAGGCCACAAGATGCATCCAAAAATCTAGAGCAGTTCAGTGCAGTTTCTCAGAGGGCCAGTACGGTGGGTCACTACAGGAGCTGCAAGTTACATCACCTTGCATGGGCATATATCTTGTTATTGTGCATGCAGCTCGTAAAATTGCCTTGAATGAAACAGGATCTACAAGTTCTGTATGTGACCTGTATAATGGCACTACAGACAGATGGCGAGGCAGTTGTGAGTTTGCAAGGTGATTAACGGAGTTGGTTGGTGCAACATAGAAGTGTGCAGTTTGAAGTGTATAGTATGTGTGTCCTACTGTAAGAAGCAGAGTCTAGGCAGTAGATTGAATGAGCAAGATTTATGATTCATAACTGTAAACTGCCATTAAGAGAATAATTATTGTGGGAGTAAGAAATCCATATTTTAGACAGAAACATAATAAATTAATTTGTGATATATTTTAGTGAACGTACTAAAATAATGTGCCAGTTAAGGCAACCTGTATTTTGGTGTTTCAGACTCCAATAGATGTTCCGGCAGGTGAACACAAGTTGCAGTACGCATATTGCTTGTGGTTCAGTCGGCGGTCCCCAGGAAAGCAAGCTTCTGTGCAGAACTATGATCAGAATTTGAAGCTGATAGGACGGTTTGCCTCTGTGGAGCAGTTCTGGGCCTTGTATAGTCACCTAGTGAGACCATCAGACCTACAAAGTCATAGTGATTTTCACCTATTCAAAGTTGGAATAAAACCAATGTGGGAGGTGAGTTTCATATTGGCCACGTGCTGTTTATTGTGGTAGAAACTATTTGTGGGATTCATAAAATGCATGGTGTCATTATTGTACACTTTTAAATTGCCAGTGTACAACTCAGCTACACTGTGTTCTAGTAAGCATCAGCTTGCATCCAGTAAACTGGACATATACATGAAGATGGCTGCCTTCTGGGTTGTTGCACTGTGTAGTCTGGTAGAAGTTTACCGATGTTTTAGAGGTCCTTGCTGCCTTTGTCATTGCCCTGATTATGGAGGCATGAAGGACCTCTGAAACGTCGGTAAACTTTTACTAGACGACACAGTGCAACAACCCAGAAAACAGCCATCTTCAACCTCACCATCATGAAAACCTCAAATCCTACATGGACATACATCTCTGAACTTCACACACAGTGCCCAGTATACTGGCCACAGGGATTTAAAAGGTTAATCCTGTGATGGCTTCACGCCATCAAATCTCCCTTTAGAGCTGCAGTTGGTATGGTGAGTGTATTTATTTGTGTTTAATAATAGAGGATATGTTTGTAAATCCCATTATGCACAAAAGCCTACATAGTTTGTAAAGAAGGTACCTAATATTAATAAAGTAAATGCTGTAGTTTGTGAACTGCCGAGCTGGAAGCACTACTTACTGCCACCATATACTGTAATTACATTGATGTGTCTGACACAGCTTTCCAGATCTTCTTGTTCATACAAAAGTTACTGTTCGTTATATCTTAATTTTTGTCAAACCTTATACAGAATAAAATATAAATGCTTGCCACAACATATAATGTAGGGTGCTTAAATTATCTGGTCATATGCAGTGTTAAATGGCAATGCCAAGGCTAAATTTTGGATTGAGATTATCTTCATTGCATGGAATATATGTTACTATTATCACTATTATGTCATACAGCACCATCCTGTTTTGAAAGAGGCTTAATATGGTTTTGAGGCAGTAAGTTCCTTTATCAGAATCTATAAGAGCCAAGTGAGTTTCTTGGCAATATTCCCTCCTTAATTTTTTTTCTCCAGATTATTTGTGTGAAACGTTGGTAAACATCTACCATACTACATGGTGCAACAACCCAGAAGACAGAAATCTTCATACTCACCGCTGTGAAAACCTCAAATCCTACATATTTGTGTGTAGTTTGAATATTTTATATTTTACTACGAATGTAGTAATGCATATGGAAATGCACAAAGAAACTCAGCAGACAATGCACCTCTGAATCTGCTACAGCAGCACTATCATGCCTAATGACTGCTGTGTTATATCACAACTTGCCTCTCTGCTGAAGTGGTGTACAGAAAGTGGTAACTCTATATAGTAAGAATTTTGTTAATCATAAATCTTACCTGAGATTTGAGGTTCTTTCAGCAGTGAATATGTTGATCATGGGCTTCTAAGTTTGAATGCCTTATAGTCATGTTTGTGGCAACTGGCATTTTGTAGGAATTATGTAATTTCTTGCAAGACTGTATGGTGTTACAGCCTAGAATCTTAGTTGTTACTTCTCTGTCCTGAACAGCATTTCCAGTTATTTAATAATATGTTAGTGTTACATAGACAGAAGGTGATGGAAGTGTTAATGTTTATAGAAATGGAATTTATAAACTTCTTAATTGTTGGCAAAAGTGCATTAATTCTGATGGTTCTTATTTTGATTAAAAATTTATATTTTAAGCTGAGATATGTTTCGTTAAAGTTAAGGTTGAAAATCCGACATTTCATATTGAACAACCTAATAAGCTTTGTTACCTGCTGTGCCTAGTAATGCGTACTTACAGTACTTAACCTGTATATGTGTGGTTTAGGATGAAGCAAATCAGAGAGGAGGAAAATTGATTTTGCGACTGAGGAAAGGGTTGGCATCACGTTGTTGGGAAAACTTAGTTCTAGCAATGCTGGGGGAGCAGTTCATGGTGGGAGAAGAGATATGTGGTGCAGTTGTGTCAATTCGGTACCAGGTGAGCAAATAATATGTATGTATTATATTGAATTTTGTATTCTTTCCTAATAGCTTGGACAAGAATTTCTGCTCATTTTGATATATTTATGTATATTTTAGCATGAAGTGCATAAAATAAATATGTAATATGGAGGTTATATTTGAATCGTGATTTCAGTCACAGTTCATAGTCATTCCAGCACACATACACATCTCTGAAACTTCAGAGCTACAAAGTATGCAGATGTATCTCTTAAACAGACTCAGTATGCTATGTCAGTGGTAAAAGGGATAATAAAGAACTTAAAGGGGAAGAGAGAATAAGACATCATAAATGTGTAAATGAAGGAGCAACACCTGTGATGGCTACAACAAACCAAACACTCAAAGAGTCAAGAGATTGAGATGAGTGTTGAAACTAGTTGGGTTGCAAATAAATATTATAACTGAGTTGCAGTGTTTGGTTATATCATATGAACATAAGTCTGCAATGTTTATTTGAACAGTTTTTCCTGTATATTTCTTGGTTTTCCTAGTTTCTCCAAGCAAATACTGTGATAGTACCTTACAGTTGATTACATTCTCTTTCTTATCCCTCTTTTACATATCATAATTTATTATTGCCCTGTAATTTTGCACTTGATAAAATATTGTCTGTGTAGATAACATAACATTATTAAATGTACAAAGAAATAATAATGTTTCGGTTAAAGAGATGTACTGAGATATCTGTTATATTTTTGCATGTTTGCCATTCTGTCATAATTTTTTCTTTTGTCTAAAAGTGTCATAAAGGTTGTGAAAGGGATTTGAGTGCCTGCAAAAAATTGTAGTTACTAAATAATTTTGTTTAAATTGCTTTCATCCCTGGTGGTTGCTGAAATGTGTTCCAACAGATTATGTGATCCTTGATATTGAAAATAACAGTATTTTAATGTTTGTAGGAGGATATAATATCAGTGTGGAATAAGACTGCATCAGATTCATCAACAACAGCGAGAATACGAGACACATTACGAAGAGTCCTTAATTTGCCTCCAAACACGATACTAGAGTACAAGACTCATAATGACAGCCTTAAGTAAGTACCATATTTGGAATTCATAACATCTGGAAGCTTACACTGGTGCAATGTAATTTATAAATTTGTTTTGTATGTTGGAAACTGCTAACCCACTGACAGTGCAAAGCGTTTTGTTTAAGTTTGAAAGCCTTTGGATACAGAAATTTAGTTTCACTACTGTTTTGTAATATTAAGTTTTTAAATGCAGATAATTTGTGTGAAGGCACTTAAAGTAGACATTAATGTTTTCACAAACCTCTACAGTGGCAGTTCTATTTGAATATCTACGAGCCATGTATCTATAATGGTTATATTACTATCAAATTTTGTGTAAGTGGCTGTATTTTTCTTCACTTTATATTTTCACAAGCAGCTGTACCTTTGTATTCCAGCATGACTGACTCATTCCTTTTATAAGGTCTTTCTTGAGATGTCATTTGATACTAATCTGGTTAAAACAATTTCATGATGTGGAACCTGAATTTTCATGTTCTTCCTACTGACTGATTCCTTTTCTAGGTTATTTCCTGAGAAATCTTTTCCTGGTTTATACTGGAAGTGCTTGAACAAAAACATGATAACTTTAATATGCATCGTAAGGTCAAGGAGATCAGCGGATTATATCGATCACGGACAGTTTGACGCCTATTAGATGAGCACAATAACATCATCGATAAGGATCAGAGAATCGACACTTGGAAGAATTATATTGCTGTTCTATTCCAAGATAAGAGAAATAACAATATTCCAGAAATTAGTGCTGACTCTGGACCACATATCACTGTGGATGAAGTTCTTTACGCTTTTGCACAAATGAGAGACGGAAAGGCTCCGGGACCTGACAACTTTCAAGCTGAGTTCCTGAAACTGTTAGATGATGGGATTAAGTGGTTGACGAAGGTGTACAATTGCATTTATGATGCAGGAAAAATTCATTATGAATGGCTGAAATCCACATTTATACCTGTCCCCAAAAAATCCAGTTCAAACAAATGTGAGGATTATAGAACAGTTAGCCTCATGAGCCACTTGTTAAAATTACTGTTGAAGATGATTCATAGATGAATAAACAGACTATGCGAAGAGAAGATTACTCACACCCAGCTTGGATTTCGAAATGCTCTGGGAGCAAGGGAGACACTATTTTCGATCCAAGTATTATTTCAGCGCTTCAGAGATGTCAACTATGATGTGTATGCATGTTTCGTTGACTACCAAAAGGCCTTCGATAAAGTTCGGCACGATAGGATGGTGGAAGTCCTGATTATCTCCAATTCTATTCAATCTCTTTTTGGAACACACATTCGAAGAAGCATTGAAAAATGTAAATGCTGGAGTGCTTGTGAATGGAGAACGATTAAATAACATTCGGTACGCGGACGATACTGTAGTGTTCGCCGACTCTCTGGAAGGTCTCCAAGAATTGGTGGATCGTATTGTGAAGGCCAGTACCAACCACGGCTTAGATCTTAACATCAAAAAAACAAAGCTCATGGTCATCAGTTAAAATGCTGTATTACCTGGTAAGCTGGTAGTTAATAATAAACAAATAGAAAGTATAGAAATATACATACTTGGGCAGCACAATTAATGACCAGTGGGATCACTCCTTGGAAATAAAGTGCCCTATCGAAAAAGCCAGAGCCACGTTCATCAAAATGGGATCAATGTTCAGGAGTAGAGACTTAAACACCAAGTTAAGACTACTCAGATGTTATATTCTCTCCGTGCTCTTATATGGCGCTGAATCGTGGACGTTGACCGAAGCTTCTTCAAAAAAGTTGGAGGCTTTCTAAATGTGGTTGTACCAACGTATTCTCAGAATTTAATGGACTGACCGTGTAACCAACAAAAAAGTTCTTGAGAAAGTTGGAATATTTCGGTCATATCATGAGAAATAGTGATAGATACGGGCTGCTTAAGCTTATAATCCAGGGAAAAGTATTCGGAAAGAGGGGACCTGGCAGGCCAAGAATCTCCTGGCTTCAGAACCTAAAAGCTTGGTTCTCGATGTCCACTGGAGGGCTGTTTCACGTAGCAGCCAGTAAAGCTCAAATTGCTATGCTGATCGCCAACATCCATAACGGATAGGCACTTTAAGAAGAAGATACATTTCCAAGGTTTTCCCATAGATATCAACTTTTATTTTTTGTGTGTATGTGTAGAGAGAGAGAGAGAGAGCATGCTGGTCAAGAAACTTTCTGTTATAGAACTGTAAAGTCCTTTACCATTATCACATTAACTTGCCATCGAGATCTCTTCTGAATCAGGTAGTCCAATTCAGATCCTTCAAACACATCATGGTTATACCAAAATCATGAGCATAGTCAAATTACACATATTTGTGTTGTATATAGCAGAACATGGTGGAATATTAATATATCCTTTCCAGTATCAGTATAGGTCCACTGCATGTGCACCACTGCAGATGAGTCAACAAAAGAATTTACATGAGTGTTAGGAGTTAAGGAAGTACTTGGCTGCCTGCCTGCTCTTCCACCATAACAACACTGCACAACTCCTCGTCATCGACTGTTTAAGCTGTCCCAATATACGTCATGTAGGTGCTTGGGGGGAGAGGATTTATAGCGCATATTCATTCTTAACTGCAGCACTAGGTGGGGGTGAGTGGTTGTCATGCCCCGGCTGAGCTTTACCCTCGAGAAAAGATCCCAGTACCCATTGGATAGGAGGCTGGGTTAGCCCTAGGGCCAGTCTGGATGCAGAGGCTAGATGAAGAATTCTCTTCCCCCCGTCGGGATCGAACCCCAACAGTCTGTAGCCAGTCACTATACTGACCGAGCTACTCCAGCTCCTCATTGAATAAACATAATGATTAATTATGTAGTAAATATTTCTATTAATAGAAATAAATGAAAAACAAACTGAGAACACCAGGGGAGAGAGGGAGAGCACTTGTTGATGGTGACGACTAGCGCTAGTGGGGAAGACATATTGCTAGGTCAATGGGTGGGGGAAAATCTTTGACTGTAATATTCCTCTGCAGTCCAAAGTCAGAAACAAGACGTGGCCAAACTGCCACAACTGAACATAACTTACAGAAGATTGACATGCTAATCAAAGGGAAATTGCAGCACAGGAGATGTCAGTGAGTTTAGGATATTATAAAGTTTGTTCCCATTTGGTTCCCCATTTGCTTATGGATGAAGATGTTGTTTCGATGACACCTTGCCAAAGACACTGACTTTCTGTTCAACATTGTGTCAGGTAATGAAAGCTGGTTTCACCATTTTGAAACAGAAATTAAATGACATCATGGAATAGCATTACATGACATCCTCCCCAAAAAGTAAAAGGCCAGAACTGTACCCTCAGCTAGTAAAGTTATGGGAATTATCTTCTGAGATGCTGAGGGATGCATATTGGTTTACTTTTGCAGAAAAGGGACACTAATGCAGATCACTATGTTCAGTCATTGAGTAATCTGTGATGTTCACTGTGAATGTGCCAGATGAAAAAGACTGTCTTCCTTCAACACATCAACATGTGGCTGCACATCGCATGCCTGAGATTGGAAATAGAGAATGGCTGGGAAATGCTCTCACGCTCGTTAAACAGTCCAGACTTGGTCCCCTCTGACTACATCTTTTTAGAACCTTGAAAAATCAAGAGGGGCCAGAATTAGGAGGACAGTGACTGAGTCCAGGAAGCCATGTGTAGGTAGTTGTGAGGCAGGGGCTGATATGAATTTCTTCCACAGTGGAATTTTAAGCTCATCATAACCAGTAGTGCTGGCAGCAATGTATGAAATTTTTTTTATTTTTTGTAGGAAAGTTATAAGACATGTCCAGGTACTTTCGACAGTGTCCGTTTTCTTGTATACAGTAAATGTATTTGTGGTTTTAGTATGTCGCATTGTTCTTTGTTGGATTTTAATATAATTCTCCTGAATGTGTCCTAATTTTCCACATGATATCTATCCATAAATTCACAACCAAAGATTTTAACATATTTTTATCCACTTTAAATATGCTGAGTGCATTACATGATCTTCTGTATCTTTTGCCAGGGCATGGAAAACAGTTCCTCCTCTGAAAAGCTGAAGCGTCATGATAACACTGTTGGATCCTGAGTGTTCATATTGTTGGAACAACCATTCAAATTATTATAGGATGAGTACAAAATTTTTGAAGAATATCAAGATATAAGAGTGTGGTTGCAGAATGTGACCTGCAAACAAGGACATAACCCCATGCTTATAATATATTCACTTAAGAATTGGGACACTACAACAGCACTGAATTTGACAGTGTTGAAGTATTTTCTGTCAGATATGCCGAGGTGCTGCAGACCCTTACCATTTCATATTAATTGGCGCTTGAAATCATCCTGAATTTCCAAACTTGAAAAATGTGACAAAAAGTTTTTCTGTTATGGTGAATTTGCACAGCATATATGCATGTATGTGTATGTAATGAATCAATATTGATATAGAATAGAATCAGATGAGGTGAGAAACAGTTTCAGTAATTAATTTACTTCTTTTGTTTCTGCTGGTAAAAGATAAATGTGGATATGTTTGGTATGTCAAGTACACTGTATACATAAAAAAAGAAAATGATGCCAGAAGATAGAAAATTTTCTGTAACATATAATTTATTGTCAGATTTGGAAGTGATAGTAAATAGATTTTTAGAACCAATGTGACCAAATCCATATTATATTGTAATAACATTTAGATTGCTTATTCATTTGGGGCCTGGATTTATGAATGATTCTTGATCTGGAACCAACTTTATGTTTATTGCAAAGCACAAAGGTAGAGTGGCTTGTAATATGACATGATCTTGCCAATGTGTATCATAATCTGTAAGTTGGTTTTAAATAAAAGAGAATAAGAAATCATATTTTCATCCTTGAAGAAGTTCAATCGTAGTAGGAGTTGCTACTTTTCCTGGTATTGTGTACCTAATATGATTTTTTTGAAGTAGAAATTTTTCAAAAAAATTTAATTTCGTGCTTTTGAACAATTTTCTATATATTTTTTTATTTTTAAAAAATCTAATATTTTTTTCAAAACTGCCCGCATCCCGTGCTTGCCGGACCCAGTCTCTGCGGTACACGTTATCGCCGGATCCGGAACCATTCTCTGCCGGACTCGGTTTCTACCGTACCGGGTCCCTGAACTGCCTGGTGTATGCTTGACCCGGTCTCTGCGAGACTAGGTCTCTGGCGCTCCGGTTTTCTGGTGAAACCACTTGAAATTTTTCAAAATTTAAGAAAGTTCGTGAATGTCATAAAAAAGTTAATAAAAGAAATTTTTGAATTTTTTTTATTTTGAAATTTTACAAATAATTCTAATTTTGAACAATTTTCGATAATTTTTTTATTTTTAGAAAAGTTTGAAAAAATCCAAAATTGTCTGCACACCGTCTCTGTCAGACCCAGTCCCAGGAGGACTCCAGAACACATTGTGCTGTTTCCTCGCCACTATAAGTCTCCTTTTTTTCCCCACAATTCACAAGCGCTCTCAGCAGCAATGTGAAGAACTACAACAAACAAATGAAACTTAAGGTTACGCTCTACAGATATTTGCTGATAGCACATTTTGGCTGCAGGTAACACGGTTACAGTTCTCCAAAGGTGTGCAGCTATTTTTGACTTACCCTGTATAATTTTCACTTACCTGGTCAAGAAATGTCTGGCCTTTATGGAACTAGAAGGTCCATTACCATGTTCACAAAAATCAGCAATTGGACCCTTCCGACATACTGTTTCTTTAAAATCCCTTTTAATATTATCCTCCCATTTATGCTAAAAAATAATCTGAAATTGTATCAGTAAGAGGAGACAAATTTATTCCCTCTTGCAGTGTTGATATTAGTACAAGAAACAAAATTAAGGATAAAATGGCTGTGATCGAACATATTTTTTGTACTTGCGGTTTGATTAGTGAGAAATGCAATTTACAAAATATGTACCTCACATCTCTGTAGTTTATTTACAGTATGCAAGAAACAAAATTGTCCTTAACTACATGGTGTCTCAAAAGTCATCCCACCCAAAATTTAATGTTATGATTATTGTACATATTACATTATAGCTACATATTCATATTATAATTACATAATTGAAACATATCTTGAAAGTTTCCTGAGCCCTGAAGTAAATGCACAGTGCAGCAACTGGAAAACAGGACTGATGGTGGAAAAAAATAATGGTTCCATGTATAAGCAATCTGAGCATTGTTTATTCAAAGTAGCTTCCTCCTGCATCTACACACTGCACACAATGATCATGAAGCAACTGGAAGGAATGGTGGATGGCCGTGTCTGGAATTCTGTTCAGTACTCTTGTTACAGCCCTTTGAATGGTGTCCACATCATCAAAATAACAGCCTTTCAGTGGTGCTTTGAGTTTTGGAAACAAAATGAAGTCACATGGTGCTAAGTCCTATACAATTATCCAGAAGTATTTACTGACTTCCTATTCATGCTTTTAGTGACAGGAACACAGACAATACTCGCAAATGCCGACTATGATGCAGAACATGCTTGGTTGGTGTTGGCTACCCAGCTGCTCGTCTCGACGATTACTGCCTAATTTCTGCCTCTTTTTATACTAATTAAAAGTAGTACAAAGGTCTGGGGTGGAAGAGTGAAACCTGAATGGTGAATAATTGAATGGTTGGTGAATAATTTGGGTGACTTATGCTTTCACCAGAGGTTACATCAGTAATCCTCATGTTCCATTAAGCACAAAGTGTGACAATGCGTAGGTTACATCTACAAACCTTGAATCATCGCTAGCGGCTATGTATCAAGACCTTCCTGTTTGTCATCTTAGGGTGTTACTCATTGCACAAGTCATATTAAGATGTGATAGTTGCTCTACTATCGAAATTTAGGGCGTGAGACCATTTAGGTTTCCAAATATAAAAATATATACCTTTAAACTTTGGATTGTGTGAATATTGGACATACAACAGTAGATTATCTGCTGTTGTTAGTTACCTTAGTGGAGAATGTAATCAAACCCACAAATCACTATAAGAGGAAAAAATACTGACAAACTAATTCTGCAATAACATGAGAAAAATACTGCTCACAAATCGCAAGCACTGTAAGAAAACTAGGAAAATATGATTACACAACAGCAAGTTGTGTAAGAAGGGTGAAGGAATATTACTCAAAATATCTCAGATTCTTACCTGCTGTGGAAGGCGATGCAAGATATGCCAGTAGGTGCAAGAAGCATTGGTGTAATGAGTGAGTGTCCACTGATTGGTCTCTGGGTCATATGCTTCTACTGAGTTCAATTCATTCTCACTATCATTCCACCAACAATTATTTTACCTGTAAAAATGAATCAGCTATTTGCAATTTCTAAATCTATATAGGTTTCAGTAATTAATATGTCCTTCTCCTTTGTATCATAGCAACTGTAATGACATGGCTGGCTTAAAAATTTCTAACTTTCTAAATCTTTTTAATTTTCAAAATTTGCAAACATCAGCAATTTTAATTTTCAAAATTTCAAAATTCATAAATAATTTCTTTTTATAATTTCAACATTCAAAATCCAACATTTAAAATTTACATTTAAACATTTACTTCAGTAAAAACAAGATCCTATTATAACACTGATACTAATCACTACTTGATTTAATACATTGAAATCCACACTGATGATCAACAATAATTTTGTTTCATGTCTAAAATCGCCAGACAGGTTGCTATGACAGTTGATGTAGGACACTTAGTAAATGCTGTTTATGGCAAACTTTATATCTTTCATAGACTTCAATTAAAACTTATATTTTACATAAGAGTGATCATTTATTCATTCTAATTCATGTGTTTGTAGTTTCTCTTAAAAAATGGCTTGACTGCAACATAAATAAATTATCATGAAAAAGAGGCAAAGTGGGTACAACTACTCTGTGAATAAGCTTAAATAAACAAATAAGGCAAACTATTTACTTGGTAGAAATAAAGAAAATGAAAACGCTTTTTCCTCTCTCCCAGGTAATATTTAATAAGGCATGGTATCAGCAGAGTTGTGTGCAACTCACCTTAATCCATCTGTTTGCTTGCATGTCATAAGTTTCAATCAAATGTATTGGGTTTCCATCACTAAGCCCTCCAATAGCAAACAGAATGTCCTGTGGGATTCATGGGTGGGCAATCTTTGGCATCAAGAATTACTTGTGTTTCATTTTTATCATCTGTACATCGTACAGGAACGTTAACGTCTCCAAGATCATGGGTCTGCACCGCTGATCTTCCTTCACATATGGGTGATCTGCTACCTGTTTAACAGTTCAATGCAAATCTTATAACTTTTTAAGAATGGACAGCATGAATCATTACAGGTTTCACTACAGACAAAGACAAGAAATGCATACATAATTTTGCATTGGCTCTCTCACTGAAAGAGGCTATGGCATACATGGGAAAACAGATCTGTTGGTTTATGTAATGCTGCTCTTACACTTTTCATGTTATGGAGAGAAGTTAACATCAACCTTAGGGAATTGTATTTGAAAGTATTTCACCTGAAAGTAACAAAACTTCAATAAGACCTATATTTTGAATTACATTAAAAATTCTACATATATTTCTTGTCTCTCTCATGCAAGCTGCATGCTGCAATCATTACACTCTTTTCATTTGATAATTTTAATTCGTCATCACAATTATTTGCATCAAAAGAATTTTAACTCATCATCAAAATTATTTGCATCAAAAGAAAATTATGACAAATATTTATTACACTGAATAAACGATGGCTTTTAATGTTAACCATATATCTAGACAGAAAGATGAAAAAAAAAATATTACTTTTGTAAACATACATACATATATATGTCGGTGTGTACATTAAAACACAGGGATGAATGGTTAACCAATATCTGCCTAGTCTTTTAAAAACATAATAGGGAAATAGTAAAGCAGTGGTATTCCACAGGTAACTACAGTAACCAAGGTAATCATGATAATTAATCTGGGGATTTCTTACCCATTAACATTTGAGCACAAAAATAGTCACATCTTTGTGTAAATTTCCTGTTATTGTTGTAAGAGTTTAACCAAAATTGAAATTTGTCAACAGATTCTACTGAATCTCATCAGTATAAAATTTAATGAAAATACACTCAGATGTTCTCAAGTTGGAACATGCAGACAGACAGACATGATAAAGTAAATAGGCTCAACTTTTGCAATAATTACTTATGAAAATGTCTGAAAATGGAATTGGACTTGTGGGCTTCAGTGCACATTTTCAGAGGCATACTGACCTTTTCCTGGAAGGAAAGTGTGTCACGCAGTCCTAGCCCAACATTCTTCAACAGGTCCGCAATGTGGCCTTTTCTGTTTTCTGGGTCATGGTCAATCCACTTAAGTATACACTCCCACACAACTTCTTCATCCTTTACGTTTAGTTCCTCTGACCCGTTTATCCCTTACAACTCTTCTGCAGGCAGTTCTAGCAGTTCCTCACTCTTCTCAAGCACTTCCTCGAAGTGGCATAATGTGAATCGATGAGCTTGAGACTCAAGGTCAGTGCAGAAATAACACCTGTGGCAGTAAGCACAAGAACTGGCTCATGAGCTCCTTCAAACTTAATGCATTAAAATGATGCAGACAGAAATAAATTCTGAAACAATTTGCACACCACAGTATTTCACCTCAACATTTTACCTTAACCTTTTGAAGCTAAATGAATGAATGAGAGAGAGAAGATAAACTGGAGAGGCAGTAGTGACAGACACTACATTCAACCAGGAAAAACAAATAAATATTCAACTATGAAGGTTCCCAGGCAGTGTCTACTCATTCTTCTGGTAAAGATGGGTTGAAGAGACAGGAAGGCATTCAAAAGTGAAGAAGGTAGAGGGATGAGCAAGGAGAAAAGTTGAGCAGGGTCCTACTGCATTCGATCAGAATTTTGGATTCTGGCATTAACCTTCGCAAAGTGGCATTTGATGAACTGCATATGTTAATATGGGGAAGAAAATGTTGGGTACAATTTTTATATTATAATTGGGAGGAATGCATAAGAGACATGCAGTGCCACAGGGAAAGAAAGGATTTTGAGAAGAAGACCGAGATAATTATAACCCTTCAACAGGTTCTACTTTATGAAATTAGTCACTGGCTGGTCTTAAAGATGATCAAAACATCTGCAGTTAATACAGAATATATAAATTACACACACATTAATATTAACCTACAAATAACCCTGATGAAGCAGCACATTATCCTATGCCCAGTTCTAAGTTTGAGGCTTCATCTCTGACTCACTACTTGAGTGCTCTCAGAGTGAAGTTACTTTACTCTAGTAATGAAGGCTAGCATCTCAGAAAATGACAAATGAATATTACCTTGCGAAATGCATGATGCCAATACAAATGTCAAGGTCCAAGGTTTCAGCAGAGTTCAAGAACACATGGCATACACAAGTAATCAGGAGTCACAAGCAGCTGACACACATTGTCACAGTGGATGTCTACATTTCTTAAAGAAACATAATCCAGTATCTGCGTCATGATGTCCAAGCTTATGCCATGCAGAAGAATATCAGTTTTGTCATCGGTATTCAGCGTTGTGGTGAAAAGGCACCTGAAATGTCACAAAGCAGTCATTAATATGCACTGATTTTGAGATGGCAAGCAGGAATTCAACATATATCACAGTCTACATATGGCACTGATTGATCAGTTTGTCAACAATCAGTTCCCCATAAATAAACAAAGACGCTTATGCCTTTACATTGCCATTAAAAAATGATCACCAACCAAGAATTTTCTATTGAAAAGATACATCTGATTACAGTAAATTCAGAACATTTCATCCTTCTTCATTCCAGAGGAGCTGATGAGTAACCCCCAGCAAAAATCAGAAATTTAATGACAGGAAACAAATTAAGAGCTATGGAATGCAAGACAAATAAATGGATGTGATTGTTGAAATACTGGAAGAGAGGCACAGCTTGTAACAAGACATGAAAAACACCTATTGAAAAACAGAGACAATGTTTCATGGTTTTAATTCATTTCTTATTTTCAAGAATGCACCTATTTACTTAAAACACATGAAAAATTAATGCATACATAAATTCGTTGTGTGAGCATAATGCGACTCAAATTAAAATTTTACTGATTACCTTTCTCAGGAGCCAAAGGGGTAGTATGTGGTCTCGAGGGTACATATCCTGCTGGCAGATATGTACCATTAAAAACTCGGGAAATGCCATTCATTCCTACCAAGTCTGATGCGTGCATGTCCAAGTCATGACTGCCGGGCAACGTTTTACAGCTAAGTCTTGCAAGGGCAAACAAACGAGTTCCTGATGCTTTCAAAGGGAGGCAGCCCTGACAGAAAAACATCACTCCATCGGGATTGCTGGGGGTTGGGCGTGAGGCTGACAACCTCACTCCGTAAAAAAATATTTGTTATGAAACTTCAAGCTAAGCCTCGGAACCAGGAAAGGAAAACTCGGAAACAATCATAGCAACAGTAAATGGATATATGAATAGGTTCATGGAATGTAAGAACTTTATACAAAACAGGAGCCTTGAAAAGTCCATTACCACAACTAAAGAAGTTTAACACACAAATCACAGCCATTCAGGAAATGAGATGGCATGGTACAGGAATAATGGATATGAAAACACATACAGTGAAAACAAAGAGGGTGGACATGAGTATGGAGTGGCATTCACAGTCGAAAATTCAGTGAAAAATAATATACTTGATTTTAGAGCAATTAATGAATTGATCTGTATGCTTTGAATGAAAACAAAATTCTTTAATACTACTTTGATCAATGCATACGCACCAATGGAAGATAGAGAAAATTACATAAAAGAAGAATTTTATTTTAAATTAGAACAAACTCACAACTCAGCACTATCTAATGACACAAAAATAATTATAGGCGATTTCAATGGTAAAATTGGAAAAGATCTATACTCTGACACAATTGGAAAACACAGTTTACACCAAGAATCGAATGAAAATGGAATAAGACTGATCGACTTCCCTAGTAGTACAGGAATGATAATCACCACAACTTGCTTCCCTCACAAAGTAATTCACAAGCAAACATGGCAATCCCCCTATGGCCACACATGGAATCAGCTAGATCATCTTCTGATCGACAAGCGATGTGCCTCCAATATATTAGATTTTAGATCATTTAGGGGTGCCAGCTGTGGGTCAGATCACTTTCTCATAAGAGCCAGATATATATGTCACATAAATAGTGTGACAGTGGAACGCCAGAAGTCTCAGAAAATAAACATATCCTCACCAAAGAATCCAGACAAGACAAAAGAGTTTCAGACTAATATCAAAGTAGAGCTGAACACATTACAACAGGAAGTAAGTCCAAACCAAGGAATAAATGACAAATGGACAAAGTTTAGTAAAATAATAAAGGATGTAGCACAAAATACATTGGGTGAACAACTGAAAACTAACAACAGGGATTGGTTTGATGAGGAATGTAAAGTTGCTACAGATAAAAGGAACACATCATATCATATTTATTTAAATAGACCAACAAGATACGAATGATTAGCCTATGAAGAACTTTGCAGGAAGGCAGATAAGATCTGCCAAAGTAAAAAATGCATGGTGGACAATAAAAAAATGACAGAAATTGAACAAAATTTTAAGAATCATGACATCAGCCAAAATTTTCTTTTCTCTGGACAAATAAGATAAGGACACCAAATAATACACAACACGACGTTTAATGACACAAGAAACCATGTAATCAAAATTACTTACTTTTATGAGTACAATTATTATTACTCAAGTGGGAAGTTAGTGTGATGTTTGGCGCTGCATTTCATCGGCTGTTTTTCAAATTTGGAAGTGTAGGATGATGTAGCTGCTCGCAAACAATCGTCAAGATGCGCATTAGTAAGTAGAGATCTGTGCTTTGATGATATAATGTTCATAGTTCAACGGCCTTCATTATTCAGTATAACCTCTTTCCGTATCAATGCGGGCACCCAAAAAGAAAGCCTTGGCGGGCGCCGCGTTGGGGACCACTCCTCCAGAGTGAATCGTCTAGCCGGTTTCACGCGGATGAGAGTACAAGTAAAATGCTAGGAATTGTGGCGGTCAGATTTATGTTTCGAAGAGTACCACAAAAATTTATTCAGTCACTCCTCATCATCAAGTTTTGAAACGAAAATTTAAATTTGCAACACAAGTATCCAAACGTGACCAATGCAAAAATTATCCAAGCCAAAAACTGTTGTTGGAAGAACTCATACATCTTCCGGCTAAATCCTAAGATCAAAAACAAAATGTTCTACATAAGTTGGCAGGGCATTATCCCTCGGACCACGCAAGCACAGAAAATAGCAATTTCCACCTGATTGATTGTCGAATTTCTCATCTGTGAAGGGCGTCCCAAGTGATACAGCACATATTTGTTATAGCATGCATGCCAACTGCTGGATTGTATTATATATTTTGCGATATAATGCAATATATCAAATTATATGCGATTTATACTGAAAAAGTAAGGGAAAGCTATATAATGTGGGAATGATATTTATTTAAATTTCGTCACCATACCTTTGGGTAATAATATGAAGTTCTTACGTTTGTTCATATTGTTGGTGCTACTGTCGTTACGTTCGTAATGGATGACTGCAAAGTAGTGTGGTAGCATAATTACAGTACAAGTTTCAGTAGAATATTACATATTTGTAATTGACAGTATGAGCGAATTGGTGTGGGGAATTAAAAACGGCGACCTGGATCAAGTCAAAGATATTGTTGAACAGAAGGTAAATATGCTGCGTTGTTATATCTCAGGCGCATTGAAACCGGACGAGCTTGCTGTAGTATCAATTTTTGTTATTTAAATTGTTGTAGGAGATAGATGTCAATAAGGAAATTGATGGTCGGCCGCCCCTTCATTATGCAGCAGATTATGGTCAAGCGGATGTTATCCAGTATCTGCTGTCGAAAGGAGCTGATGTGAATGTAAGATAAACGATATGCCAGCATTTGTGTATACTGTTATAGAAGAAACTTGGACATTATGTGCGGTAGATGAGCAGAGAATTCTCTCAGAGCAGAAAGGAAGAAAGTGAACATACGAAATATTTGGTTTATAATTTTAATCACCTTTTCCAGATGATACAAATTCCTTTTGCTAATGTGCTGGAAAATTATATATTTACTTTACTTGCTTCCATTTGATTATGCCACATGGAATTATTTTGTGGGGAAACTCAGTAGAAAGCAGAAAGTATTTCCCATTCAAAAGAAAACCATTAGAATAATGGCAGGCACTAAAAGGAGAGCCTCATGTAGGGAATTGTTTAAGAAATTTAGTGTTCTTCCACTAGCCAGTGAATTTTTGCTCTCATCTTTTGTAGTGGACAATGTAGAAAAATTCAAACAAACTCAGATGTCCACAGTATAAGTACAAACACTGAACTCAGTAAATATCAAAATGGAGGTTATTATACAGAAATTAAGTTATTCACTAACCTCTCTCTCCTCTCTCTCTCTCTCTCCCCCCCCAAAAGTCTCCATCATGATATAAAGCAGTATCTCCTGACTCCCTCCTCTTACATCATAGAAGAATTTACCAGAACCAAAAATTCTGGCAGTTGTAAATACATGTAAGCAGTGGTTATTATTTCTTGTGTAATTTTTTTTGTAGTAATAGTGTAGTTGACTGTAAATTGCTGTCATTACTATGTAATTGTTTGTATTAGAGTAAGTATTTTATTTGTGCTGACATTTTCTACATCCTTGGCTTGGGCCTATGAAGACCTATGGAATGTAAATAAATTCTATTCTGTTGAGTGAGGCTTTAGCTTTGGTTATTCCAAATGATAAGTAGGCATTGGCAATGTCAAAACTAGATTTAGTTCAGTTTTTTAATTGAGTTCTTGATAGTAGTTGGATTACTTTAGATTATTATTATGCATGGTGATGTATGTTTTGAGGGAAAGTCATAATAATCTGTATTTAAGTTTTACAAATATAAAATCCAATACTAAGAGGATAAATGGAACCCATAATCAAAACAGCAGCTTGATAAGTTGCTGTACTTTCATCATGAAAGTTTACTATGTAAAATATTTGATGCATGTGTATGTGTGTTAACAACAGTAATGAGTATTTTGTGTTTCCAGGCTAAAGATAAACATGGAATTAGTGCTCTGTTAGCAGCTATTTGGGAAGGTCACACAGATTGTGTGAAATTACTTTTGGAACAAGTAAGTCTAGAGAGACCTGCTGAATTCACTTCCAGAATAAGCTTTGTCTAGACACACCAGTACTATAGCTATGTACACTTTCTGCAACAAAAACCGAGCACTGGAAATATTGGAAACCCCCAAACCAGAAGTGATGTAAGCATGCAGCTGGCATTATAATTCCAGTCATTTATAATGTTGTATTTGTCAATATGCAACTTTTGTGTACCTTCCATGAACTTCAATGATTTATGCCAGATATTTATTAAATAGGAACACAAATATGTCCATAATTTACAAAAAACCGTAATTAATGCTGATGACTTTTCCAAGTCTCTGACCTCAAAACAGGTGAAAGCTATACTTCGGCTGGTTGCCCACGTTCCCTTGTTGGCCAGTCACCATGTTAGGAGGGTGGTGTTGATGTGAACATCATGTTTGCAAGCTTTAAACCAATGTCTCAGTATGTTTTCTTAATGCTTGTCTTGTGTTCACATTACTCATTATATTGTGCAATTTTTATTTTATTCAGCTGTACATGTTTCAGTGCTTCCATTTGAAACTCACACGAAGAGCGACCATAAATGGATGGAATTGTGATATTCAAAAAAGAATGTCTAATTGTTGTTTGTCTGTAAACCATTTGCAGTCCGGTCACTACTTGTTAACGAGCAGCCACAGCTATCGTTTGTCTCAGGAAGGACTTGCCTTTACACACCAGTTCCAGTTCATGTGAACTTGCAGACAAAAACTTTGCATCAACACCAGTCCCCTACTGTACCAACTGGTCTACAAGAATATCCAGCTGAAGGAAACCTTTGAACTCTTTTTTTTGTCATGTTAGGACTCAGAGAAGCCGTTAACATTATTTTATGTTTTTCTTGAAATTAGGCAAATATATTGGTGACGCTGCAGACATCTGACATAAATAATTGTAGTTTTTGGAAGGTACAGACAAACCACATATGGACTAATACAGGAAATTACCAATTACTGGAATTATGACAGTAGGTGTACACTTACATTACTTGCAGTGTGCATGACCATTCTTTGCAACCCAGATCATACTTGGCATGGCAGTGTTTAATTTATTTCCAGTTTTTAATATCAGTGGAATTATGAACTAATTGCAGGTGAAGTCTTTAGTTATGATTTGTATGTTTCAAACATTCACTCTTTTAAAAGGAGTGTCCATTCTGGCATCTTGTGGTACAAGGAACTCCTTAGTTGAAAATGAAAGAGTTGTAACTACAAATTATTAATTTTAAAAATTGTCCTCTCTGTTATACACAGGAATGTGACTAAACATTTTTGTCATTAATATACGAGGTGCGATCAGAAAGTTTCCAGACTGTGTCAATAGAGGGCAAACCGGATGTAGTACGAACTTCTGCCGCTAAGGGGTTGGGCCTACATTCATTGTGAATCAGTGTGCCAGCTGGCATCATCGAATTAGCATTTGTTTCTTAGTTACGGGCGTTTTGGTAGTGTATTACACCGACCCTCCTGCGATTTCGGAATGGCGTGTGCATCAAATTTTGCCAAAGACTTGCCAAAACGGCTACGGAAACCTATGAAATGCTAAAGCAAGCATTTGGGGAGTCCGCAATGGGTCGTGCACAAACTTTTGTGTGGCATTCACGTTTTAAAAATGGCCGAACCTCTGTCGATGACGACGAGCGTTCTGGACGACCATCTTCGAGCACAACGCCCGAAAATGTTACCAAGATTCGGCAGGCCATTCACGAAGATCGACGTCGTACCATCAACGACTTGTGCGACATTGCTGGGATAGGCTATGGGACCTGTCAGCTGATTCTAAAGGAACAACTCCACATGCGACGCATCCTGTCAGAGGACCAGAAGCAGAATCGACTTCTCGTTTGTCAGGAACTCAAAGATCTTGCAAGAACCGACCCCAACTTCCTTTCTAAGCTCCGTGTGACTTCTTCCTCTTCCCAAAGATGAAAATTCAGCTAAAGGGAAGGAGATTTGAGACGATAGAAGAGATTCAGGCAGAATCGCAGATGGTGCTTGACAGGCTGACAAAGAAAGATTTCCAGGGATGCTTCCAGGCTTGGCAGCGGCGCTGGGATCGTTGTGTTCACTCCCAGGGGAACTACTTCGAGGGTGATGGATGAATGTAATACCTGAGATAAGTGTACGGGTTGTTATACGCGCAGTCTGGAAACCTTTCGATCGCACCTCGTAC
>NW_019060521.1:736971-752190 GCF_000696155.1 Zootermopsis nevadensis | reverse complement strand
AACAAACAGGAATTCTTTCTCGGAATTCCACCCATAACTACAACTTCTCCGATCAACACTTCGGACGTGTATAAATTCAGAGATGTTGAAAATCCCAGTCTCACAGACTACAGTAGTGATTTCAAACTGTGGATCTCGACCCCTCTGTGAATTGGTTAGTGTACAGTGTTGTAAAACATTTGCTTCGCCTAAAAACAAGACGTCGCAACCCGTAGAGAAACAATGACAGTTTCACCGTCCTGAAAACTTATCTCAGAATAAGAATAGACAAATTAAAAATACATCGACGATATTCACCCTGAAGAAGATACCTGCAATGTTTGTCGAAACTTTGGAAGAATTATTTGCACGTATGACGTTATTGAAAATAGCTGTGTCTTTTACGGACAATTATCATATTTATTGTTAGATGTTCCTATATGTTTCGTTATTGGCGTTCTAAATACGTTTTATATTATTATTCATTCCAAATATATGCTGTGGGGTTGGTTTAGTTATTGGTAAAATAAGTTGTGAGCTGTTTTAGGAACCTGGTCACCAAATACATCTTGTGCCGACAGAAAATCTAGTTTCGATTTCTCAACAACGGACTTATGAACTCTGAAACGTAAAGTGGGTAAAAATACAACAACAGATGCTCAGTCCTAGTATCGCAAATTGAAAAAATGAAGTCGAGATCTACCTCCCTCAGTTTCAATTACACATTGTTTCAACATTTTACTCTTTTTCTCAAGCTCGTCTGATTGGCTCCTGCGTTCACTTTAATAAAAACTCACAACTCGTGCTTTTTTAATTCTGTCAATGCTAAAGGATTGACGTCATAAATACAGCTGTCAGCAGGATTACTCAATGCAATTTTCGAAAGAAAAAAAAAGAGAAGGGGCGAACAATGTCATGTCAGTAGAAGAGATATAATAAAAGAACAAGTTGTTTCGTTTTAAAATATGTCTAAAACGTGTACACAAATGTAAATCGGCGAACTTGACGTTTAATTCCGTTGTATCTCCAGAGCTAAATCGTAAATGAATGAAATACCAACAATATTAATATTTATAAACATTCAGACTCCGAAAAATTGACTTCAGAATAACACTGCCGTATTGCTATCCATTATACATAAGTTATAAGTAGTAAGAATGTTCATTACAAGATCCTTTCGATGTAATGAAAGCCCATCGGTGCCTGTCCCAAGCCAGACGAATTCAATCCACACCCTTTCAATCAATTTCCCACAGATCTATTTTAATATTATCCTCCAATCTATATCTAGCTTTCCAAACCACAATTCTGTGCGCATTTCTCATCTCCCCATGTTCGCTACATGCCCCGCCCATCCAATCCTCATTGACTTTATCTTTCAAAGTAGAAGGGCATTAATAAATAAATAATAAATCGGCATTTTTATGTCATGGTGCATTTTCCAGTTCCTGTCACTTGCATTTTTTTCAACATGTGTTCTGATAATAAGATGGAACAAATACAATACAACATTTGTTTTCCCGTTGCAGATTGTAATCTATTTCTTCACACAGAACAGACTATCCTTGTTCTTCTGGGTTTTGGCGCCGCGTAAACCCATCGGCAGATGCTAACGTTTCGGAGAAACATACTGCCTCGATCTTCAGTGCGTTTCTCCGAAAGGTCACCGACGAGTCTACGCGGCGCCGAAACCCGAAACATCATAATCATCCTCACAGTCCTGAAAACCTCAAACTTCATTCTCGCAATAAGTTTATCACCAGCCACTAATCTACGAAAAGCTTATTGTAAAATTCAGCAGGTCCCGTGGGAGATTCGAGAGAATTTTTATCCTGCGCTGACCCCACTGTTATATCGATCCAGCAGCAATGTTGGCAACAAGAGGTGTGGGTGTAAGGGAGAGGGGGTTAGAGGAGGAGGGGGGTTACTGAATTGCGTGGGAGTTCCCTCTCCACCTCGACGGCTAGTGACGTCATACCTACTTGTAACTTTTCCGACATATTAGATGTTTAATTTAAATTATTGTCTTTGATTCGACACATGAACCACCAAAAATGTTACAGGCATACAAAATCCACACTCGTGTGTCTAAGAAGCGCTTACTGCTTGTTCGCAAAGTAACATTTACTTAACGATATGAATTTTAACCGTTGATCGTAAACCTTGCCCCGGATCCAATGGATAAAGACCTGGTAATTATGTACATTAAAATATACGTATTTAGCGACATAGCTGAGGAGGTTCAAGCATGCATCATAATAAACTGGGTCTTACGTAACACAGAGTTATATATTTTATTGTAGAACGTTTCAAATATTGACTGGCTGAAAATTTAGATATTTCTCATGGAATATCTTGACTTTTGAGATACTCTTAAATCCTGACGGTAAATTTACACTTCTACAGACGCGCGGCCTGACTTGTTGCAAACGACGGCGGTGTACTGAGACATGAGGTTTATACCAACTCAGTATCCATAGCACACAGCTTAATATATTACTAAAAATATCACCTTCCCGAATTTTGTTTTCATTAATTATCTACATAAATAAAATATTTAATTTATGCAAAACTATTCATTCACTACAGAACTACAGAGTGGTATATATAGACCCGCAGTATCACAAAAATATATACGGGCCGCATACGTGAGCCACGAATTGAAAACTCCCAGTTTTATACTAGCGTCGATTGAACACAAGGGCTTCTGTAAAGCCACGTCTTTGTCATACTTGGTACAACATTCCCGAGATGAATGTGGAAATCGTTTGAGATCGACTGTTTAAGTGACGCTGATTCCTTACAACGCAAGAGAAATGTTTGTGGTGTTAAATCTGACAGCTCAGGACCTCGAAATCATCGACTTTAAATTCCATGTTTCATTATTTCATTTTATTTCTTGCATAATTATCTACATCTTGCTAAATACCTTATTACAGTCAACATCCGCGTCTTTTTTATTATTATTTGATTCATATAAACCAAAGCCTATATCTCTTTATCGTCTATTTTACCACCGATTATATTACTTATATTAGCATAGTACGGACCGTCAATGTTATCGGAAATAGATCTTTTTTTGTGTTGACGACTAACACGGTTTACTGTAGGATTATCTTTACAAATCACATTAAAATTAATTATATATAAAATAAATTATATATTAAAACAACTTCACAGCGACAGAAGAAAAATTCCTGTCATACGAACCAACACAAAACCGATGTTCCTGCTAAAGAAGGCTACAAGGATCTCTGAAACGTCGGTAAGCATCCCAGGAGACAGTCACCTTCAATTTAATTAGTATTTAAGGATCCCTGGGCTGGAATACCTGGGGACAACCACAAGTCTCTGTCCTAGTCAGTAGGCTGTCCGATACTCTAACACAGTATTTCCAGAACGCAAATTCACGCAGGCACATGTTCGACGGACAGACCCTGATAACTAATCAACTAAAACTTGAATTTACATGAATAAATTACAAAGAATATTTACATCTAATTCACGCAATGAATACGAACTTTCAACTTGAAGAGCGACCCGTGTTTACATCGACTTCTTTCGTAGTTTTCTTGCGTACAGAACAAAGTCCTAAAATTGCGCCGTGTGGTTCGCACACAGCCTGTATTTACATCGCAGTGACGTCACACTACCCCGAAATCTATCGATTTTAACTCGCCATCCTCAGATTGATAGAACCCATAAAGCGACCCCTGTTGAAGCTACGTCACAATTTCTGAAACCACTTGTCGGTATGACGAGGACACCTTCCTCCTAGTGTTTGTTCCATTGTGTTTTTTACCGACGTACTTAAATCTTTTAAGTTTACTCCGCGGCTTAAGCACCAAAGCCCTTTTCATTCTGTAGTAACTGAGCTTACAGCTGCGAAAACATCCGCTCAAGAACGTAACCCATACATTTAATACTGAGTATACGGAAATTAAGATTTCGATTTATGCGCCTTGTAGTACGCGACTCTTTCAGGATTATGGTCTTCGTGTTAAACATCGTAAACTATCATCGCCTTTGAACACACACAAAAAGAGAGAGGAACATATCGCAAACCAATAGGAAGCGAGAGTAGTACATTTTCAATCAATAAGTTTTATCTCACGGATAGCGCTCAGAATATTACCTACGCAGTTTAATTAGTTTGAAAACACGCCGTTATGTCGTGTTTCAACATCCGTCATTGGAAATTCATTTCATCATATATGTAACATGTATGGTATTCTTGGCGAATACCATACGTGTCCACCAGTTACCACCTCGATCCCTCACGAAGACACACAAAGCAGAAATATTGTGACGTGCACGAAAGATATAAAACAAAGTTCAGTACAAATTATATAGAACAACAAAGCGCAAATATAACTGCCCTACTGTGCATTTCCTCTTCGTATGATTAAACATTTCAATTATTTGTATCGGTATAAGTTTAGATTAATAATTACAGCGTGACATTCTGTTGTATTATGTTAATTCATCCATACCTGATTTTAAAAACAATCCCAGTTGAAAATTTATTGGCATCGATAAATAAAAGGCCGATACAATTATAAATTACACATAGTACCTTACACATATTTGCTGTGTTTAACCATTAAGTTTGATTTGTACAGTTTACAGAGCGTAAACTATAATATAAAATAATGATTAGTCTTTTTAATGCCGTTTGTGACCGCGCGTTCTGGGTTCGAGTCCCGGTGAGGCGCAAATAAATATAATTTGGAAACAAGTAATAAAAATTTACGCGTTTCGCTTGTTAGGCAAGTGCGTCCTTTTCAGGCCAGGGGTCAGTTTGTTGGTAGGTGAACTGCATTCAGTGCAGAATGCTCACTCACACTTAAAAGAAAAGAAAAGAAAAGGAAAGAAAGTTAAACAAGCAATGACTGTAAAGGCAAGAATTATGGCACCGTGTGACCGCCAGGACTGATCTGACCAATGAGAGCATCGCATCATTACTGGCCAAATAGATCATTTTTTGTGAAAATTTAAGGGGGAAGTCCTGTGACAAAAAGACAGGAAAGTTTTCTTCGAGGACACTCTTTTCTGGAATTCAGACGAAGCAACATCCTGAATTGTTTTGTAGTTCGATTCGGTAAAGTGACTGATAATCGCAAAAAGAAATAAATTGTGCTTTGCAAAACTACGAACTTCATTCTCGAAACCATTACCGAAACCTTCCTCACTGGCATTCAGCTTATACCCCTCCATGTAATATTCCCTGAGAAAAGTTCCATGCCTACATGAGCAGAAATCCCGAATAACATCATATACGACAGAGATCGACAAGACTGCAACCGAGCCGGGCAACTTCAACAGCAGACAGGAGTGGGACGGTTACACGTTTATTGGGATTTTCTGGATTGTCACGTAGCAGAGCCTTGTGGATGATTATAAACGCTCTGGCGAAACATATCGCTTCCAACCTCAGGGCTAAACCCTGAATGAACCCTGAAGATAGAGGCGATAAATTCGTCCGAAACGTTCGTAACCACCTACAAGACTACAAAACCCGGGTCACAGTCGACATATTCACCACAGAGAGAAACTCAGATTTCCCATTTCTGAATACCAACGCTCGGTTTTAGAAAAAAATAAATTTTCCTTTCAGATCCAACACAACCTTTGTGTAGGAGCAAATCTCAAAAGGAATTAATTAATCTGATCTAATTTAAGGAGCAAAGCCGGACACTAATGCTTCAAATCGGGTTCCGAAAAAAAAATTGCAAGGAAAGAAAACTAGATCAATGTCATCTTTACAAGGTTATAAAAGGTTAGTTGAGGAGAACGCTGGATAAAGAGCTCGTGACCTATTTTACAAACCTATCGCGGTATTAAACTGTAAGGACTCACAAAAACCACGAGAAACTACATTCGTGATTTTCGGTATATCGATCTGGACTCGAATTCGGAACCTCTCGAGTACAAAAAGAGTACTACATGACAATGTTAAATAAGTGTATTGTGCATCACTAATTAAAAGTTTTCCACGATTTTTTTGTTTTAAAATTCCTTTACCTACCGACAGAACGCATTAAGGAGATAAACAGTGTCTGTCTGTCTCTGTCATGATATAATTTACAACAATGTTGAAAGTCGTGTAAGAATGCAACGTAATTCATGCCTACAAATTATAACAAAGGGACTTACCCTCATCACAATGGCTAAGTCGGAACAAAGCTACTCTGACTCATATGTAGATTTGCCCTATTCTTATCTGAAAATACAGACTAATCACATCGAATTTTATTGTCATTTGTATTTCTCCCAAAATTATTTACACAAAACAGTAAAATTCATACAATTATATGTGTATTTCAAGCTCATATATTTGAGGGCAACAATAAAAGACAATTTAATGTGATGAATACGATTCTGACCTCTCACTGTCGTTCTGTATCTAAATATGGCCATGATTCACACTACATTTCTTTGGTATAAATAATAGCTTAACAATCGATCACAAATTTATTCCTGATACTTATCTCGATGACGTAACAATGCTTAGAGAAACCGTGAAGCATTTTCCCGCAGAATGGGCTGATGACAAACTAGTAGACGAGCTTTCTGAGCTGTCAAGTGTCTGCTCTCGTGATTGTCGGTGGCCTAATTCTGTTAACCACGTTCTCTCTTGCATACAGATCGACACAGGAGCCAAAGGACAACACATCGCGGTTTGAAAGCACGCAGAGGGATTTAACTGCTTCCCAAAAAAGACGTCTGCCTTCTGGTACGATGCGCCGACGTTTCAGAGGTGTTTATTGCCTCAATTATCATAAGAGATACGATAAATTGAATGAGAGAAGATAATGGATAACAGAGCGGAATGAAGAATGACTGGATTATAAGAGTCAGTATTATTTATTTTCTGTTTTAAAGGCTCGTTACTTTCCGGAAATTACCGTTAGGCTCTGTTTAATTACGGACTACCCAATTACAAAAAAAACTCATAATGGAGGACAGCCTGTTGGCTAGTCATTATACCGAATAAGAAGTCGCGTATCTTAAGCATAATTCAAATGTACTACGTCACGAGTATATCGCGTAGGCGAAAGGATAGAGACATTTAAAACAAATAAACCTGAACTGATTTCCTGTCCTTTGTACCGTCATACTATATCAGTGGAACTGTGAGTTTTTATGCCTTGTTTTCCGTGTTTACAGGGACAAAGACGTACAAACAGTGGACTCGCTGTCCGCCCACTGTATCAATTCACATCAGCACAATCCGCCTTCAAGTGATTGATCTATGCGAGCAATTGCCAGGGTAACGCTCCTTTCCTGCAGTCAGCGCAACGGACAAGGACATTCCGGATTATTGGATGTTTCCGTGTCTCAACTGAGTGACGAGATGTATAAAGCAGCGAGCGCAATTTCAAAGACTCAAACCCCCATCTCAGCTACGGCGCTCCAATAAAGCAGACATACACACGCCTTTCAAAGAGTTTTATACTTTTCTAGACTTGATGTTCATTTATTCGTGATACTAACTTATTATTCCTGGACAGTCAACACTTCTGTCCACCCAGATGTCTCTTTAGCGCTACAAACAGATGAAGAAACGTCTGAAATGCGTTAAAAACACACGCTGCGTAGCTCTTAACACACTGAACAACTTCTCAGGACAACCGACAAGGGGTGGTACATCGGATGGGAGGGTTATGCAGGCGGTTAACAATCCCTCATCTTAAAAGTCTAGATTCTTACAGTATGTTTCAGAGGGCCTCTTGTTTGATTCATAGCATAAATTTTATCATTTAAAGAGAAGGTAGAGTCGACATTTCTCGTTATTTTTTTGTAATAATTTGGTACAACTTAATACCGGGTTCTGCTGTGCAACATAACAGCGAAATAAATAATTATCTCTTTCCGATTGTATCCTGTAGCTGTTGCGTTACGTCTAGAATTCGATTTTCTTTATTCCAGCTGCTTTTTTATTTCTTTGTCGAAGTGTCTCGTGCTGGAAATGCAATATCGAAGCAAGTTTAAAGCATTCAGTACAAACACGGGACAAGCAGGAGATACTATTCTAGAAAACTGAATTATCGATTAAGCTGAATAAATGACACGGGCAATACCCACTTACATTTGAGGATATTTCCAAATGCACAAGCAGAAGAGAGAGAGAAGTTCGTCTAAATAATATTTAAGAACCCAGTCCCTACCGCAAAGTAAACACAACTCTCAACATTACCGGTTAAAGCTTTTTAAAAAAGGGAATGACAGATGTTTACTCAGAAAAAAAATTGAACTCATTTTGAAGGTACATAGAACTAATTTTGCTATCGATTTTCTTCTTTATTAAAACCAGTCATGGCTTGACCTCGTCCAGAGGTCGTAACTGTACTCGTCCTCCGCACTAATTCCGTAAAACAAACCCATAAAGAGAATGAAGTGTCATTTCCACATTTAAGCTCATAAACATTTCGATTTAATTTGGTGAAAACTGTCTATATGCTTTCATGGTGATTCGTGATGGTTCAATACACCTAAGTCTCCATTTTACATGTTCCCGCCGAGCGTGGTACATAACGTCAAATGCAGATATAATTAAAGCCGAAAATTATTTAAAACATTGTTACCAGAAGGACGAACGGGCATTGCCTGGGAACCTTCACCACCGTAAATCTATCTGTTCCTCGCGTAAAATGTAGCGTTTCTCACCGCTCTCACTACATTTTCTCTTCTCTGCCTCGCATTTATTTGGCCTCTACGGGATGGTTTGCTCCCACAAGCGTGTTACCATGGAATTAACGCGAATCAGCACGCAACACCGTGCATGTTCTGTGGCTTTGGTCCCGGAATGTTACAGACAACCGACCTCGAGACGACATTCGATGCACGGGCGAGGATTAGCTTATACCAGAACGTGAAACTTAATATTAGTTCTTTAACCGTAGTTACTGAAGGGCTTCACGATCGATACTGAATATGGGCTTCAGCAAAAATGAGAGACGGCCACATTAATCCGAAAGCATGACATCAGAAAATGTCATACATTGCTCCAGCTTCATATTTGATACCTCCCAGAGGTTACGAAAACCTAATATCTCACATAATTTATTTATTTTTACGCTGGTTTCATTTTTCTTTGCGATCACAGTACCTTCCTGTCGCGTATGGCTGAAAGGACGTATTAGACTCATTTATAAGATCTGAACAAGCTATCTCTCCTTTAAAACGGTCTTAAACGTTACTTTCGAAATTTGGGAGTAATTTTCTTAGACAAGTCATGGTTTCAGAGAAATGTAACACAAAGTGTGATTAATTATAAAGTCTAAGATTCTGTGTGTATGTGTTCAGTGACTGGAAAGCCATTACTCGTAATCGCCAATATTGTCATTTTATTAGATACAAATAAGGTTACAGATTGTCAGAAAATGTCATAGGACCAATGCGGAGTTTTTATTTAAATTGAAAACTCGTTGTCTAGGTCCACTGAGAATGATAAACACAGCGGAAATTGCTTCTGAATGGGGTTCAGCTCGCACAGAGCTGTGTAGTTTAAGTCTTTTGCGAAAATTAATCAAACGCCTACAGCTGTTTCCAGGCTACAGTTCACACTTTATTCGCATCCAAAGCACGATTAGAAACGACCAATAAATCGTTCGAAAAGTGACACAGGTCAAGCGCTTAGTCCGAGCTAATTGACTCAACCGGTAACTTTTCCAGAGCTCCTGGCTTCAGTCTTGAACACGACGCAAAATTTCATGGCTAAAAATGACCGTCTGAGTTGCTGAGTCGCGTAGTCTGGCAGAAGTTTACCGACGTTTCAGAGGTGTCTGCCGCCTCCATCATCAGGGCTATCACCGTCGGTAAATTTCTATCAGACGGCGTAACAACCGTGAGAACCTTAAATCTCACTAATATCATGACAGAAATTTTTCGTGATTTACCTCAGTTCGTCCAGACAAATTTCGAGATATTAATTTAATTTCCTGTACTCTTACATGTTACTTTGCGTGGATGTCCCAACTTATTCTTTGACGGAAGCCTGTCTGAAACGTAATAAATAAATTCCTGTCCTCTCCCTAGATATTTCCGTTACAAGCAGGTTTCACTGCATTCTTGTAATTCCGCGGCCAATTACAATTACAGCGCCGCGTAACGCCCGTTCGAACCCAACTGAGGGCAAGGATTTGGAGAAGCCCTTCCTCCGTAATCCTAGCATCAATGTAGCGGCTGACACCACGACTCTAGGCTCATATATCGTCTTTACCTCAAGACTGCTTACAAATACACAAGACGGGATACGAACATCGATAACTTCACTGCCGTCACAACCTCGAATTTTTTACAAGATATTATTTATTTATATACATGTCAACGTTACGAATCTTAGACGTTGTAAGAATTTGTACCGGTGGATATTATACACAAATACGGATCACTGATTTGCCTAAGCTGTTAGCCTCGCCACAAAGGTTGAAACACATGAAAAAAATAAGGAGGCCCCACAAATTTCTACAAGAACTCTTCATTTGACAGGCCAGTTACTTAGATACGTTTTTCCTCAACTCGTGAAGCGACTCTAAGTAAAGGAAGATCAGGTACCCGATTTATCACACAAATCCCATTGTCACCGAACATGTCTCTCTCTCTCTTTCCAGAATTAATCGTTGTACTTATGGTCTTCTAGTTACCGTGAAGGACTGGAATAATCTCTGCTGATGATCATTTTATTCAGCAATCTATCTAACACGTTTAACAGTTTTGACGCTGATAACTTGCATTCTGAATGTTTCAATGCAAACATTTAAAAGGCCTCACCAATCGATTTACTTCTCACTGTACAGTTCTGAGGCTAGTAAAATTAAGAAGTTAATAGTCTTTAAATATAAATGCTTTCTGAAAACTTGCGTCGCGTATTCTGGTAGACATAAACGGACGTTTCAGAGGTGTTTACTGTCGCCATCATCAGAGGGGTTCGGCATAATTATGGAGGCAACGTCGTAATATTTCTTTCCTATTAAATTAATACTTTCAGAAAACTGTTAAAGAAGTGCAATCAAATTCAAGAAGAAAATAGATAGATGTGGAATAATTTTCGTATAGCAAAGTAACATTAACGTAAATAAATTATTCCACAAGTACATTAATATTACACGCTAAATTATTAAATTAGAGTACACTTAAAAGAGAATTAAAACTGTTTTAAGTAAATTTCTTATGAAAAACAAATCGTGGCTTCAAAATGTCCTCTCTCCCTTAATTCTTTATGACTGGCCTACATACTGCAATAGAAATATGACGTTCACTTGTAATTAGGTATCTTTAAGAAACCTTAATGCAACTGTAATTATACAAACCGTACAATTTATAACATCATAAAACTTAAAAGCACAATTTGAAACACAAAAAACTCATTTTCCCAATAACCACACAAACTAAAACTTCTGAAATCTCCCATTATGTAAGGTAGCGGAATTTTAACAATTTTTATTTCAATATCTGGCTAAACAGTAGGTCGTGAAATTTTAAAATTCTTAAATTTCCAAAAAGGTTACCTTACAAATGTCTGGATATAAATATCACGAATCCTGACACCTTTTAATATTCATGGTACTCATGCTTGACTGAAAACTAGCGTATTATTATTACAAAACCCTAGTTTATTGCAATTAAACTAATTTATAACGTTTCAGAAAGGCATACTTACAGCCCGAAATCGGAAAACAAAGCATGAGCTTGTGTGTAAGGATTTTGGGTGGTAATTCCGCTAGTATCTTAGGCTCGTGAGCCCTCTAATTTGATGAAAGGGCTGTCGACCCACCTGCTGTATTGAGCGACAATACGTTCCAGGAGATGTATGGCCTAGCAGCACTGACGGACTCAACTCACAGACAATTCGCGTCGGCAGAGAACGTGTCCCGCGAGCAACACCCGCGCTCTGAGCGCCAAATTCTCGGAGTGGACGCCGGGCGTCGCTTGTGCCACCGCCGTGAAAGCCGTCTGAGCCCAAGACTGAGAATCAATACTCGGGGCTTGCAACGCGGCGCGTTAATTGATCCCCTGCGCGATACCACCCGCCCGCAACACATTGCATATCGATATGTTATTCGGGATGTTCCTTAATTGGGGGCTCATTACACTTGCGAAATTCACCCTTATAAATGTCATACGGTGTGTTCAGTAATCGGGTACCTTCTCATGATCTAAAAGTTTCACGGCAAACCTAATTAATTAAATCCCCCAGGCACACCAGCCGTGTCAAATAGTTAAAACTCCCGTAGTTTCAGGGGCAGTCTACGTCCCCATCATCAGGGTGTCTGATGTCACAGAAAGGATTTTATTGACGTATTCAATTTTCTATACTGACCTCCATAATATCATACAATAATTTCCTTAATTAAGCACACATAACGTGTGCAAAGCTCGTAACTATAAATGTCATACAGTGTGTTCAGTAATTGAGTATGAGTGAAATTTGCTAAGTATTATTCAGTGTGTTCCTTGATTTTATCCTTATTAAAACGGCAAAATTCGTCTTTTTAAGCCAGAGACCCAAGGTCAAATATAAGGTGACATTGTTGATGACGTCATTTTTTGAAGACGACGAAAATCACAAATTTTTATAGTAGATTTTACTCTTCAGGCCTTCAGATAACATGTTCTGCACGCTCCAGCGTGAGCGCAGAATATCTTGCGGACCCGTCCATGTCTTTCTGTATGTTTGTCCGTCGCGTTTGTCCTACAATTTACATAACCCCAAGACCAGAGGTCATTGTTGGATCACCCTGTATTAACGATAACCTTGGATACTACTACTGCCCTCGTTATGAACTTTGCTGCCCTGCTGACATCGCCCTCGTGGCGTGAAGTAACACCTTTGTAATGTCAATGCACTCCAAAGAGTACACCTTTTTCCAATCTTGTTGTGTATTACAGATTAAATTCACAATAGCTCAGTTACGAGAGTGACTGAGTGAGAACTGAAGTGCTGGAATTCGATTCCAGATCAGGGAAAGATTTTCATATCAGTTCTGGGACATATCCAGCCTCGTTTCAGTGTGTTATTACCGCGGGAAAACCCAGATGGGACGTAGCTGACCATTAACACCCACAAAGTACCGAGGTTAAAAATGCGTTAAGGTTTACCTCCACTCCCCTTATACACCACCAAAGCATGGTGCCTGGGAATACATCCCACTTCATCTTTGCGTTTTCGTGCACCCATACAAAGTGACTCCGTTATGAGTATTAAAAGGTGCAGGGAAAATTTGCTATAAATAGCAAATGTGTAGGCTGAAACTTAATACCTGTTTACGAAGTTGTTCAACAGAATATACGTCTACGTCACAAACAAGGAGTCTGATAAAATACGGCAACATTCGAGAATACAAACCGATATAAAAATAGGGCAATTTATTTTCGTTTCAGTGAGATACGTCGCGGTATCGAAACTAGGTCAGATGTCAGCTGTCGTCTAGAAGTAGTACGTCACTACAGTTTGAACTGAGGACTTTTGTGAGCACGGTAATGAAGCTTCTGGTTCCATATAAGGCAGAGAATGTCTTGACTACCTGAGCGACTACTAGCTTCCACCAACCAAAGCGTGTCTGCGCGCTGTACTCATAAACGGGCGTCCTTGTCCGTACGTTTGATCTCCTAAACTACTGAACGGATTGTTACAAAATTTGATACGAGTGGTCTATCGAAAATTAAGCGAGAAATTTCGTTCTGATTCCTGTTCTTCCTACAAACGCGTACCTTAAACGAAACCAAAACACAAAGTGATTTTGTCGAAAAAAATTTCACATAACATAAAACATGCATCTCATTAAAATCTATAATATTTATTCGAAAAAAATACCGATATGGCGTACAATCAAATAAATGTGACGTAAGAATACGCATCTCTCAATAAATGTCCAAGTACATCAACGTTTAGATCTTACTGATTTGCCCAGACGTGGTAGCCTTGGCCTGAAATGTGTAATAAATAGCATAAATTGTCCTACGAACGAGCATATAAGGGGCTTCATAAAATGTTTTCTTCACAAAAAAATCTGGATGTTAAAATTAAGAAAGACACGGACAGGTCATTTAGCAGGCACCGAAGGTATAAATTCGTGAAAAATCTTGGTTGGATATTTTGAAAGGAAAAGATCACTTGGAAGATATAAGTGTAGATAGGAGTATAATATTAAAATGGATATTATGGAAATATGGTGGGAGGGCATGGACTATGTAGCCTAAAAAGTCAATAAATTCTTCTCGATTAGTTTATTGACATTTTACTGAATCTTGAAGGTGTAAAAACTTAGTAAATGACAATTTTAATTATTTTAATGTTATTTTGCTTCTTTGCCAACATATGCAACAGTACTGGAATACACACACGAAACAAGTTATAAAATGAAACAATAAAATTATTGTACCACAATTAGGACTTTAAACCTGCAATCTGAAAATGATGCAAAAGGACATCAGAATCCTTCCACAAAGAACTTCGTATAAGCCAACATTCCTGAAAATAAATAATGGCGATAAATATAATGGTATTTATGTAAATATTGGTCATAACGGTCCTACCATTTGGTACAAGTCACAGGAAAACAGCATAAAAATGCAGTAACTGATAAGAAAAACTGCTTCAAATGTTTCATTCGTGTAAACCCCATGGAAAAAACAAACCAAGTAAAAAGACCCATGAGACCAAGAAATAAATGGGAGGGTAGACTTAACTTCTCACCAACAATCCTGAGTACACCCTTCGTCAGGCACCAGTATCACCCATGCTAATTCCTTATAATCAGAGCCTTATGACGTTTGGTCTGAGAGATGCAAAAATCGAAAGGCAAAGGAAAAAATTATGACACCAAAAGGATTAAAATGAACCATCGAGAATCCGGATGTAAATACACGAACTGAGCGGAGGCTTACATGTGACAGAGTAAAAAGGAAGAATTTATTAAATGAGTAATTATCGACTAACTGAAAGTATTGTGTCATATCATTGGTTACGTATCGGACCAATTACAGAATGTACTGTTTTAATTTACAATGAGGTTTCAAATCAATGAAGATTTGATTGCATTAAATTTCGATCAAAACTTAATTTTTTATATACAGCAACATGTAACTGCCATCTGCCCACATTTCTGATTCTGTTCGACTTCTAATTATTATTACTGTCATGCTTTAACATATGCGCAACTTATATCCATTATTCTTAAACTTTATTTTGAAGTTAATGCGAATACTTCAAAATTTTACACTGGACTGACAAAG
>NW_019060521.1:712463-736952 GCF_000696155.1 Zootermopsis nevadensis | reverse complement strand
AGCTGTCAAGCCCAGACCATTCATAACAGCTACTCGTTCAACTGCAAAATTCTGGAAGTTTCCGTGTCAAAAATGTGCCCGATTTTGTCACGCCATAAAATATTACATTAAAAAAATTTAACCAATACATCAGAACCACCATTTACGTTGTCGCAGCGTAAACAAAACACAGAAACTAAAAGAGAGTGAGTGGGCTTCTGCTGAAGTATGGAGCGCCGCGATCATGCTGCAACTTCTCCGACACGACTGTGGAGCGGGTCTGTCTGCTTAACTATTGCAGGCGTTCTTCGAACAAAGAACACGAACAAGCTTATATCAACGTAACAATCGAAGTATTTCATTATCGCATCTCACAATGAACCAAAACGACACTGGCCACCAATCGGATGGTCTACTTCCTTCATTTTATGTTCATTTCGAAAAATATTCTGCGAGTACACGAGTAGAATTACAATCCCAGAAAAGAACCAACAAAGGAATTTCAATGTATTTATTGAAGTTTTAAACACTGAAATATGTTAACTAAGTATATGGCTTACGGAACCCGAAGGTTCATCACCGAATTAACCAAAGCCCTCCACCAGACCCTGTCCCGGGCCAACAAAATCCAATCGCCTTCAACTCCTATCTCCCATAGATCCCGCCTGATGATATCCTCCCATCTACGTCTAGGTCTCCCCAGCGGTCACTTTCCCTCAGGCTTCCCAACCAATACCCGGTGTACACCTGTTGTCCCATCCATGCGCGCTACATGCCCCGCCCATCTCATTCTTCTAGACTCAATCACCCTGACACTGGGGGAGAAGCACACAGACACATGTCAAAAAAAGAAAAGTGAGAATGGCGGAAAATGGTTTGCAGTCTAAATAATAAGAAATCTCATTAACTTCTTTAGATGGTATACTTTGCAATATCAATAACAAAGACCAAATTATTAGACTTGATACAATCTCTTATCTTGCCAGCTTCCATTTAAAAAAACTAAATACACAACACTGTAACATGAGCTTTTTGAGTGGATATCAACGACACAGATAAAAGGTTTTGAAAACAGCGTTAAGAACATTTGGATCTAAGCGAGGTGAAGTACAGTCTGTCTCAGCAGCAAGTTGACTCAACCCTCAAACATAAGTACCCATCTGCGCAGGTGTAAACCTATTCCAATACACATTATAGAAACATTTGCTGACTCCAAGTTCTAGCTTTCTAACGCGTCATCAATGATGATGCATGATTAAATCAACGAGCAAGAGACGGATGGGGTATGTAGCATGCACGGGAGAGATAAGAAATGTATACAGTTACGTTGGAAAAGCTGAACAGAATACACAATTTTGGAAATCTGGGAATAGACTGGTGGAATATTAAATGTGATCTTGAATTAACAGGATCAGAGAGTTTAGTCTGGATTAAGGTGGCTCAGCATACATCCTAGAGACACAATATGCAATAATAATACCAAGTAACTACAAGGAATAATGTTCTTCTTCAGGAACTAGCAGTCACTCAGCTTGTCAAATAATTCATCGTATCAGACGGAACCAAAAGAGACGCTTCTGTTTTTACAACCACCATCACCAATGAATTGTATCCTGAGCCAGATTAATCCAGTCCACATGCTAACAAAGTTTTCTGTCACATTTACCTTCTCATTTCCTTCCATCTAACTTATGTCTTCCAAATGATAAAATAAAGAGGATACGACACATGAATAATGATAATGCAAATATATATATACTAAAATTTCACAAACTCTTTCTATGATCATAAGAAAGTAAGTAACAGTGAATGTCCAAGTACTTACGCTCAATGTGACATTTCATTTTGGCATCTTCTTGGAAGGCTGTCTGAAATCTTACGACAGAATCCTCGTCTTCACAGTTCAGGCACCTTAATGCACCATATATTTGAATATAACTCAAAATGAAGTTAAGGAATAGTACGGCCATTAATAACTGACAGTTACGCTAAGAATTAGACAATACTTCATTCTTTGCACTGAACTACTCCAAATATTCCTTAAGCACACAAACAATTTTCACCTGTGATGGTTCACTAAAACGCACAACCGCCTTCTCCCACATTCAATCCATTTTTTTTCATTGCAATCATTCTCCGACGTTTCATCCAACGCTACATAAAGTCATTACATTTTACATAATCATAAAATAACATAATGAAGAGTAAAAAAAAATTTCTGGAACTTTGCCTGCTCTCATCTTTTTCCTTCTACAACAGTTTCAACACCATTACAACTTTTTTGTCTGCATCCTTCAATGTTACCAACTTTACCATGTCTAGCATCAGTATATTTGACCCTGTTTTATCGCTTTATGAGAAGACATGCAGTAAGAAAATTACGCTAAAAATGCATCAGTCATCCACCTCCAGCGTTCATTCAGCATTGCACGCAGACGATCACTTCCATACTCCAGCCACATTAGCCCCGTGGCAACAAATACTGGTACCAGCAGTAGGAGGATACGCGGCCTTCAGAGCCCTTTTGGATCTGGCGTAGAGAACTCCTGCCCCTTCGAGGAATCAGACCGTGCTCATCCAACCAGCAGCCAATCATCTGACCACATTACAAAGGCTCGTTAAATATCACACTGAAAATTGCCAATTTTAGCACGATAGGAGGCAGCGGAGGATAGGACCGAATGGAAGAGGAGAATTGAGGAGGCCATGGACCAAATACGGACTAGAGAGCCATAGAAGAAGAAGAATATGCAAAAAAACAGGTCTAGAGATCAAACTTTGTGTGGATCTAGACTACTAAAGAGTGTACCAAAGTTACAGAAGCAAACAAACCAAAGAATACTGAAGAAAATAAATGAAATGAACATATTATCACAAGCACATAATACTGACAAAATTCTTTCTGATTCCAAGTATGCTTTCAGACAGTGGTCAGGTTGTAAAGGATACAATGCGTGGTACAGTCTCCAGGCATCTTCTGCCCACTCGACCATGAGGTAGGGGGCAGGTTGAGTTGCGGTGCCTCGCAACATTGCCTCAGTCTCCACAGCCTCACACCTCTGTTCCACAAACACCAACTTCTTCTTCAGATCCTTGTTGCTTATCTCAAACTCTTTTCTGAAATTTAATTTGATTGGTAGGTTATTTAATCATGGTTTTCCGCTGTACAGGTTAGTAGCAAATGGGAGAGTCCCTTTCTCCCAGCTGACAGATGTTGAGCCGCTAATAACTTTCAGTTTGAATTAAGTTGTGACACTAAATTTGATTCACACATGAGGGGGCTGTGCTAGGACCGTACTCTGGCCTTGTCACCATGGAAATGGATTTCTCAGAGCCATGGCCAACGCAGTACACGCAGAGTGCAGCACATGTGAACTAAGAATGGGTGCCCTGTGGGCAACACGGAAGGTCTCACCTGGTTTCGCTTTCTCAAACTGGTAAGTACTCTCTGACAAAGGTTCTGTTACCATATTCAGATATGAAATGGAAGGCATCTGACAAAGGGCAGTATTCTTTTAATCTAACTTCAACTCTGAAGATGGAAATGATATTTGACTCCAAAATGTTTGTTACAACATACAAGACTTAACATCAAAAACCATAAGATCATAATTAATATATCAATTGGCCAATGTGCATATTTATCATGTTCCCAATAAATGTAAAGTTAGAAATACTTACAATATCTCTTTCAGTAATGATAATTCCTCTTCCACACCCAACTTAATCTTTGATATTAGCCTACTTTTCAGGTTTGGAAGTTCTGCATTATCGTCATTGTCTTCAAACCTGAAAAAAAGTTACTGGCTATTAAATAACAGCCATGTTACTCCCTCCACAGTTTCTCATCATCTTGTGAGTAATAATCTATGAATACAATAATAAAGTATTCATTTAACCAAACAAAATAATGAGAATTATGACTGATGGTCAGAACCTGGGTTGTGAAGCAATCTATTTTTTTATAACAACATTTTGCATAAAAACACTTGCCTGTGAGTAATGACACCACTGACATTTTTCAGTCATATTCAGACGTTCATGAAGCCAGCTTACATACAACTGTAAAGCTTGTTGTGGGAAAATTGCATGAGATTTCTCATTTATGCAACAATTAGAGTATCATGTGTCCCATGAATTTTCTATGGCTTGATTATTGTGTTTACTTGTACACTGTCTTCTTTCACATCTTAATTAACTAGGACCCATGGAATGTATATACCCTTTAGAGAAGTAATTTTTCCACAGCTCAGTGTATAACACATGTAAACTTTTCACACATTTTATTCAGATTCAAACTATAAACCAATTTGGTGCCATGATGGCCTACTGCAATTATAAACTATATAATGCTCAAGGCAGCAATATTATCATATAAGAAAAATTAATAACCTCCATATAGAAAAATCCTTTTCATGGAACTTATAACTAATCCAAAAATAAGGAAAAGTAAACTCCCTCTTGAAGCATTTGCAAAGGATCCGACTCAACACCTTAAAAAATTAGGTTATACTTAGTTACTGAAAAAACACTTACTTTTTCACAAGTCTCAGCTGTTCTGCTTGATTTCTAAAAGCATTAAGGGGTTTTGCAGCTTTCTCGATATTGTTATGCCATTTGAGGTTAAGTTCATTCAGATATGTAAAAAAAATATGTAACGATTTCATCAACTGTTCCATCCTTAAACAGTCATGACAAAAAGAGTTCAAAATCAACAGCAATCAAACTTTTAATACACTTTCAATTTCAATTTTATATGACTTTTCAGTAAAGTAGCCAACATTAAAAAATATTTTCACTTCCATACTCACTGACAACGTCACGTCCTTTTTTAATGGCGGGTGAAAGTTAGGTGCCGCCAAACGGAAATTAAAACAAGACTGAACTACATTTAACGGACATTTCAAACTGATGGCCCCTCTCCATGCTTAATAAATTTAATTTTCGCACCAGATCTGACTGATTCATTCTTATTACTGATGAAAATTCGAAGTTAACAATTGAATCATATTCTAACTCTTTTGTAAATAATAAGATAAGTAGTTAAAAGTTAATTCATATATGTTATGTTGAAGGCATATGCTTCTTTAAACATAGCCTGTGGTCTATTGCAACTCCTACGAGGACGATACAGAAAAGTTTGTTTGATAGTGTATGTATGACATGGTATTATTCTCAAATTAGCGTGGAGCAATCAGAATTCAGCATTTCCAAAGAACGCATGTGGAAACTTTGTATTCCGTAACGGATTACACCTTTCCAGTCTTATAATATACGTTCTGACAAAAAGAAGTGATCCTTTAATAAAGGCCTACATTTCGAATCTGCGAGGTATCAAATGCGTTTATAATGCCAATATTTCACTGATATGTATGTCCTAGCCTCTTCGTTAAATGAACATTCAATAATTCGAATAACAATTTCTTAAACAGTAACATCATCTTTAATTGTGCTTTAAATTCTATTATTAAAAAGATTCTGAGGATAAGTGGTTGGTGAGAAATAGTTTACGTAAACTTTAATGCTTTCTGAAACTGCTCAGTTGAATTTCTCACGTTGAGAAACCTGTCACCGTTGGTTTAGTAAAATCAACAGAGAATTTTAAAAATCAATATCGACCGTATTACGTCATACAAGCTCATGACAGGTCGCATGAAAGTATTGCATTTCTCTCCACCACATATATGTCCCAGACTCCGTCAGATAGAACATCCGTCGCCGTCTAAAGCGTTTGACCAACATCATTTAAGGTTTTAATTATCTGCAATAATAGTATACTATTTCATGTCATATTCAATTATTTTCTTATTTATAATGTTTCCGATGATATTAGGTTTGTCAGAAGTAGTATAGTTTGACATTAATGTTTTCTGAAACTGTTGAATTGAATTTGTCATGTTGGGGAACCTGTCAGCTGGTTAGGAGCTGCCTATGCAATAGCAACATCTACAGGGAATTTCAGGAATCAATATCGACTTTATTTCGTCATGAGGACTCATCTAGGGCGCATGAAAGTATCGCATTTCTCTCCACCACATGTATGTCCCAAACTCGTCGTCAGATGGAACATCCATCGGCTTTTAGGGCTTTATTTTATATTTGTCATGTTGAGTAACCTGTCGGTTGGTTTCTTCACGTCCTATGCACTAGCAACATCTACAGCACATTTGAAGAATCAATATCGTTTGTTTTTATCGTGGGAGAGCATGAATAGGTATTGGTGTTAGTGTGGCGCGCGGAGTCAGAAGTCAGTTTGTAGTGTGAGGGAGTTCGTTCTGTGAGTTCTGAATGAAATTATGTTAAATCAGCTATTATAATTTTTAATCCGTGAAGGACGAACTGTTATTTCGCTGTCATCATGAACGGAAAGGTACATAGCACAGAGGAATTGCTAGTTCCTCCGGATTTGTTAAATCCTTTCGTCCATCGTTTGGAATTGTCAACAACGTATGACAAAATAAAAGTGAGTACAGCAATAAACGTTTTAGGTCATTTGTAATACAAGTTAGTTCGTGTGAAATACTTAACTCATAACATTGACGCTTGTGACTTATTTTGGTAACGGTTAAATCTGTGTTCATATTTTTCGGCATAAAACATAAAAGTATTTCTAACCTAAGTAAGAGGGTGCAGTCAAGTCGTAATAGCCTTCTTACTTTTACGTTCATATATTTTATCGGCTGTCTTACTGTTTAGTGAGTTAAGTATTAAAACACAAAAGGAAATTTTGAATTTTGTAAGGTAACCCCGTGTGTCTGACATTGAATTTGAAATTGATTTATAGTAACTACACCTCTTACTTTAACGTACATAATCCCTCCAACCTGTCACCCATTTTGGATTTATTGTCGTGGAATCTTACTGTTATATATCTTGCAAGGGAAGATTAGTAAAGGCAGCTGCTATTCCTTACAGATATTTATAATAGTTGAGAATTTTTGGTTGAGGTAAATTCTTCTATGGAGTAGGAGTGAAGTATGGAGTCCAGTTAATGGTCATTTTGTTTTTGTGGGAATAAATCTATGGTTGCCATTATCCAAGGGAGTTACTTGCATGGTTACTGATTCCACAGGGATATTTAGAAAACATCACATATTACAGCACACTGTGCGTAGCATTTCAAAGAATCTATTAGAATGTTTTGTTTTATTCCGTTAATAAATTTCTGTCTTCAGTTCAAATGAAGTCAACATGATGTAAGTAGTATTTTCTCCCCCTCCCCTATGCTAACATTTCGTCTTCCAGACCTCGTGATTTATTCACTTTAATAATGTTAAGTAATCGCGATAGTTCAGTTCATTATAGTGACTAGACCTATGTAGTGGACAATCGAAGTTCGATTCTTAGCAGGGACGGAAATTTACTCTTGACCAGTACGCGCACTGGACCGGTCTCTATGGCTCACCCAATATTTTCCTCAGTGTGTGCCAGGCACATTTCACCTGGGGGTGGGGGGGGGCGAAGGGTGGAAGGTGACGCGACCTATAGCCTCCATCTCAGCGTCGAGGTTATGAAACTCAGTGTGTGTTACGGAGAAAATGAAAGCAGATGAGCTGTCTTTTTATTTATTTTTGTTCAGTGTGTGAAAGTAATGTACACAGAAGTGGTGATATCTCTTGTTTTTTCTCACTGTTATGATATCGATCGCCATTTTTACCAGACGTAATTAACTAATGTTTTATTTATCATCAGAACGATCATAAGTACGAAGGTTTCCGAAGCGCATTTATACAGCCTGTTCAGGTTCTCACGTTCTGACATTAGAAGGAATTAATTGTCGTCCCGAATTAGCGGTGTAATGCGTAGCGTAAGCGCTGTTGGCGAGACTGGGTCTGACACTGCCATGACACAAGGAGAGGTCAGTGTGGCTTGCCACAACTATGGCGAGCCGGGGATGAGTGGGCTATGAGACTGAATGGCCGAAGTTTGATTCCAGGCAGGACCAGATATTACCGATGTTAGAAATGCGTGGAGGTGTACCTCCACTCACGAAACGATTTCATGGCGTAGCACCCGAGACAACTTCAGTTTACTTGTTTCACGTTATGTACTTTGATGTAGTGGTGGTTTGCAACACGCGGCCTGCTGTTTCTCCCATTGTAGCCCGTTTTACGATCTTAAATATTTTAATGTTAATACTTACGACCTTGAATGTGGGGTGTAGGGGCGAACTCGAGTCCAGCCCGTTATCCAGAGGGGCAGGACAAGTGTCGGCCCTCAGGGGAGAAGTATTAACATGACTGGAAAAACTGGACTTTGTTATTTGCCCCCTTCTATGCATGGAACATGTTTCTGTTCTGTTCTGTTGTAGTGGCTGGCATCCCTGCTGGATATTAGGGCGAGGTACTTGGGCAATGTTCTCTGCCAGGGGAAAGGTTTCAAGTGATTGTGTCCATGACAATTGCTGCTATAGTACCTTACTCCTTTGAGAGAGAGAGAGAGTTATAAATGTTTGTAGAAGAGTAGAAGCAAGGAGAAAATATTGGGGGAAAAGTGAGAAACATGTTATTTAGGGGCGTGGGGTGGAAGAACATGTTTTAATGGCTAGGTTCCCAGGTAATGCCCGCTCATTCTTCTAATAAGAACAGAATAAGCTGGGTTTCAAGGGATAACATTCATCGTCCTTGTTGATCATTCGAAATTATTTTTACACTCGACACTGTACAGGAAATGCAGTTTCAAAAGTCGTCGTTAAATAAAGCGATACGTAGTGAGTAGGCTTTCGGATTATATGAGCGTACCGGCGTTTCGGAGGAACATGGCGCTTTCGTCTTCCTTCGAATCGTTGGTAAACGAGCCAAGGAATAATCCATTCACAAAATTAACAAGGAAGGTTTTTTTGACTAAACATATTCTACCAAATGCGTTCTTTATGTTTCTGGGTAGTTCATTGGAATTTCTGTTCATTTATTATGACAAAAACCCATTGCTTAAAACATGGGACTCAAGATTTTTTCTCGGGTTATCGGATTTCCTATAGAAAAAATGAAAACTAATCTAGAGCTTATTAACCTACATTTTGGTAGTGGCATTTCGTCCATATCAGATGTTACAGTTACAATATCATCAAGACCCGGTCACCAGAACCTGTTTCGAGAAAGCTGGATTCAGCACCTGTTTGTGACGTCGAAATAACATAGGATAGGCCCCATATAACTTGTCCTATCCATTAAAAACTAATTAATGCACTGGGTGAGATTGGCCAGCAAACGTGGTTATATTAACGGGACAAACTTTGAAATGAAATTAGGAATGTCTGGTCCTATGGACAGAAAGGAATTGATATTAGGGACCCATTTTTTTTGTAGCAGGTTCTTTAAATGCTACAAAAAGTGAACGTCCTAGTTGCTGGGTGGACCAGTCTGTACCTTAGTTGCCAGCTGTAACCAGGTCACTGCCATTGGTCGTTCTTACGTTCGAAAAAAATGAACTGGCAACCTCTTAATAAATAAATAAATAAATTTGTATATATATCATGATGCATTATTTTCTGTTACTGTGTTCTGACTGCTTCTCTAACTCTGCATGTTCGTGAGGATGAAACGTTACACATGTTGTTGTTAATAAATGAACATTAATTACTTCAACCCTTTCCAACATAGAACAGACTCAGTGTAGGTACATTGATTGCCTTCATAGAATGCGCAGAGTTTGCATTCTGAGCAAATGTCTCCTTCTGTTTTGCTATGAAACCTGTGACAGATGAATTTGCAATGGTCGTGTATCTGCTTCTTTTACTATAAAAGTGTGAAACCAGCGACGCAGTGGACCGAAAATTCTGACCCACAGGCTGTAAGTTTGTCAGTTGGCTGTGGATAAAAGTTCCACAGATTGTCGTCCTCGACTCTCGAAGGAGCTGAGAAGTTTCCTGTAGCTGCAGAGCTCGTGAGGGAAACTGGGGTTTATTAAGAGTCCGAAAAAAACACATGGGGCTGAACCATTTAAAGCCCAGTGGTGACTGCATTTCCCATCTGCTTCAGTAATCAATAAAACTTCATTACGTATTTATACGTTTCGTATGATTCTCAGTACAAACAGCGATTATTTCGTTAAACAGCGTTAAGTACCTGATCGCATGCAGCCCTCCCGATTTAAATTAATCAAAATTTACCACCCCTTAACGCCGTCAAAATTTACCCCCCCTCCCCTCAGTAGAAACTTCTAAATTATGTATTAAACTTCCAAATTAATAGTCTCAGCTTTCTCTAATACAAAATTTCAAAATGCCGTCTTTTATGCCAATTATCACACTAACGCCTTCACTCTTACTTTATCCTTAACAGAAGGACGAGCGGGCATTGCCTGGGGACCTTCTAGCTATAAGATGCTCTTTCTCCCCCCCAGATATCGAAGTGTCTCTCACTTCTCCCCCACCAATTTCCTCTTTCTCTCTCTCTCTGTTCGGCTTCAAAGTATTAGACAGTTTTAATTTTGGGAAGATTTGCTACCATTGAGATCATAATATTTTGTCCTTCAGTGTTCTACATAAGGCACAATGAAAAATGATGTCTCACTTTGTGGGAACAAAATAGATTGGTGTTTTCAGAGCAGGATGTGAGATGAAGTAACAGGAATTGTCATTAGGAAAATCATGTAGCAGACATGATAGAAGATAAATGCACGAAAACTCTAGTCGGTAAATCTGTGATACATAGGTATAGACGCAAGGATAATATTAAAACGAATATTAAAGAAAACACGACATTAGAAAAGCGACGTCGAGCGTCGCATTCTCTCTAACCGTGACGCTGACTTACGATGCCGTCGGTAGCGATCAGAGCCTGGGACTTTTCCAAGACTCGAATCAGGACTTCGTACTGGGTTACAGACTTATTGCTCCCTGCTCCGTCGACAGATTTTATTGATTTACAGAGCTTGCCGAACAAGCGTTCCGTTGCTATTGGCAGTGAAGTAGTCCTGGTTGGTGCGATGAGTTGCTAATTGCCGTGATTCAGGCGAAACGACTCTGGACGTATTAAGGCCGACACACAAATCCAGTTTCTCTGAGACTGGACGTAAGCCGTAGCATTGAACTGAAAAATAGTTGTGGAACTACAAAAATATATACTTGTCTATTTTAAAATATTCTGATTGAAGGAAAGCTGGTTTCACCTGTCACGAAGTTTATCCAACTTTCTAGTTTGTTTTGAGAGCTCAGTGGAATACTTATTAAACACTGCATCAAGTTGACAATTTTTATAACAGATGCGGGCTTTGGTTTAAGCAGTGCTTGAACTAAAGCCAAAGACTGGGCGAATTTTATCTACTGTCTATTCCCTAAATAGGAAAATGACGTTGTGGTTTATTTTATTACTTCAGCCTTGAAGATGGAGGCGGTTTGTTCCTCTGTATGCAACCGAGGCACTCACTACGTGGCCCAACAACCCAGAAGACTGTCGTGGAAAACTCAAATGGAAGCAAACTTTGCTTATATTCAAATTTCGTACTTTTTCGTTTCATATGTATTTATTTATATGTTCTTTTTATTTCTCTGTTTCTTCTCTTTCCTCTGTCATTTCCTCTTTTTCTTCTCTTTTCGGCCTCTGTTTCGACCGCTTTATTACAGATGTACTAAATTCTTATTGAGATAAGCGACAGGACTCTCTAGATGGAGGATCAGACCAGAGCATGAAATCTCTCTTACGAAGATGCAGAATGACATTAATAAGTGTCCGTGCCCCGAGCAGGATTTGAGACCGCTATTTCACTGTTGGGGCGGTGCCTACCGGAAATCTTTTCTAAATCTATGGACCAGGGCCCTTCTGAAGAAGCTAATAGTCGCTAAGCTAGTCAAAAAGTTCCCGCCTTTTATGTAGTCCGGTGTTAATAAGAGCCCACTGTTTGATCATGTCCTGAGTCAGATGAATCCAATCCATGATCTCGCACCGATATTTGTAAGAAGAATTCTAATATTGGCCTCCCAGCTGCTTTTAGGTTTTCCCAATTGGCGTCTTCCTTTCAAGTATTCCCATTAAAATTATTGTTACTTGCTGTACAATATCTTATTCATAAATATTAATGTAGTACACGGGACAGAGTTAGTGGAACGCGAGTGAATGTTAGCTGTGTTAGCATTTCTCCGAAGGATACCGATGTTCGCCATCAAATTATCGTAGTAATACAAGTAACGAGCATCTTTTATATCACATAAAAGAATCGCATGACGAAGCAGGTTTGAGTACATTTCCAGTTCACACAAATTGGACGGTGCTTGGCGTTCGCGGTTTTGATGCGCCCTGCCACGAAATGAAGACCAGTGGCAACTATACGTACCACCTGCTTTAAAAATAAATAAATTTGTATTTTGTGCATGGGTTTCTTATGATTCTCAAAATGAATGTCGAGTATTTCCTTAAACACCGTTAACCAGTTGATCTTTTTAATGGTGAAGTGTTGTGTTTACTTTGCGGTACGGACTGAATTCTTAAATGTGATTCAGACGATCTCAGGCTTCGGTGTAGAAGTTTCACGGAGTTCAACACATCAAAATTAAAAACCTCACCGAACAAGAGAATTAGAATACAATAAAATGACGATCAGATTAATAACTAACGCCATGGAGCAAAGTATCTGGAGAAGCTGACAGTAGCTCATCTTGCCAAAACAATTTTCTCTTTTTTGTGGATCCCAAAGGCTCATTACCGTTTTTACAAGAGTTTGCTACCGGACCGCTACCTATATTGAGCTGAACGAATCAATAAATCAAACCTGTTGCCGACAGATTACTCACGAGAAAGCAATGACTGGTTTTGATACAGAAAATTATTGAGTAACTAACAAATTTTAGGTCAAAAATGACGAGAAAATGTAAAGTAGTAAATACACACTCATTAATGTTGTCCCATAAGGCACAAAATCGCTCAACAGCTTTACCATGGCAACGATTATAACACACACATTTATAAATATTATCTCACAACGCCCAGGAAATCAGGAAATGTCAACCAACAACCAAGTTACCAACATTTCCTTATGATGTTGATATATACGCAAACCCGTGTTCAGTCGTAAGTTAGTGAGATTTTAATAAATTATCCTCATTTATAACCTTGCATTATGCGAGGTGATAAGCATTGTGGTCTCAGGTCCTCGAAGTTTCTAAACTTCTGCTCGATACAAATTGCTTTAAAAATCGTCATAACTTGTCCGATATATGACGACTGTTATTCAGGTCGCGTGAAATGAATTGTTTTGTATCCGCAGGCAACAACTTCTTTCGTACTTTCCTTTTACAGTTGTTAGCAGTTCGTTCTGACAACAAGCTGACGCCTGGCTTAATTGCCCGTCAGCTATTAATCCCGCTGATGAGAAATTCTCGAAGCAGGTGATGGCCAGAATCGGTTAAATGAAAGTAATAAAGTAAATTTATCCCTTTACGCGCCACAGAAGCGCTCAGGGGGACAGGAGGAATAGATCCTACTCATTCAAACCCTCGGCACTAGATGGGGGATGAGTGATTAGCCTCGACCGCGCTTTAGCCCCGGTACACCCGTTGGGTAGGAAGCTGGGTGGGCCTCTCCAGACGCAGAGACAGGAAGAAAACCTTTGTCCCTCTCGCAGTACGTGATCGGGTTCAGGCTGGGGGGGGGGGCTCCCACGTCCTTCGACAGGAAGTGGGATGGGCTGACTAAAAGTTCTCTCCGGGAATCAAACTCCCATCGAGCAGTTCCTATCTCCCTGTGTCGATGAAACTACAAAATAAATAATATATTAAACAAGAAAGGAAATCCCGCTTAACACCGTCCATTAGGCAGCCTGCATCTCCAAATTAAAATTGCATTAGGTTTCTCAAAAAAGACTTATAAGTAAGGAAAACGTGTACATGACATAAAATATTTATTCTCGAGTTACAACATCGCCTTTTTCTTACTCAGATTAGGTGATTTGATGCTCTCCGCCCGAAAATGTGGTTATAAATATTTTAGATAAGCCTTGAGGGAGAATATTCCCATAGCAAGAGCAACACCGATAAATAGCCACGAGTAGAGCACCAGCGTTTCTATGTAGTGATTAATCCTTTAAAGCAAGATGGTAACTATATGCACCACATGGTTTAACAATTAACAACTCTTCATTTTGTATTCATGGATTTCGTACGATTCTCACTGCAAACAGAGATTATTTCCTCGAACAGCGTTAACCATTTTATCTTCGTAATGGTGAAGTGTAGTGTTTTCTTCGCGGTACGGACTGAATCCTTAAATATTTCGACGAACTTCGGTTCCAAGTTCCAAGTTGCCACTGCAAGCTTCTCATGCAGCCCTCCCGATTTAAATTAATCAAAATTTACCACCCCTTAACGCCGTCAAAATTTACCCCCCCTCCCCTCAGTAGAAACTTCTAAATTATGTATTAAACTTCCAAATTAATAGTCTCAGCTTTCTCTAATACAAAATTTCAAAATGCCGTCTTTTATGCCAATTATCACACTAACGCCTTCACTCTTACTTTATCCTTAACAGAAGGACGAGCGGGCATTGCCTGGGGACCTTCTAGCTATAAGATGCTCTTTCTCCCCCCCAGATATCGAAGTGTCTCTCACTTCTCCCCCACCAATTTCCTCTTTCTCTCTCTCTCTGTTCGGCTTCAAAGTATTAGACAGTTTTAATTTTGGGAAGATTTGCTACCATTGAGATCATAATATTTTGTCCTTCAGTGTTCTACATAAGGCACAATGAAAAATGATGTCTCACTTTGTGGGAACAAAATAGATTGGTGTTTTCAGAGCAGGATGTGAGATGAAGTAACAGGAATTGTCATTAGGAAAATCATGTAGCAGACATGATAGAAGATAAATGCACGAAAACTCTAGTCGGTAAATCTGTGATACATAGGTATAGACGCAAGGATAATATTAAAACGAATATTAAAGAAAACACGACATTAGAAAAGCGACGTCGAGCGTCGCATTCTCTCTAACCGTGACGCTGACTTACGATGCCGTCGGTAGCGATCAGAGCCTGGGACTTTTCCAAGACTCGAATCAGGACTTCGTACTGGGTTACAGACTTATTGCTCCCTGCTCCGTCGACAGATTTTATTGATTTACAGAGCTTGCCGAACAAGCGTTCCGTTGCTATTGGCAGTGAAGTAGTCCTGGTTGGTGCGATGAGTTGCTAATTGCCGTGATTCAGGCGAAACGACTCTGGACGTATTAAGGCCGACACACAAATCCAGTTTCTCTGAGACTGGACGTAAGCCGTAGCATTGAACTGAAAAATAGTTGTGGAACTACAAAAATATATACTTGTCTATTTTAAAATATTCTGATTGAAGGAAAGCTGGTTTCACCTGTCACGAAGTTTATCCAACTTTCTAGTTTGTTTTGAGAGCTCAGTGGAATACTTATTAAACACTGCATCAAGTTGACAATTTTTATAACAGATGCGGGCTTTGGTTTAAGCAGTGCTTGAACTAAAGCCAAAGACTGGGCGAATTTTATCTACTGTCTATTCCCTAAATAGGAAAATGACGTTGTGGTTTATTTTATTACTTCAGCCTTGAAGATGGAGGCGGTTTGTTCCTCTGTATGCAACCGAGGCACTCACTACGTGGCCCAACAACCCAGAAGACTGTCGTGGAAAACTCAAATGGAAGCAAACTTTGCTTATATTCAAATTTCGTACTTTTTCGTTTCATATGTATTTATTTATATGTTCTTTTTATTTCTCTGTTTCTTCTCTTTCCTCTGTCATTTCCTCTTTTTCTTCTCTTTTCGGCCTCTGTTTCGACCGCTTTATTACAGATGTACTAAATTCTTATTGAGATAAGCGACAGGACTCTCTAGATGGAGGATCAGACCAGAGCATGAAATCTCTCTTACGAAGATGCAGAATGACATTAATAAGTGTCCGTGCCCCGAGCAGGATTTGAGACCGCTATTTCACTGTTGGGGCGGTGCCTACCGGAAATCTTTTCTAAATCTATGGACCAGGGCCCTTCTGAAGAAGCTAATAGTCGCTAAGCTAGTCAAAAAGTTCCCGCCTTTTATGTAGTCCGGTGTTAATAAGAGCCCACTGTTTGATCATGTCCTGAGTCAGATGAATCCAATCCATGATCTCGCACCGATATTTGTAAGAAGAATTCTAATATTGGCCTCCCAGCTGCTTTTAGGTTTTCCCAATTGGCGTCTTCCTTTCAAGTATTCCCATTAAAATTATTGTTACTTGCTGTACAATATCTTATTCATAAATATTAATGTAGTACACGGGACAGAGTTAGTGGAACGCGAGTGAATGTTAGCTGTGTTAGCATTTCTCCGAAGGATACCGATGTTCGCCATCAAATTATCGTAGTAATACAAGTAACGAGCATCTTTTATATCACATAAAAGAATCGCATGACGAAGCAGGTTTGAGTACATTTCCAGTTCACACAAATTGGACGGTGCTTGGCGTTCGCGGTTTTGATGCGCCCTGCCACGAAATGAAGACCAGTGGCAACTATACGTACCACCTGCTTTAAAAATAAATAAATTTGTATTTTGTGCATGGGTTTCTTATGATTCTCAAAATGAATGTCGAGTATTTCCTTAAACACCGTTAACCAGTTGATCTTTTTAATGGTGAAGTGTTGTGTTTACTTTGCGGTACGGACTGAATTCTTAAATGTGATTCAGACGATCTCAGGCTTCGGTGTAGAAGTTTCACGGAGTTCAACACATCAAAATTAAAAACCTCACCGAACAAGAGAATTAGAATACAATAAAATGACGATCAGATTAATAACTAACGCCATGGAGCAAAGTATCTGGAGAAGCTGACAGTAGCTCATCTTGCCAAAACAATTTTCTCTTTTTTGTGGATCCCAAAGGCTCATTACCGTTTTTACAAGAGTTTGCTACCGGACCGCTACCTATATTGAGCTGAACGAATCAATAAATCAAACCTGTTGCCGACAGATTACTCACGAGAAAGCAATGACTGGTTTTGATACAGAAAATTATTGAGTAACTAACAAATTTTAGGTCAAAAATGACGAGAAAATGTAAAGTAGTAAATACACACTCATTAATGTTGTCCCATAAGGCACAAAATCGCTCAACAGCTTTACCATGGCAACGATTATAACACACACATTTATAAATATTATCTCACAACGCCCAGGAAATCAGGAAATGTCAACCAACAACCAAGTTACCAACATTTCCTTATGATGTTGATATATACGCAAACCCGTGTTCAGTCGTAAGTTAGTGAGATTTTAATAAATTATCCTCATTTATAACCTTGCATTATGCGAGGTGATAAGCATTGTGGTCTCAGGTCCTCGAAGTTTCTAAACTTCTGCTCGATACAAATTGCTTTAAAAATCGTCATAACTTGTCCGATATATGACGACTGTTATTCAGGTCGCGTGAAATGAATTGTTTTGTATCCGCAGGCAACAACTTCTTTCGTACTTTCCTTTTACAGTTGTTAGCAGTTCGTTCTGACAACAAGCTGACGCCTGGCTTAATTGCCCGTCAGCTATTAATCCCGCTGATGAGAAACTCTCGAAGCAGGTGATGGCCAGAATCGGTTAAATGAAAGTAATAAAGTAAATTTATCCCTTTACGCGCCACAGAAGCGCTCAGGGGGAGAGGAGGAATAGATCCTACTCATTCAAACCCTCTGCACTATATGGGGGATGAGTGATTAGCCTCGACCGCGCTTTAGCCCCGGTACACCCGTTGGGTAGGAAGCTGGGTGGGCCTCTCCAGACGCAGAGACAGGAAGAAAACCTTTGTCCCTCTCGGGGATCGAACCCCGATCGTCCAGCCCCTGTTCAGACACCATACTGACTGAAAGAGATACCCGGCTCTTAAAATCGTCTTCAGTGTGAAACTTTGACTTTTGGGGATGAGCCGCGTTGGGCCTTTCGGAAAACGTTGGAATTACCGTATAAGGTTTCCTAGAAACGCCCAACACAAATTCACCTTGAAGATGGCAACTGCAGTGCTTGTCGGAACGTTGGGTAACTTCCAACATTCGACGTGAATCATTCCTCAAAACCGAAGTTTTTCACTGAAATAAAGTAGATATGTATGATTAAATGGAAAGTCTATTAATATTCAACTCGTGAAGACTTATAACCGTTGAGTTCGGATTTTTTGTATCTCGATACTCGCCTCGATCATAGCTTAGCACACACACAACAAGAGTGATTTTCCTCAGTCTCTCAAGGTTCCTTGAATTAGGTCACGACCACTCTCACTATTATATATCAAGTTTACTGAATGTGATCCCCTCATTTTTGATGCTAGAAACCTGTGTAGTTGATACAGTGCCGTTAGGTAGTCAATAATCCACACTGCACATTTCTAATCTTGGCGATATTTCAGGTTCTTATGGCGGTGTGTGGGAACATGACTGTGTTTTAGAATGTCGCGTCTTGCAGGCTGGCACTATATATCCACGATTCAGAGGTACTCCCTGATGATGGAGGCACCAAGCACCTCTGAAGCGTCAGTAAACTTCTACTAGACAACAGCCGTGTTCTACCTGCTCTCGTAAACGCTCAACTAACATAACGGGAACTCTATACAGAGTGCGCTTCGTTGAAAAATCTGAGCCCTGCCCTGGCCTACTTACACAAAACAGAGAAACCTAGACCGTGCAACGTCTGTTGAGGATTCGGAAGTTGAAATGCAAGTACAGTCCACGATTCTGAGCGTTGACAGGAACCACGGCGTGGGATTTCGTTCTTCTCACGGCGACGAGTGTAACATCGCCTGTGATGTAGTCTCGTAGAGGTTTACCGACGTTTCAGAGGCGCTTACTGCCTCCTTCATCAGGGCGATGAGTAAACCGTGCTCGATGAATCGGTTTTGTTGAAAGACAGAGGGCCTCTACTTTGCTTGTGTCTCATTCACATCCTGCGTTGTAGAAAATATGCACAAGATACGGAGGGTAGCTTTGTATATATAGTGGTGGTGAGCAGAAAAGGGGTGGTCCTCCAGCTTTGGGGTTGTGTGTGGGACAAGCAAATCGTCGTCATAAAAACTTGTTATGAAATGTTACATTGTGTCTCGGGATTGCTGAACGACTAGTAGCTTCTGTAGGTCTCTGCCCCGTAGGGTTTTAGCTTGATTCAGAAAAGGGAATTTATGTAACGGTTGACGGCAAAGAAACTGCTGCAGTCGTTAATGCGAAATTTACGTCCAGATTCAAGTCTGATTGGCTGGTGGGCTGCGCGTGTGATTATACTGTCAGGAATGTACGTTCTGCGTTTTAGTGCGTGGTGAAAGTTTACTATTTCTGTGTCAGCGGTTAACTGAGGCACTGACCTCATCGCAAGCGCATTCACGCCGTCACTGGACTGCACCACACATTGCCGTTAACCCTTTGAAGCCGAAGCTCGTCTAAATATTATTTAATAAATCAGTCCGTACCGCGAAGAAAACACAACACTTCACCATTACAAAAGACAACTTGTTGACGCTGTTTAAGGAAATAATCCCTGCTTACACTGAGAACAATCCGAAACCCATACATACAAACGCAGAGTTATTAACTGTGTGAAGCAGGTGGTACATATAATTACCACTGGGTCTTAAAGGGTTAAAGAAAGACGTTGTCTACTTGCCCATCCCGGGTATTCTGTTTAACCTCTTCGCCTGTCTGTACAGGCGGTCCTTTTATCTTGTATTTCAGTCTCTTTTACTGATTCTATAAAATGTCGTTCGAAACTAGGGTATAAAGACAGTATAAAATCACAGAATAACCCCACAATCAACAGAATGCCGGTTAGAGGAACAGATAATGCATAGGCCCTAATGATGAAGACAGTGGAAACCTCTGAAACGTCGGTGAGTTTCTACAAGATTACACGACGTAATATTCCACCTTCACCGTCAATCTGTCTTGTACAGTAAGAGTAAAAGTAGCAATACGCGGATTGCCAGACATATGTGATGTGTTGAACAACTTTCAGCATCGAAACGTCTGTTCAGCATAATTATGGAGTCGTTCACCCATGCAGTTAATGCCAGAGATTGAACAGTTAAACTGCTTATTAATCATTACAAGTCTTAGCAGATACGAATAGCTCCAAGATCTTTACAGGTCATAGTGAAGAAGAATATTTTTCAAAACGTTATATCGCGTGCATATGCCAGAGCATGTTTAATGCTGATTCTAATCTCCAAGGTTACAACTCCGTGTTGACCTGAAAGTGTGGTTATGAAATTTTTGGTCGAATGAGTATACTGAGAGTGATTATAATATTTCATGGTGTCGTAACTCAAAAGATCACAATCCTATGTTTTACGTCCTTGAAAACATCAAATCTCATACAGAATGTGTTAGATTTTTCTTGTGATAACCAACCCATGGTCAGTTGCTTTAATATTAGTAGAATTTGCAATGTAAAACTCGAGCTGGTTTTATGTCACGTCGTAAAACAATCCAGCACGCTAGATGACGCTGGTGGAAGTGCGTTGTCCTGTCGGAATATGAATGCGTCACTGAAATCACAGAAATCTGGCCTATTTTATAATCCTTCACCTCTTTTTCTGCAGCTGTTGTGTATTCGTCATTGTTCTTGGCTCGTGTTCAAAGGCCAGAGTCGTTAAGTCTGAACAGAATACTACATATGATTTTCTTGCATACCTGTATTCGTGTGCCTTATGATAAAACAATGCAGATTCCAAACCTTGAAGAGATTTTAAACATGAAGATGACTATCTTCTGTGATCTTGTGGCGTGTGGTCTGATAGAAGTTTACCGACGTTTCGGAGGTGCTTATTGCTTCCATCGTCAGGGCGATGATTGAAATTATTTACAAGATTACACGACTCAAGATCCTAGATTACAGTTATCTTCATACTGACAGCCGTGATAACCTTTAATCTCACAGAATTGGAGTACTTATTCACATAGGTAACGTGTAAGAATTACGATTCTTTTGGCGTTGATTGTAATGAATGAAAAATGGATAATTTGTGAAAGAAGCAGGATTTGAACGTTTATTACCACAAATTTTTGTATACTGACTTAAATTTCATCTGTTATTCGGGAGTTCTCCGGCTTAAACCCCAGTGTGTGAAACTTTACTCAGCTCTTACGTGATTGTCTTCAGTTTCTACACCAGCGTTGCTACGTAAAGTAATGTTTTTGGCTCGAAAAAAACGGCGGAAGACCCAGATTGAATCAGATGATAATATTAAAATGGGGACAGAGAAAAAAAGATGATGTTTTCCACTTGTGCTAAAGCGTAATAATTTCAGAGCCCTCGTGTTGCACTCTCTCATACCAGGAACTACGGAGTTAAACTTTCTCCTTTGATTCGGCCTAGCGTTACAGATTGTCGGTTGCAGCGTTTTATTGGTTGCAATAAAATGCTGCCGGTGGTATCTGGATAGCGTGATTTGTACTGCGTAATATTCATGAAAAGGGCGTTGGACAGGTTCTCAGCGCACGGTCCATTTTTGTAAATTTGTGTGAGAACCTGTTAACAAGTTTCTTGTTGAACGACCTGGCGATTACATGGATAGAAACTCCAGATAGGCTACGACAATTCTTCAAGATCATCTTCGTTGCAAGTGTAAATAAAGTAAAAGGCAAAATTGATATTCTGCTTAATTAAGCACGATTTCCTGAGGATGTACGGGGAAGGAGATAAATAGTTCCATGCATTCTTCGATCTTAGGCTTGGGCGGTTTAATACCCACGCATCTTCACCCAGGGCACCCTCTGGATACAGGCATGTGATCCACAGGTGACCTTGACCTGGTGGCAGGGGAAGGAATTACTGCCCCTACCGTGATCCGAACCCCGGTCATCCGGCCCGTATCTCGTTTTGTCGTGTCATGTAAAAACTCTTACAACATGATTTTATATCCTGTCTGTCTTAATCAGAGATTAATTTAATTTTGGCTGGTCTAATGTACGTAGGTTTAGACCTGATGTAAGTTATAAAATCATACGTTTTAAAATAATATGTAATAAGGAAGTTTTGGTAGCTTCGTTGGTTGGCTCGTTTGCTTTTCGGGATTTCTGGCCTTGTGTAATGATGTTTAATGAATCTTTGTGTTATGCCATTGTAATGATACGTCATGGCGATCATTAATTAAGTCATCATTTTCATTTGTTATAACCTCGAAATGAACGTCATATTTGGGATTGAACTTCACTAAATCTTATTGTATTATTTATGACACAACATTACTTGATTTTAATATTTATGTGCTACTTTTTTAGAATTTTGAATCAAATGTGCTTTTTCAGTATTAATGTATATTTTATCGTCATTCTTGACGGAAAGTTTGCTTGTTTTAAAATAATAAAATAACCTGAATATAAGAATGCGAGTCTTTAAGAGGTGTGGAATGAAACTATGGCGAAGATAGTCAGTTTCATGGCAGTAATATCCTTGAATTAATTTGTGCGTACAGATCAAGGCATTAACATCACCAGTCGAAACATTCCCTTTAAAGCCACGTGCTACTGATATTCGTAGCAGATACATGACTGAACATTTGTTAATCTGCTGTGTGTGGCGTTTATTTAAACAGCCGCGTGCTGTTGGCTCAAATTTCTGTACGCTGATGGTGACACAGTTTGATCGTTTTATACTTACAATAGACAGGAGGTCTGCACGGACGACACAAAATAAAGCACCTGAAGAAGAATCTACAATGTCGAAACACGACATGAATATTCAGTTAAGAGTAGGCCAAAAGGCTGGCTTTTAATCCTTACAGCCTAATGGTAAGTATATGTACCACTTGGTTCAACAATTAATAAATTACATTTTGCACTTATTGATTTTGTATGATTCTCGGTATAAACAGCAATTACCTCCATAAACAGCGTTAACCAGTTAATCTTCGTAATGGTGAGGTGGTTTTTTCTTTGCGGTACGGACTGGATTCTTATATATCATTTAGACGAGTTTCGGCTTCATCCCCCCACCAATTTTCCCTTCTCTCTCTCTCTCTCTCTCTCTGTTTACATCAACATCGGAATTGTCCGACATGAGAAAACGTGGCGTGAAAAACTTATAAATACCCGAAATAACGATTACGTAATTAAAGTTTCAGTTTTATTTGCATGAAATACTTTGTCCACAAAGTTTAAAAACCTTTATCAATGGAAAACCAGCAAAATGTATCAGAAATGTTCGGCTTCAAAGGGTTGAGAACGTGAGAAATTTTCATCGTGGGTTCGAACCTCGCTCGAGGTAAGGCTGTTATTGTTCTCTGTACGCAGAGGCCGAGCAAGTTTTGTTTGGGGGTCACAAACGGAGTCTCTCTCTTCAGCCTTGTGTGACAAACTAGGCAAAACGACAAGCTAATGACCCCGATTCACAATTCACCTAGCTCTTAGCTCTTGAATAGCAGATCTCTTTTTTTCTGCACGCATGAGCCAAGGGCGAGAGATCTGTGAATGGTCGTGCCTGGAGGCAGGTGGGTGTGGCACCAATACTTTCGACTTGTGTTCGAAGCTACTCGGTTCGAATCTTGGTCGGGTAACCGGCTACCGTCGCTCTGAATGATGGTTTTCGTGATTTTCCTCACCGAGTACAGAATGAATCTGATGATGTGTATGTATTGAGAATCTTATAGTTTCCTAAATGATCTAGAATTTATCCGAAACTGCAGTCACATAAAACCGATCCATATTTTACTTAATCGTGATCTTCTGGGCTGTGGCGCCGTGTAGTATTGTGCAGGGGATGTTTCATAGGTTTCGGAAGAACTGTTGCACCCATCTTAAGAACAGAAGTCGATATGGATGTGTCCAACTAGAGAGGTTTTACTGTATTTTTATTTGATAGTCACACTATTTGTTGCCAAGCTGAGAATTAAATATTTTTATTTGATAGTCACAAATAACGCACCGTCAAGTTACGTAAGACCATAAATAGTCGTTTGTGTGTTTCGAAAAATCTAAAACAGGTTTTGACTGTGGTCTAAATAAGGTGATGCTACTTACCTTTACAGAATGGGGTTTCGTTTATAGAGTAAATTCAGTGAATGTTGTTTAAGAAACAGTTGGATCAAGCCGAGAAGCTGATGTAATGAATTTTCATGCATTTCCATCCATACAGCAAACGTATCTCTCGATTGACGAACATCAATTTACGAATTTTTGCTACAACGAGCCGCGTGAATTTATTTTTCAAAATTTACGAATATTATTTTTGTTGCAAAGAAGAAGTAACTTTCGTCCATGGTGCCAGGAGTCAACTTCGTAAGGAATGAAAGCGGATGAAGACAAGTTTTGATGTGTGCATTGTAACTGTTGTACAATGCAAACGCTTAACACTTTAAGTGTTTTAGGTAATGGCTGTAATAAAACGTCAATATTATTCTTATGTTTATGACTGCACAGTATTGTAACGTATGTGGGAAAAATATTTGTCGATTTTCCTGGGAGTCGGTAATCCGTCAACGTTTTTTACATTGAAATTCATTAAAATTTTATTTTCAATTTACGAATTTTGATCTTACGAACTGGTTTCATTGAGCGTTCGTAAATCGAGAGATCGATGTATTTCTATATTCGAGAGACAGAATTCACACCG
>NW_019060521.1:699824-712321 GCF_000696155.1 Zootermopsis nevadensis | reverse complement strand
GCGTGAACCGTTTACACCGGACAGACTGCGATTTAATTTTTAATACTGTCGCTCATTGGCAGACGGACGATTCGCGTCGAAATCACGTTTCTTTTTCGCATCGCCAGTCAATGCACATTGCCTATCGCTGAGGAGGTAGTCTGCAGTGGCTTATTGTTACATCCAGTGACGGTAATAAGGCTACTGAAGAATCACGAAACAATAAGTTAATATAAAGTGTATAGTATACCGCGTGCGGTGATCATTTCGTTCTCCGACATTTTCACAAACTGGCAATTTGTTTGCTTTGGTACGAGTCTCTACAGGCGATATTATATTGCGTGTCGCCTACCATTTACTTCCTGTTGCTTGTTGTTAGTTGTTTCGGCAAATCCTTCCTAACTTATCACGAGCATTATGTTTACACCCTGGGCTGTAGCTGATAAGGAACGCAGTGCTTGTAATTGTGTTTGTAAATAGAATAATGGAGCAATACAGTGAAAGGCTAGAAAACGCTGAGTTATCAATGGCGGAAATAATCAATGAACATTCTCTGGACTCCTCTCATTTTTTTCAAATCAAGACTTCAATCGATTTCCAGTAGTTTAAATTACTTTTGATATAAATAATATATCAGTTTAATCATCCTGATAATATTTGATGAGTACGATTTATGAAACTTTTCATTATGGAATTTATTCCAGTTTCCTACAAGCCTACTTAATCCATCTTAGGTCCAAACATGATTTCGTAAATTCATAGGTAAAAGGCAAAGTTTCCCTTGGTCCTTAACTAAGAACTACGCCATTTAGACGTTTGGGAGAATGGAGGTATTACTCTACGCATTCTTAACATCAGCACTAGATAGGGATGAGCGGTCAACTACGAATTGGCAATTATAATTTATTAAATTTGAGGAATTTTCGTCTGTCGACGTACTTGAAATGAATATGAACGGAAGTGGCTGTTGTACGTCGGAAACAATAATTGTGCTACAGTTCTTGAGGATCTGTGCTCTGAGGATGATTAATGGCAGGCGCTGTGTCAGAGCGAAACGTCTTGAGTTCTGTTTGTTCAGCGCTGAAAATCAGGGCATCATGGCGTCCGTTGTTAGCATTCGGAGCATGGATGCGTGCGTGTCTTCCTTATCTGCTTTACGGCTTCTTCTTTTAAAACGAACTAACACCAACGCGAGAAGTAATTAACAGTTTCTTGCTCAGTGCTTATTACAAATTGAATGCAAATTAAGCACGTCCTACAGTTCTAAATAACTGTCTTACTTACATGACCTAGACAGGAGTTAAGTTATTATCACAGATCATCTTGTTGCCATATAATTAGACCACGGAAGAGATCTAGAGATAAAAAGTGTCTTACAATTAAACGATTTGGGAGTGAAACAGTTCGACACAAAATGGACGAAGCTTTGAGAGGTTTTGAGGTTTTCACAGCGGTGAGTATGAAGATTTCTGTCTTCTGGGTTGTTGCGCTGTGTAGTCTGGTCGATGTTAACCAACGTTTCAGAGGTCATACTGCCTCCATCATCAGGGTGAATCTTAGTATGAAGATTTCTGTCTTCTGGGTTGTTGCGCTGTGTAGTCTGGTCGATGTTAACCAACGTTTCAGAGGTCATACTGCCTCCGTCATCAGATCGATTAATATGCCAATTGGGTGAGGGGCTAGGTTTATAGGTTTATATAATCTTGTAAAAGGTAACTAAAGATTAATAATTTTTATGGGCTGTTTGTTAAAAATCACATTTACAAACCCTCTGATTAGATTTACATTATTTCTGTATCAAAAAACACGGCGTGGTTTATTAAAATTCAGACTGTATGAGACGAATATTTTAGACATTTTGAAGCTGTAACAGATTTGAATCGTGGAACTTTAAATGGATTCAGAACCTAATCAAAGACACCTGGAGTCATGTTTCGCATGCGCAGGCAACAGAACTTTCACCAAGGAAGCTTACACCGTGAAAACTATTCCCAGCAAAGTCTTATTATGTTCTGAAACTACGGAAGAAAAACCATCCTTTGAGATTTCTTAACGTTATGTTTTCTTTCTTACAGACTGCGATATTCACTGTGATCGTGCTTCCATTCAGGGTGTTGGCTATTTTCATGTTGCTCACGATGGCGTGGATTCTGGCCTGCGTTGGGCTCGTGGGCCTTTCAGAGAAAGAGCTCAGACAACGCCCTATAACGGGTTGGAGACGGTAAGTAGGAAAATTACTCTCGTTTCCAGAATGCGACACTTCCCACATCAACCATGTAATTATTCGCAACAAAATACTATTAATCCGGATAAGAAACCAAGGGTTTCTCTAGTTGGTTGTTTGCTATTTAGAAGGCTGTGAAAGTTTTCTGATTATTATTCGTCCTATGATCGTGTCGTGAGAATAGTTCTAATCTCTCTGATCTAGATATGCAGTTTCTTTGACCTGAAGGAATTTGTGAAACTAATTAATACAAGTTTTATGACGTTGATGTATTTAAATAATTTCTGTATTTGAAAGATGACAGTAAACCAGTTCAGGTGCATTCTACTAATCTACTTAACACTAATCTACTTAACACCCGACTTTTAAAACAGGTGAGAGTAATTCGAAACCAATCTTACAAGCTACATTTAAAAATAACAAAAATCTAAAATTGTTCTAAAATCAAATCGTGGTCAGACCTCCCGCTTTGTAGAAGCGTTCAAATTTCGGCCCAGAGACCTGCTATTCTGACTGAGGTCTTTCGTTGTTTTCTGTAGTCCCTCCAGGCAAATTCTAGAGAGTACCTTAAATTAGGCCACGACATCTACCTTCCACATCCTTTCCAATTCATTATTCACTGTCAGCCTCTCATTCGAATCTGTTTCGTCTCAGCTACTGAAAGCCTCGTTAAATAAAATTTGCATGAAGAAATAAAATCAAATTGAATCACAGCTTTTCATTATTTGTTCTCAGTATCTTATCACTGATCACTTTATCAGAAGTTTTGGGCTCAGCTAATATTTTGTTGTAGGATGCGGATACAGACGTCGAGTAGGCGAATCAGTGATGTGTATAATTCTGATGTTAGAAATGTTTGGTCAGTGATGTGGATTAGAGATTAATATCTTCCATACTACGAAGAAATTAATTCGCTTAGTAGCTACATTTGTCCCGTTAAGTGATTTATTTTTCGTTAATGAATAAGACATTAGGCAGTGTCTCCTTTAAATGAACGAATAAACAAGCCAAGAAAGACTTTTGAGGTTAATAGAAGGGAACAAAATTGTAACAGCCAGAATTTATGTTAACAGCAAGTGGTTCACACGTGACAGATTTCGACCTACAGGTTTGCTTACTTGATATCAGAACATTTGTTACAGATATTATCACATCGGATCATCGCGGCGATAAAAGGCTTCGAAGAAATGAAGTATGAACTACGTGTGACTGAAGTGGGTTAGGTTGTTACCTGCAGGCACATTCAAATTGGCCGTAGGAAATGAGGTAGTTTGTTAGCTTAAATTAATGAACGAATTCCACCTTTCAAAGCCATGCCGCAAGCAAAATGCCTTATTTGGCTCATTCTGGCTTAGCTTGCTAATTAGGCCAATGCGTAACTCGTAAATAAACTTCTCTTATGTACACATGGACTATACATATATACATCAAAGACCTCTTTAAGACCTGGTAGTGTCAGTGAGAGACCTTGTGCTCTCTTAGAAGGTCCTAGGTTAGATCATCATATGTGAATGATTCGTAATATTATGTTAGATATTGTCCATTTTCCACAGGGTATAATTTTACACAGCCGTTCACAATACTTCTGGGCCAGTTTAATCCAGTCCCCAGTCTCACACCCAGTTTCTGTAAGATCTGTTTTAATGGTTTCGATCCAAAAATTCGTTTTAATGTTTCTCACTTATCTCGTGTCCTGTTCGGCTTTAAGTAGTCATTTTACAGTAAGCGTTTATTCAGTACTCAACAGAAGTCACAGAACATCGCAGTCGAATGGTCACAATCCGGGGAAGTCCGGCTTCAAATCTAACCTCGGAGACGGAATTTCTTTGTGGTTTTACTCAGTCTATCCAGGCGAATTCCGGAACAGTACCGGACCCACGTCTTTTGCCGTTCGTTGCCTCCTTGAAATTTAGCGTGAACGGCAGAACCTTTGCGTTGGAAATTAAGGCCGTACGCGAAAAAATGGTGTCAGGGTAACCAAACACACACGAATATTACGCATAATCAATGTTTAATAAACATGAAAATATTAGTACTGGTGTTTCTTGGGCTGACGTCAGCGTTCTTGGCTGAAAGTTGTCAGGGTTATCGAACAGAAGGACAAAAATGAGTTCTAAAAATTGGAAGAAATGCAGTCGAAGAACCCTCGGTGTGGCACAATATTTACGTAGCTATTGAGACAGTCGAGCAAATGCGCGCGCTTAAGCAAGAGCTACCGTGAAAGAGCGAGGGACCTACGCCGCGTTGCGCAGATATTACCACGATAATTTTTCCCGCGAACGAGGGTGGGTTGGTGGGGTCTGCTGCATCTTAAATCAGGCCACGACACAAAGAAATCATTGTTCAATACACATCCGTTTTTCACGGAGTATTTAATCTGGCGGCGTCTTTAAAAATGTCGTAAGTAAGAAGTCAGTCAATAAACCCATCCCTGAGGACAGGTGAACTTGTCCCCGTGTCCATAATGAGGCCTGAGGAAGTGACAGTTCGCATTCGTGTTTGTCCTTCGTTCTGGCAGTGACCCACTTTCTTCAGCGGGCATGTCAAGGTCGGCTTCTCCTTCCGCTCACCGTATGCCTGGTCGCGTAATCTCGGTGTTCGGGAAACTTTTACACGTGTAACTTTGAAACCGCTCCACTGGTTTTAACCCCATTTTGGAGTCGTTATGGACGGGACATATTGCACGTATGGAGAAACAAGAAATGTTCATAAGTGTTGGTTGGAAAGATTTATGGTGGGAGAATACTTGTGAAACAAAGGCGGAATTTGGTATGGGAACGTCTCAGAATATGTTTACTTAAAAGAAGAATAATGAGATGGAAAGATAATATTAAAAGTAATCTTACCTCAACAGTGAGATTTCAGGTTCTCACGGCAGCGAATATGAATTTCTTTCGCTTCTGAGACGTTACGGCGTGTAGTGCCCCTAGAAATCGACAGACGTTTCAAAGATCATTACTGCTACAATTATCAGGGCGCTCCAGACGTAGATGGGAGGATAATATTAAAGTGGATCTGTGACATTGTGAACTGGGACGAGTACTCTCAAGATGGAGTCCAGTGATAGACTTTTGTGAACGTGGTGATGAACATTATGTGTTTGAAAAAAGATGGAAATTTATTGACCACATGAGCACATTGAAATACTCATGCAAGAATGGTTCACTAAAAAAAACTGTTTTTTTGGATCCCGGCTGGAGTTACGTGGTTGCCTTTTTTAAACGATCAGTTACTTTGATGTCATGTGCTCTAAATCATCTTGTAAACTCCCTACTTGTCCTTCATCGCGTGTAGCTAGTTCGAGCACCTGAAATATCTGCCGATTTATTATTTATAACAGTTTCGATACAATTATCTTGAGACCTTTATGTAACATCATTATGGAAACACAACTTAACTTAATATACGTCGGGTCCTGCCGGTCACAGGAGTTATTTCTGAAGACTGGTGACGGCAAATCTGTGATATTATAGAGGCTCCAAGAGAAAAACACGATTTCCTGCCTCCATCATCATTGCCCTGATGTTGGAGGCAGCAAGCACTCCCGAAACGTCGGCATATTTGTGTCAGACTGGACGGCGCAACATCCCAGAAGACATTCTTATTACTCGACGCCATGAGAACCCGAAATCTCGCCCAGTATTAGGCATGTAATTTGCTGTTCAAGAAAAGCACGGGACAATCTGCCAGCCTCACAGCTCCCAACGTCAGGAGGGCAGATGTTCCTTACGAAATAAGAACGTAAATATTGGCAAACACAGGACTGCGTCATGAGGCTGGTTTCTGCGCCAGGAAAGTAACCTACACAGAGCCCTGTGGACCCAGGCGTCAGAGCGTCAGTACTTTCACTCACTGGCAATGTATCGATTTGGAACAGCTGAGCCCTACTGCGTCATATACGTCGTACGTTACAGAAATTGAACGAGGAAGTCGAAAGACGGTAGTTGGTGCGCAGTTAACCCTCTGAAGGCCGAAGCTCGTATCCCAGGTATTCAAAAGTTGGTCCCACGGTATGACCAATGTCTCAATTCCGGTGGCGAATATGTTGAAAAATAGCTGGACACTTGCTGTATCTGTTGCAATAAATATTTCCATGAAATTGTGTTTTGTTTCTGTAAACGGCCCCAGGGAAACTTACTTTGTGGACGAGCCTCGTACGTTACAGAAATTGAACGAGGAAGTCGAAAGACGGTAGTTGGTGCGCAGTTAACCCTCTGAAGGCCGAAGCTCGTATAAATATTATATAATAATTCAGTCCGTACCGCAAAGAAAACACAAGTGTTCACCATTAAAAAGATCATCTGGTTCACGACTTAAACAGCGATTATTTTTTAAATAAAATTAACCAGTTGATCTTTGTAGCGGTGATGTGCTGTGTTCTCTTTGCGGTACGCTTCATATAGTCAACATTTTTGTGAGCGCGCGTTCACGTGGAAGAATCCCACTGCCTCCCTTTAAGCCTGGCCGACCCATAAGACAAAGTTCACACCGCGGCTGCGCTGTCTAGAAAACTCTTTTGTACGTCGTTAGAAAGGAAAGCAATGCAGCAAACATATGGTGCAACATCATTAGTATGTGTGTGCGTGGGAGGGGTGGAGCGAGGCAGGAGGTGGCGTGTTTTGAGACGTCTACTGACGTCGTGTGTTTAACAGCTGTTTGGTTAAGTTAGTATGCATCCAGCAGTCCCACACATGCTACTGAATGTTTTGTTAAGACTGCTGAGACAGCTAAGCGATACGGCTTCAGAAACAACCGCTCATTGCGGGACAGTTATCTTAATAATTCAGTCCGTACCGTTTTTGTTCGTGTACCCCCAGATATAATTTCTCTTCAACTTTGTGCCCCCAAAGTTGTTGGTGTTTAATTCAAGTTATACATAGTATATAATCTACATCTAAAATAAATTAAATAAATAAATAAATTAATTACTGATTATTCAGTGTTTATCATAATTTTTTTTTTTAAATTTCACGTACCCCCTAAGATATCTTCGCGTACCCCCGGGGGTACGCGTACACCAGGTTGAACACCACTGATCTAGAAGACAGGAAGGTAACATTTCGTGTGGGAAGAAATAAGGGCCCTGCTAATTTAATATCCCATATCCAAAAATCTCCACGACTAAAAGAAGTACAGTTGTGTGAAAAGTCTCTCTGTGTTTTTTGAAATATCTGATTTTATGGTACCCAAGGGTTTACGACTGTGTTTACAAAACCCTGCCTCTGGATCCAGTCGACCCCTTCACACAGTACGTTGTTTATCTTGGATCAATTTTAACAACCCAGGAGACAGCCATCTTTAGCATCTCTGCTTTGTACTCGGGAAGTCCCGGGTTCTAATCGTTGAAGTTACCCTGACAGACTTTTGTCTCTCTTCTTTTTTGCCGCCTTTTTCTTCTATAGATTCCTTTGTTGTCTAAAAATAAATGCTGTAATGTATTTAAATACGCCACGACCACTTTATTCTGTCCATTTTATCGCTTGTACTAATTTTTTTATCTCAGTCGATGCTGTGTAAACAATTGAGTTGTTAATTCGTCGTTAAATAAACGAGGAAAGGACACGGTGTGATTGTTAGTCTGAGATAAACGCAAATCCTGATGTGTGCCTCAAGAAACAGTTGTAAACTGACACGAGGTTCGAACAAGTTCGCGTGTCAGGTGGAACGGTTAATAATGTTCGATCAGATGGAACTTGCGGAGAACAACAGTTATCGGTTCGACATGAATAATTTCGACTCACTGTAGCGTGGCTTAAAGTATCAAGATCGCTGTGAATCGTTAGCTGGCTGAAGTTTCGATATTTAGGCCCTTCTTGGGTGTTCCTGCAACTTCAAACAGCCAAGCTTCTACTGTCAGCGGACCAGAGTCAGGCCCAACCGACTATAGATTGTTTAAACATTTTTTTTAATAATTTCCGTGATACTAACAAGATATCTCGTTCATACACATTGTTTATTTGTTTTCAAGAAATCGTCCCGAATTTGATAACACAAGTGAAAATATTCCTGACATCTATTGACAATTTAAGCCAACAGTTTACGACTTTTCAACAATTGAAATTATAAATTAGCATGGAAATTCAGAAAGAAAAATATAGTTTTGTTTTCTAAACGATACTCAGCAAGGATGATGGCGTCTAGTTCATGAATATTCAAACATCCCCCCCCCCCCCCCTCGTGCCCTTTGTCAGTATAAAGTATATAGTTTCAACATAGTTTGCCTTCATTGGTCGATGTTTTAAAGTTCAGTTAAAAACATAATTTTAAATTCTCTTTGAGATTCGAGTTGCGTCCGTTCTTCCAACATGTCTCCCTTTACTTATTTTGTATAATGCAAGTATTTACGTTTAATATTACATAGTAGAAGGCACAAGTAACCATTAAAACCCACTGGTAATTATATGTCCCACTTGCTTCAGCAATCAACAATTTTTTATTTATATGGGTTTCATACGATTCTCACCGTAAACAGCGATTATTTCCTTAAACATCGTTAACCAGTTGATCTTTTTTAATGTTAAAGAGTTGTGTTTACTTTGCGGTACGGACTGAATTCTTATATGATATTTAGTCGTCGCTTTTGGTGTTGGAGCGAAGCCCCTGCGTCTGATATCATAAAATGCCTTCAATCGTTCAATCATTCAAACGTCGTTTCGGTCTCTCATTCAACCACGACGTATCTGTTGACCGGATTTTCCCCACTCTTATGGAACTAGAGTGTGTTGCTTTGAATCACGTGAATGCCTTAATAAATTAAGCACGAATGCTTTAGTTTTCATTAACGACTCACCCACAAGACATCCCGTTCTGAGACAGTGAACTAGACCTCGTTATTGAAGTGAATGCATCTCTAATTATACCTGACTTATTTTCACGTGTTCCTTTGCTTAGTTTCGCTCCATTTCACCCTTCATATCCCCATTCAACGGACTCCATCATCGATCTCAGCTCAGTTTCTCTCCTCTCCCCATTCATCACGTGCCCTAATATTATTTGACGCTTCAGCGTCGAAGGCTATTTACGCCTATCGTCGTCCTAATAATAGCCCCTTTACTGAAGGAAGCGTCGCTTTGATAAAACTATGTTTAGCGGTGACAGGCGTTTTGTTTGTCTAGACTTGTTTTATTGACCAGCTGAACAACTGTAACATTTTGTATAAATATCCCGCAGTATGGATTTAGTCGGTTATTGTATGTCTCTTTCAGACACTGAACATTTTGCTTGTCAGAACATTGGGCTTTGTCACAGCATACCTACAACTTGGCACACATATAAACGTTTCTTTGTGTTAGTAGTCAGCCACAACAGTGCACCACAACCTGGCGAATATAAAGATGAATAGGCTCGGAACGGTGTGCTATGCACAGTATGCAAATGACAGAAATAGTTCTCGCGGCCATTGATAGATGGCAGCACTAACAGTAGTTCATATGGCAGCATAATCTCTTTTGTCGAATTGGACGACAGGCATTCTTGGAGACATGTAATGTATGTTTTTAAGTTAGACTAACGCATAAAAGGTATATAAACTTTAAAAATAAATATTATAGCTTAAATATTTATATTATTTAAAGGAAAATCTCTCGCTAAAATTAACGTGATGATTATGGTTTACGTTTGAAGATTTTTAGTGTTCATTTCTGATGGAAAAAAGTACCACGAGATGATGCAGAAAACAGAAAACAATAAAAAGAAAAGTTATGTGATCTTCATATTTGTATTGTTAACGAAACAGCCACTTCATAAAAATTTGCTTGGAATTCTCGATTTACGTTAGCAGTATGCTGTGTACAGTTCAATCAAAAGATGGAACAAAATAAAATAAAAAATGACCGCACACTTTTATGGTTAAAAAAGTTACTCCTTCTGTGACCGGACCTAAAGTTACCTGAAACAAAAAAATAAAATTATGACAAATTGGAAACTTCTCCCGTTTTGTTACAAAGTTCTGACTTTGAACATGCGAATGGGCGTTGAATCGGAAATATTTAAAACCATGGAAACAGAACACCTGTGCTATACAACATTTAGTTTGTACCAAGGGCTGAACTTTACAAATTGATACGAACATTGGACTGTTTAGTGAAATAGTGACTTACAGAAGTTTAATGTTTTTATTGCAGAAGTGAATTGAATTCTTCATGATGATCTCACTATTAAAACGCAAATATTTGTCGGTGTAGACTTTACCTATTACATTGTGCTTCTGAAAACTGGAAACTTCGGACTGGTTCTTTGGGGTTCGTTAGTAACTAAGGGTCTAATTAAATTTTAATGGCGTCACACGACGGAAGACCCACATCAACAGCTTTATTAATCTATGCTCATCTCCTAGAAGTGGAGACCAAGTTTCACACTCAAAGTGACGAGCATAACAAGGGCTGCTTGGCTCACTCGGTCCGGTTGTAGGCAGGATCGTACGACGCTTGGAACAAGGGACGCCAGGCAGAAGGGCGAAGCTGTAGATCGATGCACCGACTCACTCCCCCCTGCGACACAGTCCGTCTCGAATTGTGACTAACCTGATCTGACTCCCGGAGTAGGAAATGTTAATTTCCGTGTCAATAACTTGGTTCTTATAAGATACGTCCGTCATGACATGCATTCTTGTTTTGTTAGTAGGCTACTAGATGGGGCTAGTTGCACTTTTTTTAAAAATATTACTTACTAGTTGGGCTGATGGGCTGATGTCATTTCAAGTATTTTTTTCCTCGTGGTTAATAAACTATAATGAATCAAAATAACTTCTGTCTCGTTTTACTTCCATAATTTGACCAAATGTATTCACTCATCTGGTGTCGGTGTTGTTTGCAACTTGCCGATCATGATAATGATTTTGCTGATGGCTGAGATCCAATAGTAACAAGGTTGTTACAGAAGTAATAGGATTGACTGATCCTAAAGGTTATTTAAAGACGGTATGTCAGCTGAAGGAGCTTTCCAGCAGGGCAGAATGATACTATGAAACGTTGGTACCCACCTACAAGTCGGCACGGCGTCACAATCCCCCCAAGATTACAATCCACATTTTTATCGCCCTGAAAACCCCAAATGTCAGTATGGAATTCATTTTGGACTTCTTGTAGAAGTACCACACACACCAAAATATAATCCACCAGACAGCTGTCTGTACAAAGACCTCCATTCATCCTCTTATCTCAGAGAAAAGGACCCGCAGATCTCACCTTGAGGCAGTCAGTTGACTTGCTAATGAGGTCAGCGAGGTGACGCCTTGAGGTTTACAAATAACACGTAGGCCTTCTGGAGGAGCTGCTTCAGATAGTGTCGTGTCTAATCTAATTTTAACACTTGCCGGCTTCGCTATGAAGAACTCATCCAATTACAGACAACCTTCATACCGGTTTCGAGTTTTTTTTAAGTGTAGTAAGTGTGTTCGTTTGTCGATCATGGTCACGCAGTTCAGTGATTCTAGCAATCAGCTGTTTCATCCTGTTCTCATGACTGTAAACACAAACTTGTTTCCCGTAACACTAGTTTATTTACACACACACACACACACCTTTCATGTTACAGTGTGCCAGCGTTGTTAATGGTGTAACTGTTCTAGAATTTATGAAAGGTGCTGAAATATCACAAGCGGTGGAAAATGGGAATAAGCACAGACATAACAGCAAAATGACACGTACAAGAGTAAATGAGGTTATAATCTTCATTTCTGGCCATAATATTCTAACGTGTCGCTTCTGATGCCTTGTGAATTAATGTTATATTTATATATACTGTCTGTCCTATTGTGGTATTATCTAGGACATACATTCGAATAATAATCCGTATCACGCACAACATGGTACATTTAATTATGTAAGTGTTAACAGCTTTACAATGTTTAATAATGAAACATTACCTACCAGCAACATGTTTCGGCTTTACGACCATTATCAGGTCTGAAGATGTCTGTCTTCCGGGATTTTGCGCCGCGTAGTCTGCCAGAAGTTCGCCGACATTCCAGAGGTGCTTGCTGCCTCTATCGTCAGGGCGATAAAGCCCTAATGTTTAATTAATTTCGTGGTGTCTCGTTTAGTGCTACCGTAGTCTAGCAAGGGTCAAAGGGCGGTGACTCTGGCTGAGGTACGTGTTACACTCTTAGAGTTTTGTGGTAAGTCACGAGCCACGACAGAGAAAGTGTAACTTCTTTTCCAGTCAGTTATTTTTAAGGTGTAAATTTAGGTTCTCATGGCGGCTACTACTATGAAGCACAGATGTTGGTTGTCCGTATGCAGGATGTGTTTCAAACGCTGTGTGTTGATTCTAAATGAAAACAGGGTTCAAGGGG
>NW_019060521.1:682094-696327 GCF_000696155.1 Zootermopsis nevadensis | reverse complement strand
CAGTCCAACGATGCTTCTCGCCCGGCCTCGTTTCCTGAGTGTGGTGTGGAGGGGGCGGGGGTCATGTTTGCCGGAGCTTGAAACTCAGCAGTCATTTCCATCTAGTTCCGATTTTAAGAGTATTTGGAAATTATCTCCACGTCCTCCATACGCCTTTTTGCGAAGTTTTGGAGTGACATGTGCTACAAGATTTGTAATATACATCGTTGAACGCGTCAAATCTTTTATTTCCTCTGTAAGTTAAGTTTAATGGTCATTTTAGTTTCTTTGTCTGCTGAAAGTACGCGGACCGCGGGGTGAACGTGTGTGACGAGGCGCCTTTGGCTGCATTGTGTTCCGCCCTGCTCGAGCCTAACAGACCTTTGTGTGGTGGTGCTTGGTTGTAGTGACACGAAGGCGATGGTGTGCTGGGCGATGAGGGCTCTCTTCTTGTTTGGGGGTTTCCACTGGGTCACTGTGCGCGGGAAGCAGGCGTCTGCCAAGGACGCTCCCATCCTCGCCCTGGCATCGCATTCCACTTACTTCGACGCCCTGCCCGTCGTGCTGATGGGCGGGCCCAGTGTCGTCGCTAAAGGCGAGACCGGTCGCCTGCCGTTCTTCGGAAGTACGAATACTCACTCAGTAATATGTCTTGTTTCTGTCCGCTGCGCGAACTTGATGCGCAGAGATACATGTTGAGATTTCAGGTACTCAGGGCGACGACTGTGATTTGTGCCGTTTTTGACTGGTAGAAATTAACCGACGTTTCAGAGGCTCATACTGCCCCGATGATGAATGCACGACAACCCAGAAGACAGTCATGATCATTATTATTCATAATTTTAAAATTTAAAAAAAAATCTTTTCCAGGTCCGTATACTGTTATTTTACTGACCGCCACGAAAAGAAAAATGTGTTTTTAAGACGGGAATGCCACCGTAAATTTTCATCCAGAACACAAAAAACTGTTATTCGTAAGTTGCTGCCACCCACAAAATGACGGGGAGACTGTGGGATTTGATGTTTTCACAGCGCACAGTTCTGGGCTGTGGCACCGGTTTTTTATCAGCAAGGACCTCAGAAACGTCGGTAAACTTCTACCAGATTGCAGGGCTCTTTCTGATTGCAAGAAAGTGTCTACACTGATCATTTGTCTTAATTAACTTTCGTTGTTATTCGTTCCTTTTTAGTGTATATATTCATTAATGTTTGCTTGTTATGGGGTCTTTGCTGTTGGCAAACAATCTGATAAAGGAGTTGAATTGAAATATTATGGTGCATGAATCATATTAAATTACCCATGGTGATGGATTGTTGGTACTAAAATATCTTGGTGCTGGTAAAAGAATCAATCCAAAACACGAAATGCTTTGACAATTTGTCAATAATGAACTTCCTGTGCGTCTCCCAAATGGCTTCCTACCTTGAGTAACATGTTCATTGCACTGAGTGGTCATCCTATGGGCTTTGAATTATTAACGGTGTACTTATATTCCTTATTATTAGCTGATACTCTTGTATATAAATCGGAGAGATACGTTTATGTGGCAAGAAAAATAGCGGAAGATGACAAGTCCTGAACACGTAAATAATAATGAGATTGGCAACAAAGACACTTAATACACAACAATCAAAGTGGTTCAAATACAGTTACTTTTCTGTGACTATGAAACAGCTGTTTACGTAGAACGAAACACGGGATACATGAAATTAGGCGACGGAAGACAGATGGATGAATGAACAGGCAGACAGACTAGGTGGCAACAGAATGTATTTAGCTAACAGCTAGGTCAACGAAACAGAATTGTCGGCGCATATGAACAAATGACTGTCGTTTGTTAACGCGAAGTCTGTCCATGTTACTACATCCGAACTTCACGGGAGTCGAGGTTTGGTACACTGATAATGGATGCCGGTTAAGCGAACAATTGGGCTAATAGCCCAGGAAATAATTAACATGCTTCTGTAAATATTATCTACGTTTGTCACGCTGTTGGACTGGTTTGGGTTACTCGATAAGGTGGCGGTTACACTTCAGTTGGACTGAATGACTGAGTCACGTGTTGTCCGTCACCTAGGAAGCTGAACCCGCTGATTTGCTCGCTGGGCAAGAGCACGTACCAGGTTGGTGGTATGAGTCTCACTGTGAAAGGACGCCAGGCGTCGCGAAAGGAAGCCCCCATTCTAGTTGTGGCGCCACATTCTACATTTCTAGACGCTGGTATCACGTATGTTACCGGCTTTCCGTCCATTATTGTACGCAGGGAGAGTGGACTGAACCCCTTCATCGGAAGTACGTATTGCCCACAGATCAGTTTCTCACTTTGCAGATGTAGAGGAATTTTCAGGCGAATTCAGCCTTAATTTCATAGCATATGACAGTATTTTTATATTCCCAGGTGAAAACATTACCATCGTAAGTTTTAATTTATGTTCATTAGTTTTATTACCCTCTGTCCATCCCCACTTTCCGCCGAGTGGTTATCACTTATGCTTCGTATGAGGGAAGCCCAGGTTCAGATCTCGGGTAGTAACCGGCTATCCTGACAAGGTTTTCGTTGTTTCCCTTTGAACCTTACAGACGAATACCGGGATAATGCCTTCAATTATGCTATGACCGCTTCCTTCCCAATCCTGTCTAATTTACCAATTAATATTTTTATTTTTTGGCACTATGTTCTCTGAGCACACTGTACAGTGTCATTAAATAAAATAAATATATGCCTACATCCTACTGTGTCCTGAAAAGGAAGTTCATACTACACCAAGAATGACGTGGGTTAAAAATTGTGGTTTGTTTTATTGAAACAAAAGTTGTAAGAAAGTTGAAGGATTCAGAACATAAATTTAAAAAAAAGTATTTCTGTAGAGTAAATCAAAAAAGTTGTTAGATTCAGAACACAAATTTATGAGAATTTATTTCATTTGAGTAAAGTGACAAAATCATAACAACCAATCCTTAAGATATTACACCAAGTGGCCAGGAACAAAACGTGATAAGAGGTGGATTTGGATGTGACCTTATCACTTGTTTGGTCTCCTGCTTTGTGTTACCACATAGTCGTGAAGGTGGTTACCAACGTTTAGCTCCATTATCAGGATACAGGAAATATTAATATTTTAGAGAAACGCTGGTAACTCCCTACAAGGTTACATGCTGGAACAGCCCAAAAATCCACAATCTACAACATTTTCAGTGTCATGAAAACCTCAGATCTCATATTATGATTCATTTGTCTCATAACGTTGCAGTAATATGCAACTAACATCACGGTCCCCTTGTTTACGAGTCACTCGGTCCAGTAGAAATATAATTACGTACCAACATGTTGCACAAAAAATTATTGTTATGTGAGATTTCAGGTTCTCATGGTGGCAAGAATGAAGATGACTGTCTTCTGGGATGCTTTGCCAAGTAGTCTGGTAGAAATTGGTCAGTGTTTCAGAGGTGCTTACTGCCTCCATCATCAAGGCGATGATCGCTTCTCTGAAATGTCAGTCAAGCTCTTCCAGACTGCATGGTGTAACACTCCAAAAGACGGTCATCTGCGTGACATAATGTGTTTGTGAAACTCTTCTGAATACACAGAGCTGATCAACTACACGCAGCCTATTTATGTGTGGCGAGAGGACCCAAACTCAAGGCAGAACACGATAAAAGAGATAATAGACCGAGCAACTTCCGACCAGGATTGGCCTCAGGTACGTGGACGACGTATTCAGTGATCACTTGTGTTCACTTTTGAGAGGCGAGTTGTTTTAAATCATTATGAAATGATTATCTTATTTATTTTTTCAGTATGCATAAAAATCATTTCAAATTACTCTGTGATGAATAAATTGTTGCTTTGTATTTTAATGCGTATTTCACTTGTTGTGCAGGTTTTAATATTTCCTGAGGGTACGTGCACGAATCGTTCATGCCTCATCACATTCAAGCCAGGAGCATTCTACCCAGGTGTACCAATCCAGCCTGTCTGCATTCGCTACCCTAACAAACTAGACACAGTGACATGGACATGGGAAGGTCCTGGCGCGTAAGTTGGATGAATTCCAGGGTTTGTTGTAAGATTTCTCTTGAGCCATTCAGTAACAGCGATAAAATTTAGGTTAGACAGGAAACACATGAATAATTGCAATTTTATGAACGGTGTCATGCAAGTGTGCTATACCAGCATCAGTAACAACCCACAAAACCCACAATGTATTTGCGGACTAATATATTCACACCGTGGAGGAGAGCCCTTGATATGAACTTCAGGTAGTCAAATTCTGTGTCTTGTCATGATTTTAAGGTTTAGCTTCATGTTCACAAATACCCATCGCAGAATCATATCTTGAGCCAGATGATTTCAATCCACTGATTCATTCCCTGTTTCCTTAAGAATATTTTAGGCAAACATTGTCGTTGCAACAGTAATAGCAGTATCCTGTCACTCGTGTAACATTTGTCATCACAAAATCTTCAAAGATTGTAGCACCCATTTTCGAGTATCATAATGTATGCAGGTTTCTCGTATTTATTTCTTGAAAGCCTTTGCTCTCCCAACCAAATATATTTGTGTCGGTCTGTTTAGACACGAACGCTTGGCTCAGAAATAAATGTGTTAAAAGATACAAAAAGTTTTTGTTGTGTCCTGACCGACCTCGCGAGCAGAGTACTTATTGAGAAGCCTTAATCGCTCAACTACTCAAGAAATTCACTGACTTTTATTGAACACAGAGATTCATTAACCATGTTCAGATCACCTGCTGCCAGGTCCTATCTTGATCCTGATAAATCATCACACCCTATTTATTTAATACTAGTTTAAATAATGACAATGTTTTTCTGGATTGTGATGCTGTGTGGACTTGGAGGTAGTTACCAACATTTTTGGTAAAATTGGTGTATACCTATGAATCAACATGGCATCACAACCTAGAAGAACAACATTGATCTCTTCACGTTAAATCTTACAATTTTAATATTACTCTCTGATCTATGAGTGGGTCTTCAAAGTGATCTCTTCCCTACCAGTTTTCTTACTAAAACATTTAATATATTTCTCAGCTTCCCGAAGCATACCGAATGCCCAGCTCTTCTGACTTCCTTTAAACAGTTCACCCAGTAATAGCTGATGAGTAAAATTGGTGAAGCTCCTTGTTATGGCATTTTTTCCATCCTCTTATCTTTTTCTCTACCTTAGTTCCATAGTGGTCTGTTTTCAAACACACTCAATATATTAAATATTTCCATAGGATGACATATCAAGCTTCAGACCTATACAAACAACAGGTAAAATTATAGAACTGTATATTTTGATTAAACATTATATTTTTAAATAGGATGGCAGAAGACAAAATGCCTCCGTGTCTGTAATACGCAGAAAACAAAAGATACTTTCCCTCAAAAATATGCCTAATGCATGTTTCAGGCTGAAGCTGTTATGGCTGACCCTAACCCAGGTCCACAGCAGCTGTGAGATTCAGTTCCTGCCAGTCTACACGCCTAATGAGGATGAGAAACAAGATCCCAAGTTATACGCCAACAACGTGAGGCGTCTCATGGCAAAGTATGTTCAGTTGAACTTGCGGATTTCTGTGGAGAAAGTATCAACATTTTGAAGATTTCTGTCTTCTGGGTTGTTGCGCTGTGTAGTCTGGTCGATGTTAACCAACGTTTCAGACGTCATACTACCTCTGTCATCAGGGTGATGATTCATCAACAGCGCAACAACCCAGAAGACAGAAATCTTCATACTCACCGCTGTGAAAACCTCAAATCTTACATATCAACATTTTATTTGATGAAATTGTAATTTAGTGTCTTACGTTGTGTGTGTTTTAGACATCTCGGAATACCCGTTTCTGATTACACGTATGATGACTGTCGCTTAATGACAAAGGCGAAAAGAATGAATTTACCATTTGCATCTGAACTTGTAGAAGTACAAAAGTTGAGACAAAAATTAGGGTAAGTATCTTTCTGTTCCTAATCCAGTTAGTACATAAAAATATTGTATGTCTGCTGTCATGTATAATATATTAAAACTTTTAATGCTACCCAAATGTTGTAATTAAAATCCTTAAATTACTCATTTGGAAATTAACTCGTGTGCACTAATTAATATTTTAATTATGGATTATTGTTTGGTAATTAATTACATGCAAGATAGATTTAATTATTAGTAGTAAGTGACTGGTCTGATAATGTCAAGATATAGTTAAGTTTGCATGGTGTGGCAAAAGATTACAAATTCTTATTGCTGTCTTCACAGCAGTGAGGATGATAATGTTCTTCTTCTTTGTTTTGGTGCTGTGTAGACTTGTCGGTAGATGCCAGCATTTTGGAAAGACATACTCTCCATATTCAGCAATGAAGATGGAGACAGTACATATCTCCAAAACACTGGCTTCCACTGACAAGTCTATACAGCACCAAAACCTTGAAGAAGAATATCATCAATAGAATTTTTATGCTCTCAGCCGGAGCATATTTATTACACTGTCAAAGATTAACATCTGTGCATCCATTCAAACCCCTTGGACCATGCGCAAGTAATTCTAATAGGTGTCTTTTAACAAGCGCCGCAACATAGTGGCGGAACATTGGCATTGAAGAGTTGTGCCATAATTTGACAGAGTATAAAGTTTATTTCATCTTGAGAACATTTTACTCTTTTTATTTTTCAGTCTGTCGCAAGCAAATATTGAAGAAAAAATACTCACGCAATCGCCCCATATTATCACAAATGAAGGCGGGCAAATCTCTTACAAGGAATTTGCGAGACGATTGGAAGTTCCTTCTACAAATGAAGTTCTTCAACAGCTATTCAGACTTTATGACAAGGTAGTCGTAATAAGATTCCGAACTGCATGGTAGCAAACGTTAACCATATTAGCCCGCTCTTAATTTTCTCATGAATTCAATTGTTATTTGTTAACGTCATTCATAAATATATTATCCTTGCACTTTGAGGGTGTTTTGTCCTGTTTTCTGGTAATGAGACTTAGTCTTCTCTGAATTTAATTCTAGACCAACTTTTACAAAATGAAATTATGGTTAACATTAAATTTTTTCTTTCTTTGATGTGTAACTGAGTTTTAACATTTTTTGTGGATTACCATGTTTTTTTTTGTGTGAGGTGAAAATATAAGAAGTTTTATGCTACATATGTGTTTTTTTACAGGACTGTGCAGGTATTATTGACTTCCGGGAATATCTACTTGGAGTTCTTGTAATATCAAAAGCTAGTAATGTAGCGGAAATGGTGGAATTAGCATTTAAGGTAACATATTATACAGGGCTGTATCTTTAGCAGTACGCAATCGCATGTAGCGAAGTTGTATGAGTATCTGTATGTTTAATGCGCCGCACACGTTATGTTACAGATCTTTGATCGTGGAGGTAAGGGAAATGTGTCTCAGTCAGATGCGTGCAAAGCACTTTACCACACACTAGCAATGCCATCAGAGGAGGCACAGCGTGTGTTCCGACAGATCGATACAGCAGGGAGAGGTTGCATTACGTTTGGTAAGTGTCGATCAGGTAAAATTTTCCTTACTTTCTCTTCTTTTTGGTGAAAGTTTGTGTGTGTGAAATTGAAACTGGATTATAAGTATTCAGGTTGTTGCCATGCATTTTTGAGAAGATGGCTTCGTTATTTGGATACACACACTTGTAACGACATTGCTTTCTTTGTGGTCATATGTAATGGTGTGACATACCAGTACCTGTTTTTATTAAAATACACAAATAAAAATCTGTCGCTAACAAGAGATGAAATAGAGATTAACATTTATTTTTAACTCCCCACATAATGGTACCTGCACCTTGTCGTGGTGGTGGGGCTTGAGTACCTCAGTGACCGCAAGAGCTATGCTGGTGGTAGCATAGCTACTGGTAGAGCCTCCCTAGCCAGATTGGTCAAGGGGGAGAGGTCAGACTAAGTCAGGTACCCTGGTCCTCCAGGTTGGGGGTTGGTCGCAAGGCTAACAACCTTGCACCGTAAAAAGGAAGATGTTTCAAAACCTCGGACAGACGGACCTAATGGAAGAGGAGAATTGAGGAGACCATGGACATAATATGGACCGGAGAGCCATAGAAGAAGAAGATTCATTTTTAACTTGAGCCTTGAATTTATTGGTCACCTTCTTGTCTGTAGAACTTGCGAGTATCCATCTCCCATTCCCAAAATTTGAGTATCAGCACTTACCCTTTTACAGAAAAGTAATGCACTATGTAAAACATATATATAAAATTCCTGGAATTGCTTGAATGGGAGTATATCTGGTATCATTTCATGTGTTGGCAGAGGGATTATTTAAGGAATCGCGCAACAGAAACTAAATTTTATTTTCGAAAATCAAAACTTGGCCGTCACGATATAAGAATCTCCCTCTTTGAACAGCTTATCCTTCTGTTCCTAAACGATCAAGAAATTCTTCTTCATGCCAAAGAGACTTTCTGAACTATTAAAAAATTATAAAACTGCATACCACATGGATTAAGGTACAAAAAAAATCAAAAAAATATTTTGGGATGATTGTGGCTAGAACATGTCAACAGATACCCAAATTCCTCAACTAACAGTTGATGATCATGGTCTTTTCTGTTCTTGGGGGGTAGAAGGAAACTTTTGTAGCTTTAATTCTTCTCCTTCCCCGCTTGAGACTAAACATAAGCCTGCAGTCATGAATGTCTTGACTGCAGTAAAAACTCCCACATAGTCAATGATGTTTGGGTACTCTCCACCTTCTTCTTCTATGGCTCTCTGGTTCATGTTCGGTCCATGGCCTCCTCAATTCTCCTCTTCCATTAGGTCCGTCTGTCCGAGGCTTTGATTGAGGTTTCAAAATATCTTCCTTTTTACGGTGCAAGGTTGTTAGCCTTGCAACCAACCCCAACCTGGAGGACCAGTGTACCTGTCTTAGTCTGACCTCTCCCCTTCGACCAATCTGGCTAGGAGTATGTGTAGGATGGGATAGAGTTTTTCATCCCAATAAATATGATCTCTTGTCAGATACAAGCTCCAGTTTAATTTAGAATCTGATCCATAACCTTGGCCTAATATTCACAACATTTTTAAAGATTTAAATTTGGCAGACGTCGGTAGGCACGTGAAAAAATCCGTAACTGGTAGTTACGATGTTCCAGAAACCAATAAATAACAAATTAATTTATTATTTCTACATCTTGCTCAGAGATTATTTAAATTTTACTGAGATTCTTGGCATGTGCATCCGAATAGTCAATGTCAAAGAAGCTTTTTATGACTCGGACCACAACGCAAGAAAGCATCTTTTTGTGTAAATCTTATTGTAATTGAACTGGATATAGAATGTGACTTATATTTGAACTTAATTTATTTCTTATATGAATTTGTCATGCTTCAGATGGATTTAGAGAGTACGCAAGAAGGAAATCGGACTATTCACATGTATTTCGGAGACAAGAGGAGGAGGAAGAGAAGAAAGCAGCCACTAAACTCCAAGTTTATGATTTTCATAATGCAAATTATAAAACAAAGGCTGAGTGAAGTGGTATCACCAATCTTTCTGGCTTAACTTATTAATTCGGATGTAACTGATATGGATGATACATATAGTTTCAGTGTATTTTTACTAGAACAAAATATCTGGACTGATAATTGTATTCAGAGCTTAATTTTTCCAGACTGTAGAGGTGTTACATATTAAGCTCTGACCTCAGCAAAATTAAAGTACAGATTTTTTGACGGAAAACAACAAAAACATTCTATATATCGGCATGTCGCGCGTCTGAAATATAGCCTTGTATGGTAATAACAATTTAAAGAAACAGATTTGGCTAAAGACGTACGATAATTAACTCCCCACTGATGGTGAAAATGTTATGGTAACTTAAACTTCATGAACAATTTTATGTACTGCATATTAATTTAATGGTGCTGCAATAAAATGTAGACCAAATCAAACAGAAATACTTGTACTGTATTTTCTGTTTCATTTTTCCAAAGTAATCTCTGGCCCTGATTTTTCAGTTTGCAAAACCAGATTTCATTATATGTATTAAGAATTAATAGTTTTTGATGAATATTACTGCCAATGTTTTTGCAATTTTGAAACAAGAAACGTAAAATAGATCACAGTGCCAAAGTGAGAAGCATGGGAACCACAGAAGTAACGAATGAACTTATTTCTCTCTCTTCCCATTTATCTCTTATTTTTTGTCTACTTTGCGATAATCATTACAGAAATTTCAGTCAAGAGAGAGCTTATACAAAAAACTCAGAACTACAATTTCCAAAATGGTTTACTAGCAGAATGCTTTTGAAAATTCTGATATATATATATAGCCCTTTTATACATTCCAATTTCTAAATAAGTTTTATTTTTACAAACTAACAATATATCCATGCCCTGCTTCTAGCTGATACAACTATTATAGGTTATGTCAAAATATTTTGATGAAATGGAACCCATGCTTTCATTAATAATGAGACAACTAGCAACGTAAAATTTCTAGAAACAGCAAACTAATTGATTTGTACTGACTAGTTGCATTCCTGATTTTGCACTGTACCAAAACAAGTGAAGAATAAAGTTTGTGAAGTGTCATTTATACAGAATGTGACTTCATGGAGTTGCGTGGCGGAAGTCAGGCTGAGTAATGCCACGTGTGCTCTGGGTGTAAAATAGCGTCATCGAAGAGGAATTTTAAACAGAAAACTAAAGTCTGGCCAGCGGAAGGTAACGTGCCTTGAGACGTCCACTGATCCATTGCACCTTGAAGTACAGCGTCTCATATTAAAAGATACTACAGCGATTCACGTCCTGTCTTGTGTGTCTTCAGATGAAGAGATTTTTTTTGTAATGAAGTATTTCAATGCGTTGGTTCACTTGAGATGTTTTGACTTAGTTTGGTAAAAATATATTACTCGATAAAGAAGTGTGCATAATCAGTGGAGAAACAGTATGCATTATGATGGTAGTTCAAATTTAATCCAGAATTCTTGCTGCTTCGAGATTTCTCCATCAGTTTCAAAACTGATTTTAAAAAAATACGTCATGCCAGGATCAGACGAGTAATATACATGTCGAGGGCGATATTATGATAGAAATGCTCAGCGTGAAAACAGGTATTAGTCGCAAGCTACGATCAGAATTCCGGATCATAGAAAAATTGACACAACTGAGAACACGTGATATTATTAAGTGATTTATGCCCAGATACAGGACAGAATAATGACAATTATCAATGTGGAATAATTACTTATTTTTTTATACTCTTATGTTTATGACAATGCGTGAGACCTGGGAAATAAGTCATAGTAAATAAATAACTTATTGCCATATTTATATTTAAATGTGTGTGTGTACAGAATGCGTTTAATATCTTAAGGAAATTTTCATTTAAATATATTTACCATATGACCTATTCTATATTGCAATTGCATGTACATATTTAAACTATTTTAGGTATAATTTCATTTAAATCCAACCATTTATTATATTATCGCTGATTGTTTATTTGTATCAAAGAACTTTTTCACTTTTCACATTCTTATAATGTATCAATAAGAGTAATATGGTATATATGGGAAAGTAGCTTACGTAAGTGATGTTTGATTTGTATTGTATTTTATGTTGTATTAGTGGACTTTTCATAAATGTAATTAATAACTGAGAATAAATTGAATAAACATTAATTTTAATCCCTTTTCATGCGTAGTCGGTCAGCTAGGTAAACAAAAATTTGTATTTTCATTGGTTGTGTATAAACAAAATCCTATGAAGTCTGAGATAGTAGTAAGTGGATTAGATATGTATTGTCTTTTGAATTGGAAAGAACTTCCATTGCCGTGGATCAATTTACAGACAGCCAGAATTTGAGTATTGAGGGTGTAAGTCAATTTGAAATATTTCTAAACAGCATTATCTTATCAGGAAGACGAATAAATCTGACAATCTGTTCTTGTGTCTCATTGTATTTTTACTAGTATAAATTATGAAAAAAAACCTATGCTAAGGGTTAGTATATACAAAATTGTGAACTTAGTAGGATAATATTAATAGATGAGCAGAAGTGCAGAAAGTAAATAATTTCAGACTGAAGTAATTACGCCAAATATAACGAGCATCTTTAAATACTAGAAAATGTGAGTGTACTCTTTCGTATCAGTACTCATTTTCATGTCTTGGTATGTTTATGTGCAGAGTCTGAGAAAATACGTGAAGTTCATTTTCTAAAATTTAAGACTAATTTCATATCAAAAGTTATTTATTTGTCCTGAGTTTATGGTTTTAGTGAGAAATTATTTTCAACTAGATTTTTAAATTGACAGCCTTTGTAATTGAAAATAGCTAGGAAGAATTTACATTCTACTTAAGAAATTTTAAAGAAATGGTCTTGTCTTTACTTTCCACTTAATTTTGTGAACTAAATTAATTCTAAGACTATGTATTCCTATGGGAGTCTTTGCAGTTAGCATTGCCGCTAGACATCGCATCGTATTGATTAACCCATCGACACCTTTTACGTCATGAATTCCATTTGCAATTTAAGTACCGAGAAACGATTGGCTAGCTTACATGTAAAAGAGGCTAACTTGACAGTAAGAATATCAACGCTACAAATCATTTTCGTGGTGTTTTAGATAATTACTTTTACAGGTTTTAAAAACGAAAAGTTGCCCTTGCACCGCGAAGACGTGTAGGGGCGTGGAGATAAAGTCACACTTATTCTAAATCTGGATTGGTGGTGTGAGTTTGTCTTTTTAAGGTGGATTAATATATATATATATGGAGCGACTCAGAAGAAGATGGTTCAGCCAGTTACTTATGGACGAGAAAGTATGACCACTTTTCGACCATGGAAACTTAAAAACCGGAAATAATTTTCGAAGAAGATGTCGAGGTTTTAACTTGATACGTTAATCGATAGATGTCGCGGATCGATGTGATGAAGTGTGCGTGATAGAGGGATATTTAATTGAGTTTGTATTTTTGGATCATGTAGTTGAAGATTATCGATATAAAGCGATTTTCCAGTTTTAGTGATTGACCGTGATGTGAAATGGTGGTTGCTTCCGCGAATGTAGTTGTGTACAGTGAAGTTCGGGGTGTTTCGAGTGTTGACTTATAATTATGTCTGCTGTTGGTGACGTTACGGATTGAATTTTGTGCAAGGAGGAAATAAATTATAGCCATATATATTTCCATTTATAATTGTGTTTAAATAGACTGCTTACCTCAGCCAGTATGTTGACTGGCTATGTACTGGGCGACGGGGTTCTATCCCCGACGGGGTCAAAGGATTTTTCCTCTAGCCTCTGCGTCCAGACCGGTTCTGGGGTCCACCCAGTCCACTATCCAATGGGTACCGGGGGTAAAGCCCTCGAATAAGAAATGGCAATGTGATAATTAGTAAATTGGTAAGGGGTGAGTGAGAATGGTTCGTAGCTAACACAATAAACGGAATTTTGGTGCGGATGCATAGAAAAGGTACGGGCAACGTAATTCAGGGTAGTAGGTTTTATGATCCAGAATTTAACTAGAATTAACTGAAATTAAATCAGGAACTCTTTCTACAACGGCGTGGTTTGGCATGGTTATTTACGGTGAATTTTAAAAAGCGACCATGTTCTGATCAAAACTCAATTTAGCCAAGAGAAGTGTACTAATACAAGTGGAATGTTGGCGTTGAGACTGACCTGCGATCGTGAAGCTGGTACGAAGTCGTCGCGAAGTGGACGTCTAGTGCTTCGTGAACAGACTTCATTTCGGGCGATTTGATGCAATAAAAGGAGACAGCAAAGAAAGGTCAATCATGTGTTTTTTTATTGCTGTTGGATGAATATATATGTGTATATATACAGTCTGTCCGTAAAATAATGGTTGGGTAACAAACAGTCATAGTTTTGGAACAAATCACGATAGAGACATGAAATAAACGTCAAAATAAAGAGAAACTCTCCAAGAATCGTATCTGTTCAGTAGATTTCGATGTGCGATCCTTTAGTTGCCCTGCAGACATCAAAACAATATTCAAGCTCTTGCCATACACGACCGAGAACATCCGGTGTGATAGATGAAACAGCTTCAGCGATCCGTTCTTTCAAATGGTCCAAATTTGTTATTTGGACAGAGAACACTTGTTGCTTCACATAACCCCACAAATAAAAATCCATAGGGGTAAGATCTGGAGAGCGTGGAGGCCAGGCTATCCACCCTCCTCGTCCGACCCATCGCTGAAGAAATGTTTGGTTTAGGTAATCCCGCACGAATGTGG
>NW_019060521.1:642777-673918 GCF_000696155.1 Zootermopsis nevadensis | reverse complement strand
ATCATTTACTGGAAGACATTAAATGAAAATATAGTCTATTTGTTGAAGGAATTTTATTCATCGTTAATTAGTTTCTCATCCCAACACCCAACCCCCCTGATTCTGCGAAATGTTCTGTTAAATGAACTGAAATCATTTCGCAGGAAAAAGTAGTTTATTACACAAAATTTCGTAGTTTTTAATTATGAAGTCGGAATAGGCATGCAATTTCTCGGATGCTTTATTCAGTTTGTTTGGATATTTATCTCTCGCTTGAGTGTATTTCCAAAAAGCAGTAAAATATCGCACATAACAGAGCATTTTAAGTTTAAACTTTCGGTACTCGTACGGTATGTATAAAAGTCGTAAATGTGGAGGTATATTTTAGTCCGAAACGTTGGCGTTAAAACCCAGAGGATCAACACATCGATCTCTTCACCGATTTGAGAACTTCAAGTCACATACCCCTATGTACATTTGTTCTTGGCTTCTCCTGAAATATCTCAGAAGATTTTAGGTAAGTCTTTCATAGAAGATTCCTTCCTTAATGTCGGCAAAGTTTTGTTAACTGGACAAAAGGTCGTCTAGTAAAGAATACTTTGACTACATTAGGAAGACGCAGGGACACGATTAACTGGAATTCCAGCGATGATTTTTTCTGTTTATCCAGATTCAGTCTTCCGGCAACGAATCCATTTGTGTTTTTCTACCTATTCGAAAGAAGCAGAACACAAATTAAGTGGCGGACATTAAATAAACATGTGGATTATACACGTATTTCCCTCTATCTAAATTTTCGTAAAGTTTAAAATCCATTTCCTTTCAAGTTACCTCATATCAATCTTGGAGCATAATATTATAGTCCACAGATTTATTTATCCTGATTGCAGCTTGGGGCAGAGTTCTACTTGAGAATCCAGCGGTATGTTCAGCTGAAATATTCTCCGCATTCTATGGAATCAGCAGGTTCTTTACTGTGTTCACAAGAGCTCGCCACCGGTCCTTATCCTCCCAATATATATATATATATATATATTTAAAAATTAATTTTTAATATTATTCTTCTGTGTATGCTTACGTCTTCCGGGTGGTCTCATCTCCTCAGGATTTCCGTACAAAATTTGGTAAGCATTTCTTTTCTACCGCATGTGTGCTACATTCCTCTTTCTCGTTGATTGATGATCCTAATTATATTTTTGGCGATGAATACAAATTATGGAGGTTCTTATTAAGCAACGTGTGTTAGGTTAGGTTTAAAGCAATATCTCCAGTTATCGTTTTTTTTAAGATCACCCTTCACTCTGTCTACGAGGCTGCTTGAGATATAGGATTTCCCTTGTATTTATTCAGAACGTTTCTGCTGTATTGAATTTCAAATTCGAAAGAAAGATTTATAACGGAGTTCGAGCTGGGATTTGGAATAAAAGCAAAAACAAAGTTCTCTCAACTTGTAGGTCAGCAGTCTGTTTGGATACTTCGTAACATTTGTCTCATATCACATTGGATTCAGCTCTTTATAGACGAGTTATTGCTCTATGTACTACCTGATTCAACAGTCAGTAACACTTCATCTTTTATTTGTGGGTTTCGTATGAAAAACAACTACTATTCTTTTTTTTAAACAGCGTTAACTAGCTTAACTTTATAATTGTAAAGTTTTTCTTTTATAGCAACGGTAGCGACGTGTATTCAGAAGGCACACGGGTGGTATTCTTTAGCGAGATGCCTGGTGTCGTGATTGACGTTTTTACGAGTGTCTTTGACTTCTCCAAGCGAATGTCTGGAAGCAACCTTAAGATAGTCTTCGACTGCCTGATTCTCTAAACTCTTATATTCTCTGCATTTTTATCATATTCCCATTTCATTCGATCTTATGCGACCACTGCAGTCGAAACAGTATTGTCATTAAAGAACCTTCAATTCAAAATAAGTTCTACTACCGCTGATTTTTTCCTTGAGAATTCAAGTTTGTGTTTTTTTTAATTCATTTCCATTGTCACAGTCTGTTTCTTAATCCATACCCATTAATTATTGAAGACTATTCATTTATTTATTTGTGGCTACGAAACTTCTACTTTTAATATTGCGTATTTAAATAATGTAGACTGAAAATAATTTTGTCTTTAGAACCAGCCTCTTCAGTAACGTAGTTTGTGGTTTTTTTTAGGTGTCTCCAGAAAATTACGTGAAACTACCGTACACGTAGGTGCATGAACGTTTGAAGGTGTTGCGTGGTGTACATTTTATTATACTGCGCTATCGTAAACTATGGCACGTGAACTTGGATAACACACAAATAATTTCGTCGTATTGCGTCTTAAAACCAAAATGTTCTTTCAATTTTTTGTGTACATGAGTGGTGCACCTCAGCACATTTTATCCACCTAACCCAATCAAAAACACAGTTTCCATTTGTCTTGTTTAGCAAACATGCTTTATTCTCTTTCATACTTCGTACATTCATGCCATGGCGTTGTATCTGTGCAACGTAGCATACCGGACCTGGCTGGTGTAATAATTTTGACCTTCAGCGATTAAATTAGTCGATATGTAAAAACTAATCAATTATGCAGTTTAACATACTGTGTGGATGAAGAGATGCATAATGAAAATTGGAAAATTGTTACAGTTAATTTAACAGAAATAATTTACACATTTTTTTTTGCTTTATTAGTTCACTGAGTGAGTGACTTACTAACTAACTAACTAACTAACTAGACAGCTTCTGCTCTAAGGGCTCATTAACCTGCTCTTCCCATCTTGTCTGTTCATAGCCCAATATTCTGCTCTGTACAAAGGCATCGACACTGCCACGCCCTCGTAAAATTTAAGCGTCTCCTTTCCCGTGTAATGCGTTCTCTTTAATGCTCCATAAAAGTGCTCACATTTCGGTAGCTTGTATTTTAAGTATCATTTTTAATCACACTTAGTTGAACCACAGATATTAAAAATACTTGACTTTCCTAATATTGTATTAATAATAATAATTTTTGTGCGTAAAGGGTATATACGCACAATTCATAATCGTGAAAGAAAGTGGAAAAATTGTAAAAAAAATTGACCGGGAATAAATTGAGAAACTGGAAAACAAATAAGATTTTTGACTTTTAACAATAAATGTGCTATATCTACTAAGGATGTGACGTTATAAAAAACTGATAGTCTTATTTTATTATTTATGAATTTGGATAAAAGTAATCTGTTTTTCAATAGTGGCCTTAGAATCGTAAAATTACACGAATTAACTCCTACCTTAACGGTCAACTAACAGACAGGAAATTATTAAAGGTTGGTATGTTCCACCTTCTAAGAACTCGCTCGATTCACTGATCTGACAAATTCACAATTTAGCCAACATCATGATGTGAAAATTTCTACATTCTAAATTTTTTATCTATCGTTTATTCTCTCGTAAAATCCGTTTTTCCCGTACCCTTCATGTTTTATATTCATAAATTTTAATAGTTAGAAAGTATGGGATTTTTTGAGAACAGGGTGCTGAGTAAAATATTTGTTTTTAAGAAGAGAAAATTACGCGACGAGTAACTTCATAATTTATACTTTTTCCTAATATTTTTATGGGTGATTACGTCAAAGAAATTGAGATGGTTGGTGCATGCACCAATCATTGAAATTACAAATTCCTAGACTACAATTCCATCGGAAAATTTTGTGGGAAAATAAAAATGAATAAATCTAGATGTAGATGGGAGTATACCAATATTATATATCGTAGAATATGGCGCGGGTGTGTGGACTGGTTAAACCGGATATTGAATGAGGCCTGTCGCTGGCTTTTCTGAACATGGTAAGGAAACTTAGGTTTCCATAAAAGCAGGGAATTTATTAACTAGCTGAACAGCTCGTGTCTTGCAATGTACACGGGATGATTAGATTTGCACAGTAAATTTAAGAAACACTTTTTACTACTGAGTCATACAGCAATTGCGTGATGACGTATTTGTGATTTACGTTGTCGGTTAAATCTATTGGCTCGTGATGATTACATGAAATCTTGAAATTTGTTTCATCTCCAGCTGTGCATTACTCTGTAATGACGTAAACACCGTCTGTTCTGGAACAGACAAGAATTGATTAAACTTTTGCCTTACTGCGTACAGTTTCTACGTCATCATCAGTTTGTTTATTCAACCCAGGGCTTGAGTTGGTCAAAATTGTTATGGACCAGTTCAGCTTCAGTTTTCTACTGTAATTCTACCACGAATTGTTTTTTCTTATTTCGGCTTCTCTCTCTCTCTCTCTCTCTCTCTCTCTCTCTACTTTCGGAGCTGTGAAATTTCCTCGAAGGTGTTTCCTTTTGTGACGTGTGTTACACGTCTGTGAACGTAAACCGGAAGATTGGTAAAAAAGATAAAATGCAGAGCACGTTCTTCTCTAGAAAGAGGTATTTGTTCCACAGACGTGAGGCCTGCAGTAGCCCACTGCCAGCTCTCTCTCTGAGATCTTTATTTTCTGCGTTCTAGCATCGAAGGCTTTCCAATTTTGGGTTCCCATTTGGCGAGATTTCAGATCCTTAAGGCAGCGAGTACGAGGATGCCTGTTCGCTGTGTAGTCTGGCAGACGTTTACCAACATTTCAGAGGTGTTTACTGCCCTGTTACCCTGGTGATGGAGGCAGTAAGCGCCTCTTAAACGTCTGTAAGTTTCTACCAGCTACACGGCTCAAAATACTAGAAGATATCAATTTTCGATTTACTGATAGTCTGCAGAAGCTGGAAGTTAGCAATTATGTATACCAAGACGTCGCCTATGCATTGAAACGATAGGCCCAAATAGCTTCTATATTATTACCGTTTGTCTTATTCATAATTATTTCATAGTTATCTTGTCTCTTATATAGTGGCAAGGTTAAGAAAGCGTGGAGCTACACCTCCAATCCCCCATGCGTTCGCATGGTCCAATATTTAGTTGAGCTGTGGAAAGTTCCCTTGGTTAATTTAGAGAAAAGATGGCTTGGGCGGAGAGATTACCTAGAATTTGTCAGAGGGAACTCCTAGAAAAGCATGCACTGACGAAAGAAAATGACAGAAGACTAATGTCACAATTTATCGGGTTTGGCATGGTTTGAATTTGAACCATACTGGGATAACTCATTGGCTTCTTCTTTTATATAAGCAAAACTTAAACATCAAGTTATGGGTGGTTTCATATAAAGTGACGCTGTTTCAACCGTAGTAATAGTATTATAAAATTATTTATTTTGGCACTGGAAAGGACTGAAGACGAAGCTGTCGTGGTTCCTTTTAATTTAGTATTCAATAATTTTACTGAAAAGACGAGAAGAATCGCGGTACTGCCAAACAGGGCTTAAACTGGAACTTGAATGCCACAAACACTTCCTGTTATTCTAACCTGTTTAGTTTAAGTTCTTATGTTATGGGATTGCCTGTGTTTGTTAAGGAGTGCAGACAAGTAAAGTTTTTGTTTTATGATGTACGTACATTCCCGGATTCCTTCTTGTCACGTGTCAGTCGTGTAGCAGAATGAAACGCGTGGTTGTTGTTTCACGTGACTCGGGCTCTGCTGTCTTCATATCAAAACTTTCGTCATTTCAGCTGCTTGGAGCCTTGGCTGTGCTGTTTGTTTCAAGAGCAGACTTCAGCTACAGCCAGTCCCTGTGGCGCGTGTTTCCGGCCTAACAAACATCGTTTTCTTGTAAAGTCAACCTAGAGTGTTCTACTAATGCTAAGTTACGAAATCACAGGGACATAAGACTGTTTCACCATTGAGCAAGGAAAACGCCGCAAATCTAAGGCCCCTTTTTTTTTAAATTTCTGTAGAGACCTAAACGTGTTTATTGGCATGATTCTGTCGTAGTGACACAAGGAATGATACCGAATTTTGGTTCGGAACCGCTTGGAAAACAGTTACTTGTGAGACCAGAAGGTAGATGGAAGGCCATTATTAAGACGACTCGTAAGGAAGTTATACTGATTGAATTCAACTGGCTCAGGATAGGGAAAGGTGGCGGGGTATTGTGAACACGATAAGGAACATCCGTGTATTGTTAGTTACGGACCTCACATAGTGAGTCTTTGGGTTCCTTAACAAAGTGAGGAATTTGTTGACTAGATGGACAACTATAAGCTTATCAAGAAGGACATTGATCCGTGGAGTTTGATTTGATTTCCCCTGCCGACTCGAATTGGATGGAAGAACCCTGCTGGCGTTATGCGTCGTTCTGTTTTTTATTTTGCATTGTTTGAATTTCGTTTTTAAGTCCAGTATTTACATTGTTACAGTTCAGTTTACGAAATTTTCTCTTTGACAGTTCCGTAAAGCTAGCTCGCATTATCTAGTTAGCCCATTAAACTGTCGAAGTATTTCAAATTTCATTGTGACACCCCATCCGAATAATTTATACTACAGTTATTTCAGGAACCCCAGTGAGATAACTAATTAAATTTTACAGAGATCAGGCCGGGGCACCATATTGTATTCCATATGACTACTGAAACATATATCGATTAATCGATTGTTGCTGCTCGTAACTAATTGTTGCTATAATATTTTGTTGCACTGCACGAAATATGAAATTTACAAATTAGAATATAATTTGTTTTATATGGTATGAAATTATAAATGTAGTTTCCATTTGAAATGCTCTAGAATATGAGAATTATAATTAAACGCAATATGCATGTTAAACAAAATACTTTCTCTTCACCTATGTTTAATTCATGGCACCATATTTTAAAAGGCTTTAGTACGATATCTGATGATTGATAGTAACATTAAAATGTGACCTCAGTTGTGGGGCGAGGAAGTATACAGCTTTTTGCACTCTCGTGCTTGCTTCAGAGAGTATGAGCCCTCAAAAGCCCTCGCTCCGACAGCAGAATTGCAAATCCAAATACAGCACGGGCGTGAAAGATGCCTACAATAAAACATGCAGGTCTATCGGTGGGTTTTTGTTAACTTTAATGCCAGAGTTTATCGATCGGTGTCTGAACTCTGACCTTTAGAGAATTTTTTTTGTATCAAAACGTACTTGGTTTCTTTTAAGCAAAACGCATATGAATTTATCTTGATATTTTTAAGCCTTTTACTAAATTGCAAAACTTTAATTAATACATATTGTCGACAGAGTTTGATTCTTAATAAATTCTCCATTGGGATGTAATTATGATTCTGTTTTATATTCACTTTCGTTGTATTGAAATCGACTATTCAGTAGAACTTATCTACTTTAGGAGACTTTCAATCCTACACGTCCGAGTATATACTGACCCGCCACGCCAACGTGTCAGAGAAGTTGCCGAAGTGGCTGGCTCACTGACAAGTGACAACCGCACTTCGGTAACGCGTATTATGAAACAGAATGAAATTTCTTACAAACAACTCTGGTATAATGAAAAGACTTGCGATTTTATACGGTGGAGAGGAAACAGCGAAAACAGGTTTTAGTTTGCCCCGAACATGACGGCAGGACTGAAAAAAGATGGCGGATATAAATAGTTGCTACCCATTTGAGTATTGATATTGTAACACACTTATCGTAGGTATGCTGTTGACAGGTTGCACTGATAAGCTATGAAGATCTGCCTGAAGTAAATTCGTGGCGAAAATGTGGAAAGAAGTTCCAGACGCGGGAAACAGACAGTGTTTTACGACTATGAGACCAGTATCTTACATCTTGTCAACAGCTTCCTTTAACTTGCTGTTGAATAAAAAGAAATGTAAATAAAAATGATACACATAGTCTGACCTTGCAGTGAATGCCTGCATCATAAATTTGTCTGTCTCCACCATCTATATTTCTTACATCCGTTGTGTGTCTCTTCAAACCCAGCGGTAAATATGTGCACCATCTCTTATAAAAGTATGTTGTCAGACTTTTGCTCACGAAGTGTATTTTTTTTTTATTCTCATTGTAAACATAGACTATTTTCTTAAACAGCGTTAACCATTTGATCTTTGTAACGGTGAAGTGTCGTGTTTTCTTCGCGGTACGAACTGAGTTCTTAAATATTATTTAGAAGAGTTTTGTGTTTCAAAGAGTTATTTGTAAGAGAAGATACTTATCAGGTAAGATTTTAGACGTGCTTAGATTTATTTTTATTACTAATACCAATTTAAGATAAAAATAAAATATGATCGCGAATTAGTTAATATGTTTTTACGATATCCTTCAACTACGCAGGTCTGGGAGCTTCATGTGAAAGAAGGAAGGTTTTTTCCCCCCATAAGCTTTGTAGAGGGAATTGTGGTTTCAAATTGCCTCATGCTTCGTTTAACAACAAGGCAACAGTTCGGGGCGGAGACTCGTTCTTTGTCACGCCATTAAAATAACCTGCTTCTCATTGTGTCATCATCCATATTCATCGAATTCCTTCATGCGCTGTACATCCATACAGAATATTTTTCTTTCTGTTTTGTATGTAGACGTTTAATGGAGTCTGATGTTAGAAAGGTAGATGCAGTTTTGGTGGATAATTAAGCTGATACATTATGCTTCCATGGATTAGTGGAAATAGTATTTTATGATTCTTACGAAATACTGGGGGGGGGGGGAATTTTTTGGGGGGGGGGGGGAACTTGAAGATGAGTTTCTTCCGTGATATTGATGGTGTTGTTGAAATGGCTAGTCAATTTTGGGCCAAGGACTGTTTATTGTTTACTAAATTTGAGTCAAGAGTCTCGGTTCAAAAACTACTGTTAGAATTATTGCTAGTCTAATGAGTATGGACTTAATTTCTTTTAATACTTTTAATTCAGCAACTATTCCAAGTAAAGAATTCAACATCCTTGGTAAAATTCTTTGGAGGGGTCTGTAGTTCCCTTAATGCTGTGACAATCTAACGAGCGGCATTTATCTATCACAGAGAAAAGCCGTAGTCGGTAAATGACAGCCATTTATCCAACTCCAAATCTGTGTACTTCCAGCTTGACATGTTCGTGAATTTAAGCCGTAGAGATTTGTAAACTGAGTGACGTCTCATAACGTCCTTTAAATTGACATGTTATCCGCAGAAGCACATTCACGGTCGTTCTTCAAAATGCATTTTTGATAGCATGTCAGAAAGTGGTCCTGACCTGAGGATTCTGAGTGAAGTGTGTGAAGAATCGAGATTATAGATTTATAATTTTCAAAAGTGTCACATTATACGTTCTGTACATATCTGAATTATAATGACCAGAACATTGTTTACGCAATCCGTCACTACTGTCATCTGTATCAATTGGATACTGATGATAATTATCCCCGGATGAAATCCCTGAAGAGCACATACGTCTGTCAGCCCCCTGATTCATTCACAGACGCATCAGGTCACGTGATTATGGAATGGACAGCAATGCCGTTGGGGACTGTTGAGCCTTAGTGACGTCACTATAATATTCAACAGCAAACGAGGGCATTGATGTAAACGGATTAATCACTGTAATTTCAGTAATATTTATTTCATAACACGTTATAAATGTCTTTGGAACACATTGTCTGAATTATATTTGATATATTTGACTTCGGGAATTTACTCTACTCCGGTTTCAAGGTGTTGTCATAATGCTGAAACTTCTTCTATGTCGTTAGTGACAACGATTTGAATCGAACCCTGACCTTCTGAGTACTGGGCTAGAAAAGGTATACATACAACCATTTTCAGGTCATCCAGAAGGTCTGGTAGTTGGTGTACTAGCCTAGTAATAGAAAAATTCAGGGTTCTGTCCGGACCATTGTCACTAATAGAACAGGAGAAAAGGAAACCACTGTTAGTATAGTGACAACTAATCACGTGTAGACGGAGTGAAGTCCGAAACGTCGTGTGTATCAAATATGTCTCAGGCAATGGACAATGTCTGGCATGGTGTTTTAATAATCAATCATCGTCACAGACCTTTATTAAATTAATAAATGTTGTAATTTATAAGAGGTGGTATGGACTGGATTCATCTGATTCAGAATAGGGATCAGTGGCGGGCTATTGTGAACACGGTAATGAACCTTTTTTTTCCATCGTCTATGGTCAGCTTGTTCGGGATTTCTTGAGTGGCTGAGCTACTGTTGGATTCTCAGCAAGGACTCGGCGTCAAGGAGTTAGTAAGTAAGTAATAAGGTTTCTAATTAATAAGATTTATCCATGGTATTTAAACCTATCGGGTCTTCTTTTTAAAGCTGAGTCTGAGCAGTGTGAAGCGGGCAGCGTTATTAACGCAGAGAGACCGTGCTATGGGTCTCGGCCTCGCGATAAAATAAAACATCCTGTATTAGGTCTAAACCGAATATGAATGACGTCAGTGTTGGATGTTTGTAATGCTTGTTGAGACATATCGAATCGACTTAACTCCGGAAATCTGTCTTCGTCGTCACGTGGGGGGTCTGTGACACTACTAGGAGGATCGAACTCTATTTTCTACAAGCTCTGAATTGCAAATATCTCAGGTCGTCCTCACATATACCAACACTCAGCAACATGGAAGCTGTTCAGTGGCGGATTCTTCCCACTTCATTCGATGAAATTAAACCAGGCCTGTGTAGGGTTTTTAAACACTTAAACCGACCGCTATGGGACTACTAGGCAGTAACTAGCAGGTAGAATTACAAAGTTTGGAGGATATTTCCTTGTCCAGAGCTGAGTCACTCTCAGGAAGTGAAGAAATTACTTGTAAGATAAGTATTATGTCACATGATAGAGATATGTGAATTATGAAAAGAACAATTAACAGGACATTATTGTTAGTTGAAGTGTGTTTGTTGAGACGGATGAAAGGTTTCGCACTTGTAAGAAGTGATGACAGAGTTGCGAAGTTCAGGCAGTAACGGATTTTGTAAAGCGCAGAGAAAATTTTTTTGTAAAGTATCATTTCAGAAATGATGTTACTTGGAAATAATTCTAAATAGATGGTATCATTTTCCTGTACAGTACAAGACCATCTGAAAGTTGTTGGTGATTTCTTAAACATTTTCTATGTCTTCATATTTTGCTTACTAATCATTACCAAAATTGTGGACGGATATTACCTGCATTATGCTTTGGACACCAGCGGAGTCGGATAACACGAAAATCTTGTTTGAATCCGTGTCTAGCGAATTATTTTATTTATCTTCCTGTAACTTAAAATTTAATGTCTTAAAGAAGAAACATTATTTGTACTATGTATGGCGAAGGAAGAACGCAAAACAACGTTATGAAACTAATAGGACTCTTTCTGGTTGGGCGTGGTTGTGCTGTAACATGCAAATCCACAAAATGAAGATTCTGAAACAATAATAATATGGCTGTTATTTTAAATGGTAAAAAACACATTTCGAATTTGGTACTTCTGAATACAATTCTAAAGCATTACCGCTGTATCAAACCGTTCGGCGATGATATAATGATTATGATTCAGATATTCGTTACATTTTCACGCAAAACTTCGTATGTTACTATGAATGCAGGGACCAAGTTTTTTTTACTAATTACGTTGTCTTCTGTTATGAAGTTCAGTGCGTTGTCCCCGAAACGTTGGTCAGCGAACTTGCTACAACAAGGCGTCGGCCAAAAGTTAAGGCACAAATATACGACATTATGTAGTACGGCGTAGACATTTTGATGTTCTTGTGTGCCAAGTTAGCAATTCCACCACTGAGCCTGCAGCATTAATTCAGAGCGCTCGCTGGGAGTCATTTATCTGTAGCAACACGTTAAGGGAAACATTGTTTCTTGCGGTTCCTGCATTAAGCATTGACCTGGCAGGGCAGGGTCAAAGCTGCAGTTCCATAAACATTGCAAAAACAAACTATTCTAACAAATTGCCAGAAGGTTCTCGGCTCAGGCCCCTACAACTTCCTTGTCTACTCCCAGTAGTGATTACATTCCAAGTGATAACAGATCTGCTAGATATATTTTTAAGCCAGGGGAGGATAATTGAATTTGCTCGACGCCTGCCGGGTTAAATCATTTCAAAGTAAATGAGCGTCATAGAATCTCATGAGGTTTTGAAGTTTCACGGACAGACCTGGGTTCTTCAGCAGTGTAGTTAGTTGTTTAATTAGTGACAGCCATCACCTGAGTAAGATAAATCTAATCCACACTTTCGAAAACATTAAGATTCACTTTAATATTATATTTATATTTACGCTTTCTTCTACCAATACGTCTGATCCCTTCAGGTTTTCTTACTAAATTTTACGAGCATTTCCCTTCTGTTCCGTGCGCTCCACGTGTTCCACCCATCATCATTGATTTCGCTATCCAATTTTGAAAAGTACAGTTTACGAAGCTTTATATTACGTGGTTGTTTCCTGTAAAGTGAGTTTATTACATTGCTCTAGCTGTACTGAAGAATGAGTTCATGTCAAGTCCAAGGCACTTTGTGACTTCAGTAACATTTCTTAAAATTCTTAGATCTCATTGGTTTATCCGGCAGTAAATTCACACAGCGAGGCGAAATACAGTGGCCAGCAGTCTTTACTGTAGTTGGGGGGTTAATATTTGTTGTATAATGTCTGTGCATGCTAGTTGAAAGCAATTTTGCTATGCTTTGTCATGGCTTACTGAATTCCATTAGAGCGAAGGGGACAGACAGACCGCCTGGCAGGCCATGATTACGTCTCCCACGCTAGGAAATCACTTCTAGTTACAATCTATAGAACTTGGCGAAACCAAAGCACTTTGTACAGTAGATTATGATGGTGTTACATTTACAGAATGGCGTGTTTCTGTTTGAAGGTAGTTTCGCTGTTCTGAATCGCCATAATTTTGCAATTAACAAACAGCGCAATAATAAACCCAGGTTTACCATGTTTACGCATGTAATGTACGGTCATTTGCAAGTATATTATGAATTATGTTTAACCGGAATTAACTCAGATTAATTTGGCACTAAATGTTTTGTATACGATGATGTACGTGGCCTATAATTTTGTTCGTCATTGTACGGTCATAATAATAAAAGTTTATTTGGAGATAATCATTTTAGTCCAACGTGCTTAGCTGGTAACGCTATGTGTTGCTCGTTTATTTAAAGAAACTTTGTTAATTTATAATAACTCGAATGTGACAATTTACGTCTTCCGAAAAATAAAATTTGAATCGATAAGAGAGTGCAATTTCGTTTTTAACTTCGGCTTCTGCTTGTGTAATGCGTAGCAGAATAATCACTTAAGCAGATGAGATTATTGTGAGGTATAAGTGGGTTAAATATAGATATAAGCATACCTAAAATCTGGTATTTAAAATCCCTTGTGAAATATGTCTAATTTGCTAAGAGTCTATCAATTTTAGTCAATAGAGCCACCACATTTATATCCAAGACTGATTAAGGGATGGGACGGCAGTAATGAGAGGAACATCACCTCTAATAAAGACATTTCCTTTGAAATTATGACACACACAACACTCACTTTTGAAGAAACAAGCAAGAATAAGTGCACATCTTTTGCGGAGTGACATTATAGTTTCATGAAGAAATGGAACATGTCAACTGCACGAACCACATTAATAGTCGCTCAGGTAGTCAATGAATTCCCTTTTCCGCGTTTATGATACCTGTAAGTTCATCACCGCGTTCACAAGAGCCCGCATTCGGCCCCTTACTGAGCCAGTTGAAACCAGTTCTCACCATTTCACACCAGTTCTTTAATATCCACGTGATTATTATCCTCCAAGAGTTACAAATTACATTTTTTGGTACTTTCAACTATGAAGATAAAGACATTATGTTCCCTCGAAACGTTGGTATCTGCCTACGGGTCTACACGAAGTCGAAACACAGAACAAATTTTCTTCACTAATTTTCTGTGTCCTTAAAGACAAAGATACTTGCATTTTTCTCTTTTGAAACTGGTAGTTTTAGCTTCACACTCTGACTGCAAGTGTGCCTTCTGCCCGTCTCAAATATAATATTCTTCTGATTGGTCCCAGAGATTTCCCGAACGCGTTAATGCAAATATTCACTGTTTTTCCGCGAATTTTGAGCCCCCTTCACGGTTTCCGCGAACACCACCGATTTTATTAAATCACCACCATACTAAGAGAAATTTCTCATTAAAATCATTTCTTTGAAATCTGTCTCATTGCCGAAGTAACTGTTCAATGCACTCAAATGGTAGATATGAATTTGAACGTACAGCAAAACTCTTTATTCCCACAGATGATTTGGAAGAGCAACTTTTTGGTATCACGTGTGAAAAACAAGGCGAGTGTTTGGTTATGCAGTGAACGCGGAGTTATTCACTCAAACAGAACGCGTTGCTAAGCGAAAGACTTTCTTTGAAAGGCAAGATCACCTCTGGCCTTTGTCGGGACACTTCTTTGTCGAAGAAAGCCGCCTGTAACATAAAGCGAACCCCAGCTACAAGGTCTTCCTTGAATGATTCATGCATTATGAAACCTGGAGGTTTATCAACGTGTTCGATAAACTTCGGTATTGGACCTTCTCCAGAAGCAGTTTAATCAAGTTTATAAACACAACACACAGTGTGTGCCAGAATATATTTACACATTTTAGTAGGGAATATTAATGTTGTGTATACATTCTTTTATAATGTTCCGCGCAAATTACGACTGTTTAACTTATTTATAAAATCAAACAATTAACTCTGAGAAAGAAATTATTTTCCCGGCGGTGTCCGAATTTATAACTTGTGTTTGGCAAGGCCGTGGTCTAGGCAACACGGAGTTTTCCTTCGTGGCATCCCAACAATTACTCCATTCACACACAGAAGAAGGCAATGGCAAACCACTTCTGGATCATCTGCCAAGAACGTATATGAACAGGTCCCAGTCCGAGAAAAGGATGGAAGGATCCTGTTCATATGGACCTGTTGTCAGACAGAACACTAAATAAAATAAATACATTCTTTTAGGGACAATCTGTATATCTCTGCTCCACAGATCACCAAAGCAGCCTCTCTCTTTTATTTATATTTTACACACACATACAAAACAACATTACGTTGTAAGATTTGAGGTTTTCACGGCGGTGAGTATGAAGATTTCTCTCTTCTGGGTTGTTGCGCTGTGTAGTCTGGTCGATGTTAACCAACGTTTCAGAGGTCATACTGCCTCCGTCATCAGGGCGATAGTTCTGTCTTCTGGGTTGTTGCGCTGTGTAGCGCAACAACCCAGAAGACAGAAATCTTTCAACATAACGTTATAAATTTATGTATTTAGAGAGGATAGAAGATACTAGTTCTAAATATATAATTTATACGGTGCTGTATTATGCGCTAGTTGTTTACGGTGATGAAATACGTAGTTTAATGTAAACTAATTCTATTAAAACACACCTCGCAGTGAGGAAGCTTGTATATTCACAGCGTATGAAGTAGATCCATGTGTGTAGATGTGTGTTCATGCAGTTAGAAATATTTGCTGTACATTTGAGGTCGCAGATAGCTCTGTGACAATGTAGCTTTTCAGTGCTACATATTTGCATACTTCATTGAATATATGCTGCCGTGTTGGATATTGTTTATTATGTGGTTTGAACTGACAGGGGTTATTGTGGATGCTCTCCACTCGACATTATTTTTTTTATATATTTATTATTTTCTTATTTTTATTTTTTATTTTTATTTTTTGCTGGCTTTGTTGTAGATCTGTACAGATTTCAATCTCGTGTGTGTCGTGTTCAAAACGCCTTTCAGATGTATGACAATCCCATTTCGTGGACTTCAAGAGATATCACGGTTAAGTTTGTCCAGTTTCTTATTGTCATGCTTGTAGATATGAGTATAATATTAAAATTGATCACGGCGAAATAGGTTGTAAAAATGTTAATTAGACCTTAGTTTTCTTTATTGTTTGTTTTCAGTTGCTCAATGTGCCTTTTAAAAACTGACAGGCCTGTAGTTCGATTTGGTTCTCATGTAAATTACGAGTTATATTGGATGACATTTCACTACGGTGACTATGAAGGCTACTAACATTTGGGATGTTTCACAGTGAAGTCTGGTAGAAATTTGCCGACGTTTCAGAAGTGCTTAATGCTTCCATCATCAGGACAGAACGCGGAGGGAATATTTTCATCCGAGACGTTGGTATCTACCTAAAACTTCACACTGCGTTAAAACCCTGAAAACCAACATTGTCATCACGCACACATCAAGTTACAGAGGCATACGTACGCTTAGAACTCACTATACATAAAGTGCAGCTTTCGATATTTCTTTCTTCAGGACCGTGTCCAAAGGCGGGCTCTGTTTCAGGTTTTTTTTGATCTTCGTACTGTATTACCAGACATTTATTCTGCTTGTAGTGTGTTTGAGACGAGTATCCCTCTTGTCTACGCGGTCAGATGACTCACTGAACAACGCGAGACAATTAGTCTCTCTCCGTGGGGTTCCTCTTTGTTGTGTGGTTTAATTTGGGGATAGAAGACAGCCATTAGACCTGCTCTGTCGTTAGTTAAAACGGCGAAGCTAAAAAAAGGCACAGAGAAACTTCTCTCTTCCTACGCCATTACGTGTCTGCTGACAGACACAATTTTGACGTATTTCAATAAATGAAATAGAATTTCCTTGTCTGACTGCTGCTGCTATTTTCCGCTGTTACTTACATCAACAGCATTTATCTCAAACAATTTTAGAGACAGCGAATTTTGACGAAATCTTCGGGCGGGATTTTGTGACTGTGTGTGGTGTGATTACATTTTCGATGGTGGATTTCTACGTGCAATTAACATTAGTTCCTAAAAGATGTATAAAATAGCGAATAAAAAGGAAACACGTCTATAAAACAAGCGCTCTACATATCTGCGTACACAATTTACCTAGCTTTGCTTTGTATTAAAATACCAAGGTTCGCTGTGACCATATTTCATTTTTCAGTAAGAATAATTTGAAAGCATGAACCGTGTTAACACGGCATCTGCGTGTTCTCACTGCAGTGGAACAGCTGCCTTAACCATTCAAGTGTATTGTGAACATATCCAGGAACACAGAAATACATAGAATACGGTACCGGTGAGCGAGCCTTTTGAATTGAACTTCCCCTAACAAAGCTCTGCCCTTTTGTCATATGGAAAAGCTTACTGTTTTATTTATGCTGTTGGAACTAAATGTTAGACAGTGAAGTAACACGTTCTCGAGTTATTAATAATAATAACACCCTTTTGTAAAGTAGGATTTAACTTTACTCAAGATGTATATCTTTTCAGATCATTATATTTTAGGGATATAATTCTCAAAGTTAATAATATTAAATGAATTAACTCTTATTGTAAAATTTTACCAAGACAAACAGCAAGGGAAGAGACCTAGTGGTAGACCTAAGAGTAAATGCGAGGATAACATTAATAAAATTTATATTAAAGAAGTGAAGGTGTGGAGTAGATTCATTTGGCTCGAGATTGGGCCCGATGGCTGACAGATGTCATCATTGTAACTTTTTTTCCCATAGAGTGAAGGAAATGTTTGACTAGCTCAGCTACTGTAAGTTTTCCTAAGAAGGGTTTTGATCTATGGATTTAATGCCTTCTGAAAGGTGAATCTGGTAGGCTACACCACAGATCCAGACTTGATTTGATGCATACTAATTACCCATTGTAAATGAAGTGTGTTTAACAGTAATGATGTTGATGCATTGCCTTAGTAAATGTTCTCATTTAAACAAGAAGCACTCACTCATTTATCGACTCATTGACCGATACATCGATTTCCCACGGTGGTCCTCTGGGTTGTGACATCATTGTAACTTGGAGGTCGGTATCAACGTTTCGGAGGAACATATTGCCTCCATCTTCAGGACTAAGTGACTCTGGTTGGCCAGCCCCATAGTACGATCCTTATTCTAACCCTGTATAAATTAATAAATGACTAAAAATTTCACTTCATCCCCAATGATGGAGGCAATATGTTTTCTCCTAAATGTTGGCCCATCCTGATCTGGGATTCATGGAACTCGTAAAGCTAATTTAATCGATTGTAAAGTTATCTTATAGAAAGGGTATGTATTTCTGAATCACCCGGTGGGACATTCGCAGATAAACCGGATATACGCACCTGGCTTCATGTGTCGTCATTTGTCGTGCTGGTCAAACGCGCAGTGAACTCTGGTGTTTTAATTTGGAACGACAAGTTTATTGCCTTTACCGCTAAAAGTTGCGTGCAGTTCCTAAAATCAAGGAAATGTTTTGTCAGATATGTAAAGGTGTGGTAGATAACTGAGCAGTGAGACTGCAAAGTGTCAGAATGTTTAAAATATGTGAAGTGTACTTACAAAAGAAATATTTCACAGTGATTGTGACTATTGGACTTGGATAATACTCCCACCATGTAATCGTAGATAAAGCCAGCAATACTTCTTAAATCGATTTTTAAAGTTAGCCTGTTCAACACAGAAGCAAGGTAAGTGTTAATTAAAAAGCACACGTTTCTAAATAAGTACTGAAAAAGTTTGTTACGTTTTAATGAGCATTTCGTCTACAGACTGTATCCTAACCTGTACTTCAAACTCCCCGTCCATGTTGATAGCATTGCTGAATCGGTGTTTCATTACAACGGCGAGAGTCAAGGGCATTGTCGTATAAACTACAGTAAACACACAAAACTGTAAACGATTATTATACATAGAAACTAATCTTTTGCAAACATATTATGCCGATGTTAATGTGTAATATAAAGCTACCAGAGAAATATAAGGCTGATGTTACAGGACTGCAGATCGAATCTCCTTTGTCCAATATAAATTAGTATTTGTTAATGCAAGTGTAATAAGAGTTAGTTGGCGAATGTATATACTTCAGTCTTTGCGGCCATTTTTGACGGGGAGTTTGCTGTCGTCATAATAAAGTTATGTGTCTGTGGCTTCATCGGCTTTCGTAGCATGAACACGTCTCGGAGATTGTGTTGTGGGCTGGTTGGGGGTTAGTACCCAGTTGTGTGGATGTGGGTCGCTCGATTGTGTCCAGCTGCGGTACAGGTGGTGGTTGTGGTGGTGGTGGTGGTGGGGGGGGGGTTAATGGTAGATTCTGCGAAAACAGGTAAGTCATTCGGGGGTTATGATTTGACACGTATTTTACATAATCTTCATATGCAGACTAGCCACACAGAAAATCACTTTTGCACTGTGAAGAGTTGTAATCGACTCCGTTCAAATCCTTACTCTGTGGTTACTCACGGAACATCAAGGGCACAGTAAGGAAAAACAATTGGGTGTCCTGGGTTCGAATCGGTTGCCGAATACGTACTCAGTCAAGACGTTCGGTAGTACTCAATTGTTTCCATAGGTACTGGTATTTTTCATAGTTTAATCTTAAAAGGAATTCAAATAAGAGTAAGTTACTTCAAAGTCGGTATAATCGGTTTAAAATGTGCAGGACTAAATATTTATACGATTTTAATTAGATAATTTTTTGTGGTGTGTATCACGGACTGTGTTCCTTGTAACTGTCTATTGTTATTTATCACAAAACTTCATACAAAGTGACACTAAAATTGCGGAATGAACTGAAAGAGAAACAATGTAAAAAGCGATGTTTTATGTTCTAATGGCGACGAATATGAAGATGAATGTCTTCCGGGATGCTGTGCAATGTAATCTGGTGGAAGCTGACTGACGTTTCGGTGGTGGGGTCACTATCGCCCCAGATGTTAGAGGTAGTAAGTATCTCAGAAACGTCGGTCAAATTACCAGACATCCCAGAAGACATTCATCTTCAGTGTGAGAAGTGTTGTTATAAGTGTAATTGGACAATTGAAAGAAATAAACTCTTTTTACAGTGTATAGCACGTAAAAATTAGATGCATGTAAATAATGTAAGCTCACATTCTTGACTGAAGAATGTACTTACAAACGTGTCTGTGTAAAATATTCCATGACGTTTCGAACGACCGGAATTTGAATCACCATGTAAAAGTTTCCAATTAATGCCCCTCACGTAGAAAACACTTATGACTTGCTGTGTGGAGTGAAATATGGGCGATTATGACACTTCACCTGTCCAATTCGTTGCACGGCGATGTATAGTACGTACTGCACAGTTTAACACTGGCTGCACTTAAAACACAGGCGACGTGTGTATACGGGATTAATGCTGTTCACGTCTCGTTTGGAGTTCTCCACATAAAATTATAAAGTTTATGTTGAAATGTATTTCCCACTAAAAATATCATTGACAGTAATATTAGTGAACGTAAATTTTCTTCCGCCCTAAATATGACGCTACAGGTTTCTGTAAACAACATTAACTATTTTTTTTAATGGTTTACCGCCATGTTTTCTTTGCGGTAAGGACTAAGTTTTTAAAGTGTTATTTAGATGAGCCTGATTCTTCTTCGGGCGATTTGTTAGCGTCGTGAAATTACGTTAATAGCGCCAGATCAATTCTATGCCAGTTGTTCGCATTTTCAGACAATGGGTAGAATCTTGTAGAAATGGGAGAATTTTTTTGTGTCAAAAAATTAACGTAAGATGTAGCAGTTGGTTGTTTAATTTCAGTTTTTTCTGGAACTTTTACCAATAACGGTCGTTGAAATTTTAATTAAATATCTTTTTTCTGCAGTCTGGTTAAATCTAGAATTACGTACTTTGTTGTAGCATACAAATACATGCTTATTTTAATGTATTTGCGTGTGTCGTGCATACAAAACTTTTTCACGCGCCTTTGAAGTATTTATTTCGATAATTCAAGTGTGTATGAGACAAGGAACAGACAAGTTGGTTGACAGATTATTCTCAGTTTATTAAATCTGGTACTATTAAATGTTTGCCAAACGTCACATCCCAAATACGAATTACAAATCGTACTTACCGCTTATTCAGTCATAGTACTTCAAAAACTGTGCAGCTGAATTAACGTCATTGAATAACCTTTGATAATGATATTACTGTCTCCATCTTTAGAGTAAGTTTCTCCGAAAATTTGGCATCTACTGATAAATGTACACGGCTCCAAAACCCTGAACAACATGAATCTAAAATCTCACGCTGAATAATCACGTTTTTAAGCTTTATAAGGTTATGACACTGGACTGTACCGCCTCTTAGACGACCTGACAACTTCCTCAGAAGACTGTTAAGTGTTCAGACGAAGTTATTTTGAGCTAGAATAAGGCTGGTCTGCAGTGCATTGAGTTGTGTGTGCTCGCTTTATAATGAAATGTGTAGAAGTTCTGCTGCGTTTAAACACTGTAAGTGAATAACGCGAGAACGAGGTAGCCGTTTTCTTTGTAACTTCAGTTAGCTGTTCGTTCTTAATTAGCTTTTTCTTCATGGGGAAGTATTATGTTACGATAATTTACATTCACACAACGACCTGCCCGAAGTTCGGCCCGTGTACCGGATTCAAAACAAAATATAATTTATAAATGTTACGTTTGAGAATAGAATATTTGGACAATAGGGGGGTGAAGCGGATGGAGGAGTTTGCAATGTGAGGAACTCCATAATTTTTAATATTATCCAGATGTAGTTAGGATGTTTTCATATCGAGGAGGATGAGGTGGACAGGGCATGTAGCACGCGTGGGGCAGTTGAGAAATTGGTACAGCATTCTGGTTGGAAAGATGAAGGAAAGAGACCATTCGGAAGACCTAGTCGGAGATAGGAAGATAATATTAAAATAGATCTTAGGGAAATGTTGTCGAAAGTTGTGTAAAGAATTGATCTGTTTCGGACTTGAGAGCGGTGGCGGGTTTTATTGAAAACGATAATGAACCTTGGGCTCCCTTAAAAGACGGGAAATATTTTATTAGCTGAACGGCTGCATTCTTAGGAAGGACTCTTGCTTCATGGAATCAGCAAAGTCGAAAGTTACTCTTTGGTAACTGAATTATTCGTGTTTACAGGGCCCAAATATTCCTTACCAAGTCTGTATTTAATAAATAAACATTTGTCCTTTGCATGATTTAGCATAAACAAGACCAAAACTGTGAAGTCACTGTATAAAGTGTAATATATCCGTGAGAGCAGCGTAGCGCGCCGAGTTCGTTCTTTTCGGAATTCTAACAACGGTTGCCGGACTTTACGAACGCTAGACGTAATCGCCGACAAGCAAACGTTTTAAAGAATTGTGTTTCAGGAAATAAACACTTACATGAACGCTGTAAGTGTTTAGATGCAGATTTTAATTCTTATTCAAACATAACCCCATAATACTACGCAGTTAGTAATGTATTCATGGGAATGGACGCAGGGGCTTGGGCGTGGTGATGGTACGAGGAAAGTTGGGCCACGTTATTATTTGCAGTATCAATAAGTTCCAGCCTCTTATTTTGTTTTGAATGTGTGGAAACGCGTGGACTTAACGACCCTTTCCTTCCTGTCCAGATATTTTTATATATCCGGCAATTATCTTGCTTTTCCCAGAGGTCAAGGTCAGTCTTTTGTTGCGTGCTGTCAGGTTCCTTTACTCGTCGCCTTCTTCAGCCAGGTGTGATTAATGAAGACAAATGACTGCGATGATGCGATAGGCGATCAGCTGACGGGAGGCCTTTAATTTTTACATCTGTTTGGCTTTTGTAAGTGAATAAGAATTTTTAGAAACACTTTGTCATTTATGCTAGGAGATGTTATCATACGCGGGCATTGCTGATTCTGTGAAGGGTAAGAAATGAGAAGGCTTTATCTTGTTTGTTCATTGATCCGCATATTTCATCCAAGATCATTAACGAGTGAAGTTTACAATGATAAAGAATGTGCTTTCCGGGAATCCGTGCTTCTGAAAAGACATTTTTCATTTACAGGTAATACAGATTGATACCACTTGAAACTAAAATGTATATCCCTATATTATTTATTTATATATTCCGTTATTCTGCTTACACAGATAGAAATAATCAAGAGCGAAGTAGATCATACATACTTCAGGGAACTCTTTTTTTTAATTGCAAAAATTCTTTGTTTCGGTGGCAGACATCATCGCTCCAGCGAGCATTTAATATTTCAAAACCTGAAGGTGTCAGCCTCTCCTTTGCTTTTTCATCGTCTCAGATTCTGTTAAAAGCAGACTTTCCTGTCAACAGCTTTTATAGACCAACTTGAAATTGAAACCACTTTCTAAGAAGTAATGAACATCAACTTTATTCCAGACTGTATGTGTAGGTAACGTAAAATTAGTTGGCGCTGTGAGTAAGCACCAAACCTAGGCCGGGGGGATGGGAGGGGGGGATCAGGGTAAATATTTACGCAGTTGAGTGGTCAGCTTCATGCTTCGGCCGTTTTGGCCTCAGTACGTGTTTGATATGTACGCTCTGCATCCGGTAGGGATGAGATACACTGACCTTGTCGGAAACTGAGCCCTGATTTTCCAGGGAGTAGTGAGTAATTCAGCTGATTTTGCCATCCCGACTCGCTTTTTGAAATTGTAAAAGTAGAATCGAAAGATTTGAGGTTTTCAAGACTGTGACGACGATGATGATCTGGGTTTAAGCGCCGTGTGAACTAGTGGTAGGTGTTAACGTTTTGAAGAAACACGCTGTCACCATCTTCAGTAATTCAGCTTAATCTCAGAAGTACATCATCATCAGGACTGAGACAGTTTGAGTCCTCAAGAATGCCGATGTGAGGACCTTTGAAACGTAGCTACAGGATAGTCGCCTTAAAGTCGTAGTGGAACAGAAGGCGTTGAAATCCGGCACACGTTTTAACCAGTTTTTAGTTGAAATTTAGTGAAACTTAGGAGGTCCTTTCAGTACGTTTATTGCAGAGTTAAATATTGAACATTCTTCTGTGTGATATTCGTATTGCGTTCTGAGGAATTATTTAGTGACTCTAAAGAAGTGAGTCTGCGCTGTTCTTGGGAGTTTCGATACCCCGGTTTTGGCGCTGGAACTCTCTTGGTGAGTGAAAAAGGATCTGGACGTTTGCCGATGCCAGCTGCCCTCCTCCTGTCTGATCCGGGACATCCTCTGCCGCACTGCAGTTACAATGCTACATCACAGGGTGACCAAAATATCAAATTGTAGTCGCAGCTTCCCCTGCGATATGATAACTTGTATTTGAGGTTGTGACGGCGTAGAAGCGATCGGTGTTGTTCTTCTGGGTTGTGACGCCGAGTGGGCTCTCAGGCAGCAGCAACATATCGCGGGAACATACTGCCTCCACCTTCAAAGCTGTCTCGATTATTAATTAGTAATTATCGAAGAGAATACTTGGAAGGAAGAAATAAAAATTATCAGGGAATTGAGACAAAGAAATTGTCGTGCGAAATGTGTCACGGTATTTTCGCTACTGAAGACACAGCAGAAACCATCTATGTGCATATATTATTTATATTCTCCATATTTTTCTTTGTTGCTAACAGCACTTTTGAAGAAAAATACATCGCTTTCATTTTTGACTTTTGTTCGTTCTTCATTACATCTCCTATTGAACGACGCAGCAAGTACCTCTGAAACGTCGGCAAACTTGTACCAGACTACACGGCGCTTCAATCAAGAAGTCGGCCATCTTCGGACTTCACAGCCGTGAGAACCTGAGATCCTACTTAGCGTATAATATAATTTTAAAACACGCGTTTGTACTCAGCTTTCTTAAATTCGATTGGCTAAAGGGTTTTGGTTACCCCTTATCTTGTCTGAATGGATTAGTATTCATGTTTCATCGTCTTTATTGTTTGCCATGTATTCCTCGTGCACCTCTTAAGTATTATTCAAGCTTTAGGTCGTTTTGGATTGAAGTTAATCACGAGCGCTAGTTATCGGGCACATTTCCCATTTTACTGTGGATTAAGCTGGCATGACTTGAATATTAAACTCTAGTGCTGATGCTGGTACAGCTCATTCTGTAACACAAATCTATATTGTTCGCAGAAAATACAGTCTTAAGTATTGAATGAGCTTAGTAGAAACACGTAATTATTATTGTAAAGAGAATTGTACGCGTATTCTTGAATCAATGTGGTTCAGAATGTAAAACGGATATGTTTAATTTTAGACATGATGGGAGAAAACATATTTATTGTAATTCAAGAGTATCACTGCATCACTGTATTTCAAATATAATTTATTTTCACGAACCGCATAATTCTATTTGATAAGAAGTATAATAACTAATTTACATGCAGACAGAAACATGATTTTTCTTACAAAAGTTGTATTTGGTTGTTATATGAAAGGACACTGTTTCTAACTGCGTTTGTTACGTAGGATTGACTTCTTAAGTAGTGGGGGAGGGAAAGGGGGGCTGTTGTATTTTACAATTATTGATGACATTAGGCAGTTTCAGAAGTACTTCTGCAAAGGACAGATGTTTGAAAGGAAAGATCAAAGAAGCTAAGGGATGCAGATAATAAATAATTTATTTTACGTCTCAATGTGAATGGATCTTTTCCGCAAATACACGTAAAAGAAGCGATGCCTACAGTCAGTGATATATAAAAATCCCGAAGAGTGAATTTGTAAACACGACTGTTTAACCATCGGACTATAAGGCTTTATCATTCCCGGCCCCAGCAGTGAGCGTAATTCTGTTTGAAAACGTGAGTATTTATTAAAATCAAATCTAGTTCATTACACCGTGTTATGTAAATTTATTGCCAATAATTAATGAGTTAATGAATCAGTCGGTTAGATGAAACAAATTAATTTAAAATTACATTATATTCTATAAATGTAATAGTGCTATTAAGAGAATAATGTAGGTAACATTGAAACGTGAATAAGAGAGTATCAGAAATATATCAGGCTTCATCAATCACAGTAATTTCAAATAAATAGTTAATAGCTCTCTGTTTGTGTAACGAATAGGTTTGATTATCTGTGTTACTGTGGTCAGCGGTTTAAGTTATCTGGAATTCTATGGGCACATTGAACATTCTTACACGGGAATAGCAGATTTGAGTCCCTCACGAATTATGGGCTGATAACCTACTTTCCTCTGAGTTCGTAAGGACAAGCAACAAACTGATATCCCACACAGTAGTAATAACGACTAATTAATTCAGCTGAATATAAACCATTTAAATTCAAGAAGTTTTTTTTAAAATTTTTAACTTACAACTTCTGCTTTCGGATGTTTGCATAATTTATTTGAGCGTTATTTTAAATTAAAAAAGTTTTGTCATGATCACATAAGCGTAACGTAACATAATATAAAATGATAGTGATCACATTAAGTCACTGAATATCAATAAATTGTAAGATTGTGTGAATGTTTCAGATAATTGCTTCGTCGTATTAAAGTCACAATGTGTTGTACTCAGTTGGCTCCAGAACCGTTAATACAAAACACCCTATTTACTCGCTTTTGAAATTTGACGTTCACTGTGTGCATTCTGGAATTATACAAATTATTTGGAAACTGTCCCACTGGGTCACGTTCGAAGTTTTGTAATATGCTAATTCGTATGAGGCTTAGACCTTAGACTTGGCGTATAAAGGAATGTGGGTGTGCAGATCAGGCGTGACAGGGCGAAACAAATTTTTGTACGAATGTGCAAAGATAATAAAAACTCCATGACTATGGATGCCAGCGGTTAATAAAATCATATCCAGTCTCGTCCTCTTTGTTTTGAGATTAATTACGAGAATGATTATCTCCTCCTTATAACACAAATATGCAGCGTGTTCTCTGATAAACTTGGAAGCAGATGTCACAGGGGCATAATTTTTATCATCTCTTGAAACATTTAAGTTGATTTGGACTAGACTTGTATCAGAAAAATCTTGTAGCGCTTAGCAGTGAGTCATGAAATTCTTGCAGGATGCCGGTAAGAGACAGTTGCTTTCCAGTTTTTAATATTGGACGTTGTAATGTCTTCCAATGAAGAGAAGCCAAGGCTACACTGAAAGGGCCGTAGTGCTACAGAAGAAGAAGAAGAAGAATGTCTTTCAATGTCGTGTTGCAAAGTCCCGCACAGTTTAAACGTGTCTCTTGTGCTAGTCTTCTTCCAAGCAATTGGTATGGAAACAAAGCCAGATTCAGAGGTTAAATAAACATCAAGTTGTTTCTTCTGTATCAAATCTGCTACAAGGAAAAACGTTTGATGTGACTTCTCTTGCAGTATTGTTTCCAATAATTTAATCAGCAGCACAAACAGTTTATAATTTCAACTCAACATTTATCGCAGGGGACAGGCCGATTGTGTACGTTGTAATAATTTACTTTGTCCTTATTTACACATAAATCCAATGCCAGCCTAAAACAAAATCTCGTTTAAACAGGGAAGGACGAAACAACACGCGTTTTATTTTAATTTAGACGAAAGCCAAAGTAATCAATAATTTCTCTTCCAGGAAAAACTGAATTAGTAACGTTATTAATAAATCCGTAGAACCATTCAAATATGAAAGTTAACAGCGTTAGTGCTTAAACATAGTTAACCCTGATAGGTATATGATTATTTCACTGTGTCATATCAACTGCTCGTTGAATGACTATGAGTGACGAAACAAAGTTAGTCAAGTAGCAAGAAGTTTTTCACTTTAATAATATCCCGAAAATTGCTTGGAAAGATTAGGAAAAGTCACCAGAACAAATTTTTGATTCTTAAATTCGTTTCAGAACGAGTCAAACCCGTTTACCACTGCGAAAGTATCAATAAGAATTCTGTCATGGTGTACATGAAAACGAGACGGTGATACAGCGATCTCTGGTGCGCATCCTGTGAGGGAACTGGTTCTGCATGTAGAATGTTTAAACAGATACGCATGACCGCACACAAACACAATATAATACGGAATATTACCCTTGGTATAGAATTTTGTGTGTTGTGTTTTCCAGAGAAATATAACTGTGGTCAAGTTAGCTAATTCAGTAAGTGCTAATTCTGAAGTAAGACATGGTTTGGTTTATTAGAGAGTCTTTATTTCGACATATACGTCCTTTTGGGACACTACGTAGACAGAGCCCTTGAAAAAAGGCTAATCCCATATAATTTTTTTTAAATTTCTGAGACATCCCTTCCAAGTAATTATTCGCTGTAATCCTCTCATTCAATGCTATATAGTCTGAGCTACTGAAAAGCGTTGTTAAATAAACTGTAAATAAATAACGAAAACATATTATAATGAGTAAGTATGTGAAGGGATAGACGATATATTCCTTCATGTATTTGTATATAATTGAAATAATTTTTTATGTTAATAATGTAACTACAAGAAACCCGATAATTGAAGATGTGACAGTGTCCAGGGAGTGTATTAATTTATTTTGATTCTCTTCAAAACGTGAAACGAATCCTACTCCTTCTTTGAGTTAACGCTTCGCCGAATACTACTGTGAGTAATTGTGATTCTAATATAAAATATCGCTTTTGACTTCGCCAGGACTGCGAATACCTTTGGTAGCAGCAGCTTACATGACGTGATGCCATCATCTCAACTTCCTCGCAGATTTCTGACTTCGTATTATTCCATTCTCTAGACATGTGTTTGCTGTCTTATATCTAAATAGGATGTGAATATCATCAAAATGGGGTCCGCAGTGGCCGCGCGGTCTGAGGCGTGGGCCTTGTGCCGCTTGGTCGCTGGGACCGTGGGTTCGAATCCCACTCAAGCCATGGATGTTGTCCTGTGTACGGGTAGAGGCCTTGCGACGGGCCGATCCGTCGTCCAAGGAGGACTACCGAATATCTATAGATCGAGCCAACGAAAAAGTTGGGACCCGCAGTGCTCAGGCACTTAAAGAACGGGTCGTTCCCAGTATCCAATATATCATCAAAATTCCGTATGTACTTATAGCACTGTTACTTTTAAAATAGACGTACTATGTAACTTATTTTACGGTAACAGCGTAATTTAACTGACGCACGACTGGGCCCAGTAAGACATATAAATTTTAAGACGTGTTTACTGTGTCGTATTTAGAATTGTAATATATACTATTAACTGGATCTTTGCATAATAGAGCCTATTTTAAAAGATGCCTACTTCAATGTAATAGTTCTGATTTAACGGATTCAATATGAGGCCCATTTGTAGGATATAAAATTTATTCGTATTTAAATTAGGCAATAAAAGAGAAAAGATACCGCAAATTATCTGACGTTGCTACACGAGGTTGTGAGCAATGCCTTTGGTCTGTAGTGCCGTGATGTGAGATGTATTGTGCGTCATGCAGACAGGCTGAAGCAGTTAAACGCACGCTGAGTGTCTTCTGTCTTGATCTCGTTCACGCATACGATCAGGAATTTAAGATTCTACCCTCACATCGCGGGGGTGTTCTTTAATTAATATGCAAATATTTCTATTTTTTTTTACCTGTCGCTCATATTCAGGTACGTACAAGTATTTCTGTTCTTAGAACTTTCTTTTCTCCTCAGTTTTAATTAGTTATTTGGTATTGAAATATAAAAACGAAAGAAGCCGACAGTAATTCCTTTATAAACTCCCAAATGCTGAATTCGTGGATTTATTCTAACGATATTATGCCCAAATAAAATGCAGTAATTCCTAGTAATGTAAACTGTGTATAATATAAACTCTTCATGAGATGGAGAACTTTTGGCATTAAAGAACTTTCCAAAGTTGTACGACAGAGCATCGTGCTTTGTATCGATAATACACAGTCGTTAGTGGGACTCTGTATGTATTCCTTCAAAGAGGTTCGTATGCATTGATCCATATGTGATTGTGTAGTCTCCATTGTTCGGAACACTGGAGAAGTTTGGTTTATCTACCAGCTTGATACGTTACAGAAGCTGAAACATTCCACTGCCAACTCATCTTGCATTTCCTGGCAAAATTGGCCATGTTCTGTTCAGCGTTAACGTATGTTTCATCGTAGTTCATTTGTTGAGGATATAGAACAAATTATCTGTTTTACTAAACCCGAAGTTTCAAAAACGTGTTCATGAAATCCAGTCATTGGACCATTGGAATTCTGCATAGAAATTATAATTTCGGTTTTGAAAAATTGCAGGTCTGCGTTGTACCACAAATTTCCCTAAGCTGAATTTTCGCTTTTGTTCACGTTATGTTAGCGTGAGAATCTGTGTGCATATAATAAGCTACAGTTTATGACTGAGTGACTGGCTATGTGCATTATGACTGACCATTGTAATCGTTTCCATGGTAATGCTGTTACGATATTTTTCAGCCTTATGTTTTGCGTGGCTGACCGTAAAATTACTCTTTAAGTCTGGCTTAAATAGTTTCGGTAACCCACAGTTATTTTATTTCAGTTTTCTTCCTTATTTAAGGAAGTTTATTGGTACCCTTAAGCACGTAAATAGAAACCCGCAGACATTCGAACCGATGTCAAATTACAGTAAAAAGAAAAATCTTTTGTGATAGAAGTTACCACTTAAGAAGCTTTGCCTTACGTCTGGAAGAAGATGAGACAGAACACACTCACTGAGATAAGTTACCTTAACTTTTGTATTGTAACGAATCTTTCGTTTGTTGACCGTGTAAAATTATGTTTCACGTTATTTTTAAATAAAAGACAAATTTCCCGCTTGTTCCTGTAGGAGCCAGTAAATGATTTCATTTAATCTGATAAGAAATAAATAACCAATTTCATTATATATGTCTTCCTTGCTACATTATGTATTTTTACCTGTTCAGTATATTCCTTGGGGATTTGGAACAAACGTTTATAGACTCAAAAATTAATGACAGATGTCAGATCTTATCTTAAATCAGTACGCATATAAAGTACATAAATCTAGTATTATTACGTATACTGTTTGTTTGTGTGCCTGTCCCTCAAATGGTTTATTTTCATAATATTAAAAAAGTCTCTGCACATTTATGTTCACATTATTATTGATTTCATAAACAATGATTATGCTGTGTAATGAATATAATTACACAGATGCTCATTATGTAATTGTGTATACTTTTTTCTTTTATTTATAAATGTTCTTTTCAGTACGTTTTTAAACGCTGTTAATTATTTTTAATTTCAGACACGTTACATTGTTACCGTCTTTTGTTTTTTTCCTCTTTGTATTTAATTACCGTAGTTGGCACAGTGTCTGTAACCCGTTAAAGCCCAATGCACAAATATACGTCACACCTGCTTCAACAATCAATAACTTTTCATTTACGGGTTTCATATTGTTCTCAGTGTAAACGGTTATATCTTTAAACAGCTTTAAGCATTTGATATTTGTGATGGTGAAGTGTCGTGTTTTCTTCGCGGTACGGACTGGATTCTTAAATATTATAAAGCAATTAGCATTTCGAAAAAGCATATCAGGTTATGCAAGGCTCGTTAACACACTGTTTGATCAGTGGAAGTGGGAAAGGCGAATGTGGAAGTCTGTCTGCTTTTGATGGAATTCCTTTCTATATACACCATGTCTTTTGACATTGTTGGAATTAATCC
>NW_019060521.1:626528-642376 GCF_000696155.1 Zootermopsis nevadensis | reverse complement strand
GTGTAGACTCGTAGGTAGATGTGAACGTTTCGGGGAAACTTTTCTCCTCCGTCTTCAGGTCTGCTGATAAATGAGTTTGTGACACAGACGTTGAGTACTTGTTGGCTTGCTCCGAGTTATGTGGAAAATTTTCACTTAAATTATAATGGAAGACAGTTATTATGGTCACAGAATTCTAAACGCGTCTGATAATGGATAATGCAACAGTGACAAGTGTTGATGGATATGTGACACTATTAATTAATAATTAATAAATTAATTAATTTATATTATCAGAATTACTATATTTGGTTTCAGCAGGCTGATTAATGGAGATCAATGTCTTGCTTGAATTGAGTATTTGTGAAGGCTGAGTCTATCAAACACAGAATTTGCAGCCCTGAAGATGGAGACAGTATGTTTATCTGAAACGTAGGCATCTAACTACGGGTTTACATGGCGTCACAGTCCAGTGGAACAACATAGATCATTATTGTTTATTAAGTAACCGTCTGTCTTTGGAGTTTGAAGAATTGATTTGGTACGGTCAGTAGCGAGAGAGGAAGAGAGATAGACAGAGAGAGAGAGAGAGAGAAAGGCCTCGCGTCTAGAAGCGACGCTCTGTTCCGTGCAGACTACGATACAGTCGGGCGCAGAACGCCGACCGAGTTGCAGGACGTCTAGTCGTCCATCCGACGTCGCGCGTTCCAGAAGCTTCATTGAATAAACTGTTACTAAGAAGTGCAATTATAAGGAACTGCGTAGATCAGACGGGAATAAACCTCGTTTTTGTTATTCGTTTTAAAAATATCTATTTGAATATATTTTGAAAATTGTTCTGGTTTGACAATGGATAAGTGGTTAGTCATTGTCAACGTGAGTGATAATATTAAAAGTGGATAGTTTTCAATGGAGGTTGTAGCATGTGGAGAACATATGATTTTGGCTTGTGTCAGAAACTGCACAGTTTCATTCGATTTACCAGAAAATGCGTGAACTTGAGTTGTAATCGCGGTGTGACATAAAACATTTTTTTAAATAACGATTATTTAATATTATGACGAAATACAGTTGTCCCTTTTCTACTGCAGTAAGCGTCTGATTAATACCATACTACTTGATATAGGAGTAGTTATTAATGTTTACACATCTTTAACATCTAAATGTATTCAGACATTTTAATTTAATTTATCATAATACCATTTTATATTTAATTCATTCGCACCCATCTTTTGAATGTTATTTGCACCTTATTGTGTGTTAATAGTGCAATACAAACTGTTTTGCTGTTGATAACTTAATGCAGAAAGTTGAAGTTAAATTAGATTATTTGATACGAGACAAAGTCGGTTATACAGAAAATAATGAAACTAAATAAAATCATCGCACGAACATTGGATCAGTAAGACGGAGGCAAAATAGAATTGGGACTTAACTTGTGTTACGTTATAATTAACTTCGATTCATTTTGTCGGAGTGTTACGAAGTGTCATGTAAAACTTTACGGACTAAAACCCTTGATAAAAAAGAGTACGTTTATGACGGACTTCGTTCTCGAACTGTGTAGAAATATTAAACCGCGTCAGTGAAATAAGACCATGATGGGTTTCGACGTCAGACATACGAACTTGAGTGCAGAAACGCGTACCATTATCAACGAGAGCAATAACTTTATCATCAACCGCAGAAAAATTCGCACCAGTGGTCTAAACGTATCAGACACACCTCAGAGCATCGAAACTCAGTCATCGATCAGCTGTTTACAGTGTCAGTGCCGTAACATTCATGTGTCGAACAGGACCAGATGTTGTCTTTGGAAGATGTGCAAATCTGTGCCGAGTACAGCGCTCATCATAAGTTTGCTTCTGATCCAGCAAGTGGCACAGGCGACGGGGATGAATCTTCAACACGGAGTACCTGGAGCTGGAGGCAAGAACGCTGGAGATCCAGCTCCAGGGAGATCTCCTGGCCCACCATTGATGTTAAATACTCCTACTAACTTTCAAAGACTTACAGTCCCATCCGATTCTACTCGAACAATTGTGAGACATCGGCCGGTGGCAACTTGGGCTCCGAAATTAAACGACAGTCTTCCTGAAAAATATGAAGTAACAAGGGGTTACAGTAGACATCAAGAGAGTGCCGTTGGTGAATCAAGTTCTGGTCATTATCGTGAAGACGTTACGCAAGAATATGCAAGACCAACTCTGGGCGAAGGTGAATATTCATCTCCATTTTTAAGATTTAATGGAAATGGCAGGATTACAAGTTCTGCAGATTATTCGAGTGATTCTGATGATGACCATACGAGTCCTTTGTTAAGGGAAACGAAGAACTCGGCTGTATTGGTTGACGCAGACGATTACACAAAGAGCACTTGGCATCAAGGAAGTATTCTTGACGATACGGACTACGACCGGGATCGCACTGTGTCAGAAGAGAATCCAACGGTTCTTTTAACTTCCGACCCTGATCAGTCAATATCATTACCGTCATATCCTGACTTTTCGTCCTATGAGGAGGAGGAGGAAGCCAGGAACGAGACGGACGTTTGGTGCGGTGGCGTCGTGCAGGCTGATGTGAACGTCGCGACGAATTTTTGGGCTGGACTGATGAACGTGACAGTGACCCATCCTCTCTTCGGGACAGATTTCGGTCTTGTTCCTACAGTCACATACCAAGGTAAGCAAGTGCGGACTTGGGCGCCATGAGACCTAATCGATTATCCCGTAAATCAGCCTCAGCACTGATCAGCTTGGCTTCAAGGTAAAATGAGAAGTTAAAATACGCCGTTGACGCAGGCGTGGTAGTCAGAGAACGAAGGCTCTTTCTTTACCTTGTTTGTTTAACGACGTTGACCTAGATGTGCCGATTATGCCGAGTGGCGCGAAGCACTTTAAAAAAACATGTTTTCAAGGCGGCGAGTCCGAAGATGGTTGTCTTCTGGGTTGCAGCGCCGTGTAGTCAGGTAGAAGTTTACCGACGTTTCAGAGGTCCCTGCTGCCTCCATCATCGGGGCATGTTTATATAACGAATAAAGTGAACTTAATAAATCGTTTGTACACATAGTTAGTTATGTTAACTTTACCATTGTTAGAAAAAAACGTTTTTTGTGCCGCATGGTATATGGCTTATTTTATGGATTATTAATTTGGAAAAATGTGAACTGTCACCCGCCCCTCAGCCGTCCGACCCGTCTACTAATAAATATCGAGGTGTTCTTGAGGAAGGCAAATGCCGTTAGTTGACTATAGTACCTATGTTAAAGTAGAGAAATTTTTTGATATCGTTAACAGATTAACTCTCAGAACCCGTGTGTTGATAATATACAACTATCAAAGTATCTTAGCGATATGGCCATTGGAACTGATTTACTTATCTATTCTTATCCTTCCGTGTCAGAAGGTTAAACTGTAAAGCCCAGTGGTATATATCACTTGATTTAACATTCAGTATCGTTGCATTTTTATGAGCTTAGCGTAAAATGCTTTTATATCCGAAAGTGGCACTAATCAGTTGATAAAAATAGTCGAGAAGTGTTGTATTCCTTTCGAAGTGTTTTTAAATAAATAAATATATATAGGACTTAAATCTATTCTGATTGCATTTCAACTGCAATCAAATGTCGTGGCAGAGTGGTTACACTTGTGCGTCGTTTTCAGGAGGCATCGGATTCGAATGGTTATCCTGATAGATTTCTCGTAGTTTCCAGAATTGAACTCTACCAAGAGCCACATGAATCCATTCCATATCCTTAGTACCAAAGACACCCTTTAATATCATCATCTTGCCTACCCATTTGTTTCACAACCTAACCTTTCTCATTTCGACAGTATTTTTATGTGTACTTTGCACAGAATTTGGTTATTACGTATTCCAGTCATACTGCCAGTAAAAGTGCATGGAAAATGTGATTACATTTTACATATTTTAACATTCTGGATGAGATTTAACCCCAGGGTTCACTGTTGCTTCATCAAATACATTTTACCTCCAGTGAAGCTTATATTAATGTTGGTCATTTGAAATTCGTTACGCTAAATTAATTTCTAATTGTTATCAGTTTGTGCGGAAATGTAGAAAAATAAATTTTTATTTTAATAATGTAAAGTTTACTAAAAACTTCGCATTTTAAATATTTTGAAGAATGGTTTTTGTTCTAAATACCGTAACATGCAATTAAGACTTAAAAATAACTGTATTACTGGACGACAATAGCTGAAATGGCTTCTTTATCATTTTGCTGAGGTTTGAGAAGTTTTGTGTTTTCCTTACAGATTTTTCAGCAAATATGGTTTGTAAGTTGAAAATAATAATAAAAAAACATGGCGACGGCACTAATCTCCTTGGTTGTTTGACAGTCTTTCGATAATTCTAGTCTGTAGAAGTATAAACATCACACAGAGATAAATGATTAATATATATCATTATTATTAATTAGTGTTTTCCACTAGAAACTGCATGCAAATGGATAGTTAACGAAGGAAGCAGACTTCATTACTTTCAGCAGCTTCTTTCAGAACTTCCCAGTAAATTACACTTTTTAAAGTTTCCTTATTCCATGTAAGTATTTCAGTTATCGCTGAATGACCCGGAGGCTTATTTTACAAGCGAGAGATTAAAATTATTATCCACATTTACAAAGACACAAGAAAGTGCTTCTTGTGATCATTTTTTAAGGCAAAGCATACGCCAATGTACATTGGAGGTGCCTTAATATCGTACAGTTCAAGTGTGTGCTGACGTTTGCACCAAGTTGTATCAGATCTGTAGACACTTTGAAAATGTAAACGGTAATGTGACAAAACTGCACTAACTTGGCTCCATCGATTTTACGAAGCTCTAAAACAGCTTAATCCCTGTTAATAATCTATCTCCTAAAGCCGACAAATTGTCAAAGCCGCCATCAGCCTTCCACGTCATGTGGCTTGAAGCACTCAATATGGACACGATGGTACTGAACCAGCCGTGGGTCCGCCAGACGGTTTCCTCGTTTCACTGATTTTCAAGCGATGGTCGTAAGTTTCGGTCAGTTACAAAGTTAAGCCATGAAAATTAAACACGTAACAATTTTGTTACGTACCCCACTGTTCCGATAATTTTCTTTAACTCCGGCACATCCTAATTTTTAAGACACTTGACGGCACACCGCAAAATTTCACCTTACGAAATGGGTTATATGACCATAAATATGTATTTAAATTAAATGTCCGCCTTATAATTGCGCAGGTATATGAAAACAAAACACGCGTGTTGATTAAAACTGTTGATGGTTAACCAGCGAGTGTGTGTGTAATGTGAATGTAATCAAGAAAGATAAGATATTGATTTTTGTAACTATAAATGCGAATAATTATACGATTTCTTACATAAAATCGCGGGCCACCTAAAACCTTATGGTTGTGCACAGGTTGTAAAATGCTGACCTACCCCATAGGTCATACCCCCCAATCCATGAGCCTATTTATTTCAGTCAATTGCTTACAGGCATATTGACCGACGTTTCGAGATATTTACTTCCTCCATCATTAAGGTGATGGGAGCTGTTGATGGCAGTAAGCTCCTCTGAAACGTCTGCCAGTATTTACCAGTATAGTTGTAATAAATCCCAGAAGAGTGAGTCATCTTAATTTTCGTCGCAATGACAAGTTGAAATCTTATCATATTCATGAACAGCATCCCGAGGGAAATATTTATAAATAAAGCTGGAAAAAACTGCATGATAATGAGCTCCATAATTTGTACGCTTCGACATTTATGAAATCACGCGAAGGAAAATAAAGTGTACGAAATATGTAACACGCATATAATCGTAGATTAAAAATATGTACGGAATTTTAGTACAGCCTGAAGGGAAGGGGCTCTCCTAAGGCGCAGACTGTAACACATTAAAATGAATTGTTTCGAAAACGGGGTAGGAGAGTGTGGCCCAAGATCGTTTCCAGCGGTGAACTCCGTGTTCCATAAAAGGCAGCGAATTTGTTGACTAGCTGAGTGAATGTTGTCTTCCTCAAGACAAAACTTTGCTCGTGGAATTAGTCGACCGAGGGGAAAAGAGTTAAAAATTTTTTTTCGTAATCAAAACGACAGAATGCCCTGTAACTCACTTCTTTCGTAAGAGAAGATAATATTATGGCACAGGGCAGTGGACTATTAGATCTCTACTTTGCTGCCAAGGATTAGGACGTTTATGTGTTCCCTCTTTTCAGAACTACCCTGGAGCCAAACCAGTTTCCTCACCAGTAAATACCCCTGACTCTTTCCTTGCCCATAGAACTGTCAGAGTATTGTGTTACTCAGTCATCTGTATATAGTTCCTGGATTATATGGAACGTTACCTCCTTGCCTCTATACACCTCGATGCTGTCTCTTGCCGGTTCTATCTTCTCTACTCCTACTGTGACGTAGCTCAAGCTTGGAGTTGTTTTGCGCCCACTGGACGTCTGGTTTATGCTGCGCACAGTAGCGGATATCTGGCTATAGTCCGAACTGCAGCAGCGGATGTCAGATGGATTAAGTTACTTGTGGTCTGTCCTGTATTGGAGCTGCTGATGTGAGGGTGGGTCTGTGTGATTACCGCCTCCACGACGGCTGTAAACACGCCGTTTCCACAAGGCAGGGGGTAGCGATGTAACTTCCGGGAACGTTGACCTTGTGTGACCTCTCTGCGTTATCGTGTTGATCTTCTCCCTTCTAGACGTCGTGAATAAAACTGTATCTCTCTTCCCATCTCGTAGAATTACTCAGTTTGCACAGGAAGTGTTGTAGCCGGATGGAATTTTACGTAATCTTCTTCTGCTACATTTAACTTATATATATATATATATATAGAGAGAGAGAGAGAGAGAGTAATATAAGCTCAATGTTTCGTCTCTTCGCAGCCATGATCCTTGGAGACACCTGTAAAATGAAAGTAAAATAAAGCCGTCTCGCTACATGCCATGTAGGTCGTTTGGGGGGAATGGAGGTATAGTTCCTATTCTTGCTTGACATCGGCACTAGATGGATGTGAGTGGTCAGCATCACGCCCTGACCGCGTTTTACTCCCGGGAAAGGACCCCGGTACCCATTGGACAGGAGGCTGGTTGGGACCCAGAACAGGTATGGATGCAGAGGCTAGAGGAAAAATCCTCTGGGATCGAAACCCAGTTTCATCCAGCCAGTAGGTAGTCACTATACTGACTGAGCTATCCCGGCTCTGGAGACACCTGTGCAAAAGAAAAATCTAACACTAATAAGTTCCTTGTCCGTTGTTGAATCCTTTTCGTCACTGATCCTTAACTGACACCAGATAAATATAGTCCATATTATCACATCCTGTTTCTTTTAGATCCGTTTTAGTTTCATTCTTCCATCTACGTCTAGATATGTCAGATGACCTTTTACCTTATTCGCAAAATTTTTACACATCCTAAAATTTCAAATTCTCACAGCAGCGAATATAAACATGGCTGTCTTCTAGGATATTTTGCCGGGTAGACTATAGGAAGATTTCCGACGTTTCAGACGCGCTTACTGCCCACCCCTCCATCATTTCTTTGGTGTTGGAGGCATTCGCTGAGATGATGCTGTCAGTAAGACTGTTCGAAACGACGGAAACTTCTACTAGACAACACGGAGCAACATCCCAATATACATATTTTTTTATAAATATTTTCGTCGAGTGCTGCATGTCTCTCCCTTATTGTCCTTTGTGTTTATACACAGGAGAGATTTGTAATCGTTGATCTTTTTTTAAATCGCAAAGTTGCGAAACCTTTCAACGTGATCGGTCGTGGGATTTCCCTCTGCTTGGCGCGAGGTACTGCGTCCGGTTTCTTTGTGTCTCTGCACATCGATTTCACGACACACAGACAGGTCGCGGGCTAACACGAAACTCCACTGTTACCGGCCTGTGACACTCCGGGCAGTCCGCCACTCTGAAAGCAGGTCTACGCTGTTCAAAAATTGTCCTTAGAAACTACATTACGCTCTTGTCCTGGCATCTGTCAAACCCAGCACTCTTCCGCCATCATTTTCATCTACCTGAGTCGCTAGTCGCTGCAGAAACTGTGATATCGGCCCCAAAATTGTAGTTTGCGAACTCCTGGGGGCAAAGAAATTGTTAGGTAGTTTTATATATAAATTTTAAATTAACATTATTTAGTAACTTGCTTCATTTGCATAATTAATACATATAGTTACTCAACCTTCTTTATTTTAACAAAGTGAAGTAATTTATTAAGTATTGCGAAACTGTGAACCTGCGTGGTGTTGCGATTGGTGAAATGGGTATCTGAAATATGGAAACTTAAGAAATGAACAAATAGGGTAATAATTTTTGTGCATGTAGGTTTCGAAGGAAACTTGATTTTTTTTAAAAAAAATTTTACTCAACAACTTCCGATGAGTGCCATCATTGCCCTGATGATGGAGACAGCAAGTGCCTCTGAAACGTTAGTAAACTTCTACCAGACTACATGACGCTAACCCAGAAGACAGCCATCTTGGTACTCACCACCAGGACATACGATTGAATACTTTTTTCATAATTTCTGGTTCCTCTTCTGTAAATTTAAATTTTTAATTTTATTGAATGTGCGCATTATAATATGGCGAGTAAACCGTGAATTGCATAACATTTAAACCGAGGTATTGGCACAATAAATGAACAATGAACAATCTTGGTAGTTCTACAATATTCCGTGCTTTGTTGGATTTTAGCTAAAAGTGGAGGCTAGTGTGAAAATGTCTTTCTTCTGGGCCGTTGCCCCGTTTGGTCCTGTAAAGTTTAGTGACGTCTTACATGTGATTGTTGCTTTCACCATCGACCTGATGATGGATACAGCAAGCACTTCCGAAACGTTAGTAAACCCCTACCAGACACGACGCAACAACCCAGAAGACAACACAATCCCTAGAGAACTTTGCTCTTTGTCATCAAATGACGCATTACGAACTTTCCTAGTCGTTGATTGGCCACTGTGCTGTTACTCACAGACCCCGATTTTGCGTTGTGCAGGTCAGGACCTTATTTATGTCCACACACTGACATCCATCGTGTCTTCTCTCTCGCTCTACCGTAGCGTGTGGGACTTATTTTCGTTAACGATGTATGATCTGAAGCTTCCACGGCGACTAAGTACCCTGAGGACGAGGACGAAGGTGGTTCTCGAAACGTTGGTGTTTTCTCCATTAAACCACCTGACACGTCGGGTGACCCGAAAAGAATTAATTAGTTCTTACGTTGTCGTCAGAATTTTGCATTTGAATTGTAAAAAAAAACGCGCTAGTGACATAATGGTTATCTGGGGGTCAGTGACCCTTTGAGTGTCCGAGGTGAAGGGAGAGTGTCTGGTTGGATGGTGACATGATTACTGGGATTTTCCTCGCGTGGTTGCGTGGCTGGTTGGAAAATTTCTGTGCTGGGATTCCCCACTTATGTACGTCACGCGTTAAATTTAATGAAAATCCGTTCAGCTGTTTATCGAGTTATATACAGACATGGCAAGATTAATAGCCGCGCAAATGCTTCTAAAAAGGGGGATGAAGGACTAGATTATGCAGATGGAGGAATTTAATAAAGAAAAACAAATTTTGTTTTTTTGCTTTGTGCTTTGCCTTCGAATTTTTGTTTATGACTAACATAAGGCGTGTTGCGAGTGCCTGGAAGATGTCTAGGCTTACAGTTTCGCTACATGTTGAATTTAGGACATTTCGTCTTGTTTCGCTAACATGAAGAGGGCCGGTTCACCTGCGAAGGTTTTCCGAGGGGTGATGGTGGGTTGAGCAGTACGTAGGTAATCGATTCCACCCAACGTCCGACTATCTCGAAGCTGGCTACAGGTGTCGGCTGCCTTCGCCGTTTACTCACTCGGCCCTGTCTGTCACCCGAAATCATCCTTACAACTCGCGAAACTGAATGTTATGATAATTGTTGGTTGTTGGTGGTTGTTTTCTGAAATCACCAATTTGGCCGCGTGCGTTGTTAAAGAAAACGCGTCTCTTTAACCTAACATTTATTTGCCGAGTCTTAACGTACTCATGATCTTATATGAAAAACAACCGAACAAGTTTCAATGTAATAAAAAATATATACTTACAGTGTGTTTCAAAGAAATACTCCGACGTTCGTTTTAAACATTTTAATATTTATTCTATGCTGATTATGCTGTTTATCGGAACCTGAATGTTGATGGAACAATGCAGATTTAGACGTCCTTGACTTTGTACCACACACTGATCAACAAACGCATTGGTGATAATTTTTCATAGTAGCTATTTTCATTACATTATATGTGCAGGTCTACCCAGAACCACAGTCCCACTTCTTTTTCTAGATGGTTGCAAAACGCGTGCAGAGGGCAACATTTCAGGATATCGTTAGCAGTCGTTTCCATCTGGCGGAACCAACTCCGGTAAAGGTCAAGCGGCATTTCCGGGGATTACCTAATACGCTCTAGGGACGAAATGACGAGTCAAGCTTTTGAATTTCATGACTTTCCTAGGAAAATTTTGCTACTAATTGACCTAGTTATTCCCTAGAATAACATTACGTGATTAAAGTGTTATTTTAATTTTAACAAAGTGCATAAAACTTGAATGACCGCGCCCCCTATAACATTTTACTGCTGCTTCGAAGGACCTGCGTGTTCAAATTGCATTTTGTGACGTCTCCTTTTATGGATTGCGTTTCTCAGTTCCCTGCTGTAGTGTGATGTTCACACGTCTCTTTTTTATTGCCTTAACGTCTCTTAAGTTATTAATCCACGCTGTCTGTGTCTTACAATACGAACCAGTAGGTCTGAAGACAAAATTTGAGCACAGTTGGACAGAACAGGCACGGAGCGAGTGTGACGTCATTCAGAACCCGATGCTTAACACTAACGCAACGCAAATTTTGCGCAAAATCGCGAGGTGATGTAGTACTGCTTACGAGAAGCACGTCTAGTTGACAAACAATTCAGAGTTATTTATATAATTTGTGTAATAATTTCCATGAAATTCTGTATTAACATTGTGCCATGAGTGATTAAATTGAAAACATATTTTTCAATATTTCTGTTTTCCTTTGTAACAACGAGGCGCTACCGCAAATTCGTGAGATGGAGAATTGGTGGCGTGGTGGTTTTTTGATATAGTACGTATGCGCGTTACTGTAACAACAAACTGTAACCTGATTAAATCTGTTGAGACTTGTCTAAACTTGTTTAATCATGTCCGAACATGGCCAAGCGTCTCCGAATATGCCCAAACCGTACGAAACCGTGGTAGGACGTTAAAATCGCGTTATTGTTCAATTACGCATTCTTCCGTTGTTTAACGCATATGCAAATTAACAAGGCAGTGTAAAAATCACTACTATTTTTTTAAAATAAACAGATCTGTGTCCAGTAATGGAGATCTTATCTGTTCTGAAACGAGTATAAGCTATATTTTTGAAGTTAAAGGAACACTGGCCAAGTCATTATTATTTTATTTCTTCAGCTCCCGAAGATGATGTGAATATATCATCCATATTACGTGAGTTATGTGGCCATATTAATCGAAATGTTTTAGAGATGCACTTATGACTGTCCTTATAATCCATCCATATGTTTGCACATAATCTGACGTCATGTATAAAACCTTGGAAATGTGTTTTTAAAAAGTCTCCTTTATTTTATAAGCGTCTGCAGATGTAAGTTGAATTTTCGGGGTCATGCGATCCGTGACGTGTTATGTCGTCAGCGAGGTCTGTTCCGGTATTATCGATTCTAGTATCGATTCTGCTTAATGCCGGAGTATATTGTGCACTCAGACACGCGAGTAGCTCACTGAAGCGTTCTTATCAGTAATCGTTTCATCACGTGTTGCGAACAGTTACCAGAATATGGTTGAGGTAAACCTAATTCTCATGACAGTATTGTGTTGGATATTGTCCATTGTCTGAGGTACGTTTCATATGCATGACGCTTCGAGAGTTGGTTTCACATAAACCTATGTGCTATGTTACAAAGTACATTACTTACCTCAATTTCGAAATAAGCACAGAAAATTGTTATCTTCTCATGCAAGGTGATCGTTAAAATTTTCTGATGTAAATGAAAATTAACACAGTTCGGAATATAAAATGTAATCGAAACTGATTATTTCTTTATTGAGTTTTATGAGTGCGGACAGACGGATTTTGAATTTCGCGAGGATCGTTAATCAGTTGACGCAGGGAATTCAAGTGTGAGCAACGTCGATTGCTGAGTATTAATCAACGTTTCGGCAGACATTACAGTTGCCTTCTTCAAGGTGAATGTGTAGTGTGGTAAGTTCTGGAGCCACTGTGTAGGATATTCAGGTAGATCTACGGACTTAGATGTAATTTAATGCATCTTAAAAGTAAATTATTTTGGTGTTAAGACCGAAAGCGCTCACGTCACGTCATATTAGTTAGGAATAGGAACTATAATTTTTCGGAGAATTTCTCACTCGGTTGAGACTCTGTTTTAATCTGTGCACGTATTTTCACATAGAACCGACGTCAATGATGTTTTCATGATTTTGAGTCGATCTTCGGTTTATGACTTTTTTCAGGGCACAGTAAATAAAGCATTTGATTAAATTTTTATGAAATCGTAACATAACAGCCATAATTTAGAATATCTTCATCAGGAATATTGAAAATATCGTAACATTTTATGTGTCAGTAAATTAGTTCAGAGTATTACATGAAAGATTGAAAAGTGATCTGAGATTTATCTTGTGACTGTACTGTAAGGTTTATAACAGTACTCTTAAGAGTGTCCGATGAATACGTTGATGGTTACTGGATAATAAGAAATTGTACGAGCCGATGCTTCGTTAACTTGTTCTTGCCAACACGATAAAGGGCTTGTAATCGTAATCTGCCCTTGTATTGCGCAGAATAACATAACGTCGTGAAGAATTTAACTTTTTCTTTCCTGTAAATCGCGTCAGACTAAGGAAGTCCTATAAGTTAATGAAAACGGAATTTCGTAACGCCAACTCAGCGTTTACCAAGTATGTTAGGAGACTTCTTAAACACGCGCATTTTTTTCCTACACGCTGAGGATATGGTAACCTGCGTCCAGTAAATCACACGTGACCACCGTGGTTCGATTCCCGTCAAGGACATTGATAGTTTTTACCACATCCCGACTACTTCCGGGGTTGACTTCCAGTCGGATGGTTACCGGGGACTGTTTCGTCTTGGATGAAACGATCAGAATGTGAATATGGCCACTGACTTCCATCTAGTGCGGGGTTTGAGATGTCGTGGAGCTTTTCCTCCACTTCCATACGTCTTCCTGTATAGACACAAGGGCAATTCGTCTTACTTCTGTCCTTTGTTACAGAAGATTTTCGAATCTTCCTGAGGACGTATATCTCTAATTAATTCTTCGTCGTTTTTAATCTAATGTGTAAATTAGCTATTATACGTCGTTTGTAACATCTGGATTTATGCCCCTTTACCTTGGTATGGTCGGGCGAAATAACCACGTTCACATTGTGATAAGCTGCAGGTTAGGTTAGGTTCAAATCAGTTTTGTATGTGTGTGTGTGTGTGGTAGCTGTAGAACCCGTGAAACTCATTTCTTGACTCACTTCAAAGCACCCAGCATTACTTTCTGAATCCTTATTTTATTTGTAGTGTTCTGTCTGACGACAAGTCCATATATTATGAACAGGAGCCTTCCATCCTCTTCAGGTTGTCAGGGACCTGCTCAACATATATACATTCTTGGCAGATGATCAGAAGTGGTTTGCCATTGCCTTCTTCTGTGTGTGTGAGTGGAGTAATTGTTGGGATGCCATGGAGAAACCGGGGAAGCCCCCGGAGGAAAACTCCGTGATGCCTAGACCACGGCCATGCCCAACACAAGTTACAAATCTGAGCACCACCGGGAATTGAACCCGGGACCCCAGAATTACAAGGCTAGCGTTAATGTCTAGTGTCAGGCGCTTACGAGGTAAAACTTCCTGCCTGCCTGTCCTAGCTAACGGCTTACTTACTAGAATCTTGCCTATGTGGGGCTTAAATGTTATGCTTGAAATCACACGTTTTTATAATGTTAAAATATAAGTATCGCTTTTATTTTACTGTTGTATTTAATACTCGTCTTGAACCTGTTTATAGGTCTGTAATTTCAGAAAAGTATCGAATGTACAATTTGAAATATTTCAATCTAATAACTTAGAGGAATCGTATGAACTAGGGCAGCCATTGAAGGTCGATAAAGCAGTGTTGCATGTTACCATTCCTTCTTCGTGCCATTAGAGGTTATTTTCGAAAGTGTTCTGTCCTGGAAACATGAAGCTTCGCATGACTTCTACCCTTTTACTTAGAAATTTTCTCGATTCAGACATGTGGCAGAGTGGTCATAGCGTGAAAGCCAGCAACATTCATTCAAAACGACTGCCTAGCAAAGATATCTGTAACCTAAATGATGGAGTAGATTTTAAGAACAAAGAAAGCGTATTAGTTTTATCTCATAAAGAAACGCACAATGTTACTTCACGATATTTAGCAATGTCAGGCTTGTATGATACTGTTTGCACAGTATTAAATATAACGTGAAGATACGAACTGGGTTGAGTTGACTCATGCTTTTGTGAACAAGGTAATGAAATATCGGGCTTAGCTGTGTGAAAGTAGTTTCTCAACCAGTACACTAACTGCTCTAGGAAGACTGAGCCGTGTTCTTGGACAAACAAAGAATACAGAATACAATTCAGTGTAGTAATAAAAGAGCGCCTGGCGTTTTGGAAGGAACGTCTGCTTTCATCTTCGGGGTGGAAGCAAGAATAGCCACAACGACCCTTCTGCCACGACGTAAAGTTTTCGTAACTTTCCACGGCGTTATTGCCCAGAACCCTTTACATTATAACCACTTTACTATATACAGTGTCGTTAAAAGTACTGACCCCCTTTGCTATTGTCACATCATCCGGTTTGGGGGGGGGGCAGCGGGTGGAGTAAGAGCCTCGATTAACAGCCAAGGTCTAGACCTTGATTGTACGTGTTTATGACAGTACGATCCTTCGGAGGTGACCGCGATGAATTTTTGTGCTTAAAAGCAATAGAGTTAATTGAAAATCGCAATGAAAGACTAAAATTTATAAAATTCCTTTATAAACTAAATTAAATGTCGAAACGTCTGATGAAGCCAGATTCTGCCAACCTAACCAACACAGAATCTACCGCCTGACTTTTAGACTCTAGCCTGACCCCGCTAGTGTCTCGTTTGCATCTCTTGCTGCCAGAGTCGCCGCCGTCAGAACCGAATTTAATTTGTATCCTCGTCGTACGAACGACGCACTCGTGACGGACATCGGCTCTTATAAAAGCGGATCACTTTGCCTTACCATCCACCTTATACGTAAAATTTGAAGCTGTCCGCCTCAGATACCCACCGAGTCGTGTTCTTAAGCGATGCACGAACACTGGTGTAAAATGCCAGATGGCGATAAATGCAAACCACTTGGCCCATAGCTGATCAACAAATCTCTCGTGAACAGCTTCCTGTTCTTACACAGAGACCGATAACGAGGTTTTCATGTTGCTTGTGGCCCCTTGTTGACCCTTTTGCATGTTCAAGAACTACATATAGAGTCATTCCGTGCACGAGAACTACAAATTCCCAAGTAAAGTTTCTGTACCTCATGGGTGATACTGTTCCCGCGTTCTGCGGTAAATTGACTTCGTTATCCGTGGGTGGCTTGGTTCGCTTATATGACGAGTTGTAAAGTTGAAGGGGTGGAAGAGATGAAGCCTTTTTAAAGCTGTTTTGAAGGCATTTGCCGTGAGAGACAGAAACCCTGTTAGCTCTTACCCTGATCAAGACTCAAAACGATTATATCCGGAATACATAAAGTATCATGTAATTTTTCTTGTG
>NW_019060521.1:608388-625630 GCF_000696155.1 Zootermopsis nevadensis | reverse complement strand
GTAACCTGATAGGAATTTGTCGACGTTTAAGAGGTTATTCCCTCTATCATCGCTCTGGTGATAGAGCGAGTAAGCACCTCTTTAATGTCAGCGAATTTCTGCCGGACTACACGGTGCTAGATCTTACGAAACGACCATGGTCGTAATTTTCACAGTTTTCCGCACGCCACTGCAAACACTCGTCGCGTTCGGCCTTGATATCACGAAACGGGATGGGGGTTCCACTGACAGTCTGTAGTATTGTTCTGGAATGTTCAGATGGAATCTTCCGGCTGTCTCGCTGCCTTTCATTATCCCATCGAACGCTCCGGTTCCTTCCTCATTACGTTTATGAACTTGACCCAAAAACTTCTCTCACTCCGCATTCAGGGAGATAGGCCGTTTTTTTAGGTAGCGGCCTACTTGTGCATCGCCACGGTCATACAACTTAAGTCCTTCCGTCTGCCTTTAAAACTTTTTTAAGTGTTTCGACATGAAAGGTTTAACATTTGCTGGGCCTGAAGTGGATCTGGTAAGTGCAAAATGGCGGATGGTACATAAAGAAGAGCACAAGATTTTTGAGACGATATTTCTCAGTTAGGAGTAACAAGAAATATACCCAGAATTTTTTTCGAAATTTTGAGTGCTTTGCGGGCCGAAAAGAGGATTTTAGGGCGGTGTTATGAGAACAGGCCCGTAAAGTAGTAACTGGATTAATATTGCCCATTGTCTAGTATATTCGTTGAATTTTAGCGGTGTTGATTTTTGGAGATCTCTTAATAGTTAAACTAATGTAAATTGCGAGTAATATCCTTGTTCAAAATTCATTATGAGTTCTAACGCCTCTGATCTACGTAAGTAAATAACTTTTTTGTAGTTCACAGGGCCCTTCCTGAAATTTTCGTTACTTCTTCGGTGATTTAACTACGCTGTTTTAGTTGAAGATCTTACATACCGCCTAATGCGGAAAGTTAATACATGATTAGTGCTTAAGTATTATAAAATAGACGGCTGTGGCCTATTTCAGTTTGCTTGGATAGACTAGCGATAACCATGATGACCGTCAGACAAGGTATCTGAGTGCTTAGCCGTGGTTTGAACCAGCGACATGCAGCATAAAAGTCTAGACCGTAACTCAATATATCTTTCTGTAACACTTTAATTAAGTTACGTGGCGCCTGGATAAGACCTCTGAACGGTAGGTCGTCTGTCGTGCCACGACCGTTTGTAATAGGGTGTTGATAATGTGGTCGGAAATCTTGCGTTGTCAAAGCTGTCGCTTGTGAAAGCATGAATTGTAAATTTCTGAATACTAGAACATTTTATTCCGCGCTACCGTGACCCCATTCTGGTAATAACCTTGAAACCGAGTTGTTATTCCGCTTTTGTATTTCATGTGCTATTGATTTCTGTGCTCGGGGGGAGAGGGGCTGTGGTGGATTCGCTTTACAAACGCCCCTGGCAGTAAAATACGTTCTGAGATGAAAATACCATTCCACTGTCGGTTTTTGGTGCAGGTTATGGACGCGTTCTCGCTTTCTACAGGCTGCTGCGAGGCGGAAGTCCGTGGCCCTCGGCCTTGGTTTATCCACAGACTCAAAAGTGCTGAGACCGCGGTGGGTTTCCTGAGAACCTTCTTCTTCTCTGATTCATTGCACAGTATATAAAAAAACATGTCTTACGAATCTCATTTTTATCAGCAGGCCCAAATGTTGTTCGCTGTGTACCCAAATTAACACCTCTATGTAGTAGTAGACTGAAAGGGACTTTATACTTACACACATTCAGGAAGGCATATGAAATAATTTATATTGCCAGATACAAAACGTTAATTTTGTGTTTAGATTAAATGTTTATATTCTTAAGTATTCAGCCTGTCATATTTGAAATGGCCGTATCAGTGAAGGTGTTGTTTTTAGGTCGTAATCCAGGTCTTTTTACATCATACCGAGATCTGAGAAAGGGGAGTTAATGAATACGCCAAAGAACAACAGACGTGGATAAGAGGAGGTACCTCATAAAAGAGACTAGTGTTTCTACTCATCTAAAACTGCTTTCATGATTCTCCCGACTACAAACAGTTCTCTTTTCTGGTTTACTTTGCTTCTCTGTCCTTCGTCCTCAGACGTCTGTAACGTGTAGTTTCTTCCTGAGTCTTCAAGGCACGCTTGTTAGTTTTCTAAAGCATGATGTTCTCTCATTATAAAAGTAGTTTTGCAGTGGAGCTGTGTCATGAAGAAAAGGTATGAGATTCATGTTGTGCAGTGCCGTGACATCCGCCTAAAACATCAACCAAAGTCGATCTTTTCCTTCTGGGTTTTGTCGCCACGTAGACCTGTAGGTAGATACAGAAGTTTTGTCTCCATCTTTAAGACAAAAGACGGACGAACACGACTTTAGTCGTGATCAGAGCTCATGTAGAAAGTCATCAGACGTCAAAATTATTATCATCAGAATTAAATATGTATAGGAATATGCAAAAATACGTCGTCCATTAAATCTGCAGACGATTAAAATGGAAGTCGTAGAATCAGATAATGTTTCAGTCACATTCAGAACCACGAACAAATCTCGTTTCGTTGCGGATCAAACCTTAAATAATATACGTTTCCTCTTCCCTTTTGTCTGTGTTTGTGACCTTCTATGCTGTGGATTTGAACTTGCAAGAATCAGTTTATGGGATCACGTTCCAGGGTCTGCTTTCGTGGAACAAACCGACACAGAGGGCAGGGACTACTGAAACCTTGTCAGGTCCAGTCCAGCGTGAAGTCTCGGGTCGGTAATACCAAATTGATCTACACAAACATGGACGGAGAACTAAGCAGCGATGAGACATTGAATAGTTTTACTGCTTCTGTGTAAAACAGTAACAACACTAATGTGACCTGAGGTTATTACAGCGGTGAAGATACCGATGATGCCCTACTGGGATACAACGCGATGTGGTCTTTGAGGAAGACACGAGCGTCTCGCAGAAACACAACGGCCTATATCTTCAGTCTAGAATATGGAGACAGAAGGTTCCTCCGAATTGCTGGAATATGTACACAAGACGAACATCGATATACTATTAATAACAACACTGGGGTATCCTGTTCTCCAGTTGTTAGTACACATTTTTTGTTCATTATCGCAGGTAAATTAATCATTAATTTTCTAGCCAAACGAAATATCACTCGTAGTAGTTGCTTCAACATTCTGTCACTGACTTCTTGTTCACCGAATAATTGGACCGCATCGTAACCCACTTTTAATAGACGCTTTATACCATTGAATTAAACACCACTTAACATTGCAGTTTATATTGTTACTGCTTCAGAAAGTAATGCGACCTGCTGGCTGAGGGTAAAAGTTGTTTTCCAACCAGATTTTTCGTGAATTTGTCACGTGCCTCATGCTACACGTCTCGCTAATATCGTCCCTTTCATTTGATCATCTTAATAACATGTAGAGAACAGTATAAATTATGGAGCTGTCTCATTATGCACTTATATTCGGCCTTCTGCCACTTTATCCCTCTTATGGATATTTAACCCACGCCATTAAACAGCGTCTTTAATATCCCAGGGATCAATCGGTCAATGAAGAAACCAGGAAGGAGAAGTAGATGCTTACCTCGGTCTAAATAAAAATACGGCAGAGTCCGTTTAATTGGGCCATCGGTTAATCGGGATTGCCACTCAAGACATGGATGTTTGTCCGCGTCTCTCTGTGTTTGTATAGGTAGAGGCCTTTCGATGGGCTGATCACTCATCCAAGGAGTCCTACCATTTTCCAAACAGATCAAATGAATAAATAAAAACCTCGACACCTACGGGTAAAAGAGGATAAAGTTTAAGTAAGTAAGGTTAATCGGGGCAGCCGTTTATTTGGGACAAATCTTAAAGAACAAACAATTTTTAACCCTTTTCGTAGAACTACACATAATTTGGACATCCGCTTAATTGGGCCAAAGTTTTCTAGTCCCGATGTGCCACAATTAACCGGAATCCGCTGTATTTGTGTCAGTAGTGGAGTGAAGTGTAGTTAAGTTGAGAAACAGGCCGTGGTCTAAGCGCGTCTTCAGTTGAGATGCGTTGTATGTCCAACCACCACAGGGACAATATCACAGAGCATGAAGAAGTGCTTGGTTTCTGTACTTTGCGTCGCCTAGCTCTTATTGTATGCCATTTTTAAGGTCACTAGCCATTTCCTGCTATTGATCTACTTGTGGAAAACCAATTCTCCCTTCCTCCCACCTTCCCCTGCAGATCAAATGCTTTTGAAAGAGATTATTCCCTGTAGTAGCTGCCAGATTTGAATGAATGTTTCAGAGAACTTGTGACGCGTCCTGTATTTTCCGTTTTTTACCCCATTTGACCCTCGCGTAACCTGTCCATATTCTGTTCGGTGAGACAAAGAAAGAACTAGTTATTAATAATTATAGCATTAGTGATACATTTGTGTTTATAGTTTCTACCAACACAGATTCTTGACGCAATATAGCCTGAGCTACTGATAAAGCGTCGTTAAATAGATGAAAATAATAAATAACACAGATTTCACACTGGTCCGTATTCTGAGAAAGAAACTCCCAGTCTACATCCTTAAGTCTAAGATCCATTTTAATATTATTCTGTTAGTAAATGTTACAGTATAAAAGGTAATTGGTACAGTATTTTTATAGTATCTCTGTAAATGACGTGTATTCATAAAAAATATCCTTTTATTTCCTCTTGACGAATAGTTCACCGGCTGTCCTAACTGAAGATCATGGGACAGCATCTTAAGATGGACCACTCTTTATCTGCTCACTTTTCATAACCGTAACATATTTCCACCTCTCTTGACGTCAGGATTACCAAAGGGCAACACGAATTATGATCATCCTGAGCACCAAATATACAAACGTTTGAGTTGACACAGCGTTGTAAAATAACTCGGTGAATAAAATAATGAGATACATAGTAACGTTTAGTTTTACCGTGTCTGAACTACTCTTAACCATTCAGAACGTATGAATTTACGTTCTGTTTGAAAGTAGTTTGCTATTTCTGATGATGAGCTCTGTCTAGGAGCCGCACATGATGGCGTTCCGACAGCACACAACCGAGGTGCGAGAAATCCATTCTGCCGAAGCACTTAGAGATTTCTCGCTGTTGTCCTCAATAATTAATCACCCAAGGCTGTCTAGATACCTTTCTGTTCAGTTTCGCTGTTGGTAGGTAGGACAGAACGACCTTACTTATAAATCTTTTTCGTCTCATTTGTAATGGATGGTGGTGCAGCATTGCTACAGTCCGGGCCCGAGGCTTTTTGAAAATGGATATTGATTAACGCTTCGCGGGAATGGGCAGTAGAATGACGTTGAAAGCGAAAGAGTGGGAAAAAAGAATTTAACAGGGACACAAGAGCGTTGTCCCGCATTGAATTAATGACAGGGACTTGCCCAGATGTTTCAGAAAATATAGGCAGTTTGAGAAAAATTACTTTGGTGAACATTCTAGTGAATATTAGCTCAGTCACGGTATTAAAACAATAAATAGAAATGTGTCCATGGGACAAAGTCCTCGAAGCTGGTACTTCTGATTTGTGTCATGTACGACATAATTACTCACTCAGGATGTAAAGTTATCACTTAGTTACAGCGGAAAATTCTGTACTGTTAGTATAGGAATTTAAAAGTATTTACCTTAAATGGGCGTCTCATCTTTGAAATTGATCTTATTTTTGAACAGTACTGAAACAAAGTTCGCACTTCAATTAACTTAAGTTTACTTAACTTTGTTAATGCCTCTGCTTTGCTAACATGACTGCAGAAAGCTGTAAGAGTTGAGCTAATTTACACCCAGGACTGTAACTCGATTACCGGGTAGTAAAGCTTAAATTCAAACTGCTTATTAGCAATACCAGAAAGCTAATCACTTTATAGCAGCAAGCAGTTACTGACAAGTGAGAAGCATAAAAACTTATTTAGTTTTAATTGGACAAACCATATACCTTACAGTTACTCATTACTTCTAAACTGATATTAAAGAACTTAATAATTTGCAAATAAAATGTGTCTCCGAGAAGTTGGCGGTAATTTTTACAACGGAAATGTTTTTCACAAATATTAATGCGTCCACTTCAGTGCGTTCATGAAAACCAACAGGAAAGTAAGAGTTTGTATTGCGATTCAGGATAAGAAAAAATAAGCGAAGCAGTTTCCTTAAATGTATGGTTTTTAAATCTTTTTAGTAAGCTTCATATTAATAGCGCCTCTTAAAGCCAGAAGAATAAGTAAAGGTAAAGAATATTTTAAAAACCAACGATACATTTCCGTTATATCCCAAAATGCCACGTTACATTTAAAAAGAGAAGCGAACCAAATTATCGTACAAATGTACCTTTTTTTGTCAACGAAATAAAAATTAAGTAGCCAATGCATTGCCTTAGCAGATTCTGTTATTGGTGTTAACGTGTTACGCCTAAATTACTATATGGATTAAACGTGGAGGTTGAGGCTGTTTGAGGCTACACTGCGGTAAAGAGTATTTGAACCTAAGAGAGACAAAAGAATATAAGGATGGAAAAAAATACATTTTGAGGAACTTTGTAATTTGTGTCCTTTTCCGTTTATTATCAGATTGAGCGTAGTAATGGGAAGATGATAAATTCATATATAAATATTTTAGTCGTCAAAACCTGAATAGATCAATGAGAGACTAGATGTGTATAGGAGGATAATATTAAAATGCATATAAAAGGAATAGGATTTTAGGATTCATGATAACGGGCCCTCACAAATACTTCAATGTAGGTGCTGCTTCTGGGAATTTCAAAACCACATGTGCGACTAGCAGCTTCTTGAGAAGAACTGTGCTCCTAACGTCATGTTTGAGTTGTTAGCATTCCTTCATATTTAGGTTGTCGTAACTGATATTACTCGTGGTTTTCATCAGCCCATCCAGAAAATTCGGGGATGCTCCCTTAAGTTAGGCCACGCTGCAACTTCACTAATAACTGACACGTCATTATTAGGTAATTAATCGTCCCATAATTCTACGTTGTATATTCTGAGATGCTGGAAGCTTCACTGAAAGTACCACAAAAATAAAGACTTTGCTTCGTGTGGCAAAAAACAATTTCTGGACGAGACTGTCTTGGGAGTTGAAGATTTTCGGGATCGCTGGTGGTAACTGCACCGATCCGTTCAGTGGAATTCAATCGCGCTGATAGTCCTTCGTTCCATTTCCGCGATGCGTAAGCCCCACACACCACTTCAAGTGGACAGCCGTCAGCTCACGGACTTGGTCGACGTACCTGACCATTGGCAGTCATGCACATTCCATCTGTCAATACTCCAACGTTTCCTTGTGGTTTTGCACGGTAAACCCGACAGCCTCGCCAAAAAAAATAGCATGTTATGTAATGTTACATATGGCTCGAAAAGTAATGAACCCTCGTGTTCCAGTTTCTTAACCAGCTGAGCGACTGTTAGCTCCTCAAAGGCGACACTGTTGCATTGAGTTAGTGGTGAGACGACTGAATGTCTGAGAAAGAAGTCACGTGAATTTTGCATGTTCGAGATTTTAAGAGCCGGTTTTATAATCGGCTTTTAAATCTTGAATTGATTTGATCAGTGCTTAAGCGACCTCACAAAATGCAACTTATTCTTACTTCATGGTAGCACATACTAGTTTTCAAACTACTTTGCCACGTCATGCGTTAGGATGCTAACACACCTTTCCCACCTTCACTAAATTTGGTTCAACTTTGCATCATGTTGTCTTGCTATAACGTACTTTCCTTCATGACTTTTCAACTGCGTGGTGGATAGCTGTAGTTATAGCTATTATACAGGGTGATCAAAAGTCTTCACTGCTATCTTCGGAAACAAGATCATTCTCTACAAATATGTGGAGTCTGCTTCCAACACTTACAACAACATGTGACCGAAGTTCACCATGAGAAATATGTGTTCTTACAGGTGTACAGGGACTTTCGAATTTCTGTTCATAAGTGAGCCTTTAGTAACTAGTACAGATTTCACTGCCTGAAAGTTTTTGTTTGTGAATATAATGTCTGAAACATGTTTATCACTGTTAACATAGAAAATATATTTTATATAGAATTTGTGTGTTTGTAATTTATCTGTATGGTGCGATGCTCAATTAGTCACGGGGAAAACATTATAAAAGTTTGGCCGTTATATATCCGAATGCCGTAAGATTATACAGTGTAATGACTTTGTGAACTCAAGAACATTTTAGAAAACCGTACACAATTTGAATACGGACTTCAAATTAAGAAAGTAATATTCTTTGTTGTCCGCTTTGTGTTGCCATTTGTTTACAGCCGGTGACTTTACGAATACGAACATGGCGTCGAGTCTAATGGAGGTTAACAAAATGATCGATCACCCTGTATTATGATATTTCGATCAGGTTACGTCCGTGGCGGAATGTAGACATCCACCCCGCGTGGTGTTGTATTTGAGGAATTTCCGTAAAGTATGAGAGGAATTTTTCTGCCCCACCGCAGACTCGTGTGGCGCATTCCCTTCATCCCATCATTGTGTCAAAGCCCTTCATTTCCCCCAGGATTTCCCACCAATTTCTCTTCGTTACATTGGCTCTGTGAGTCTCGTCGCCCTTTCTACCACGGTATTATCATTGCTTATTTTAAAGGTGGGACTTAGTGCGTTAGTGCATATTGCTTGCATAACTAACTACAAAAGAGAAGAGTCCTTTCTGAGAAGTTAATAGCTGCTCAACTACTCAAGAAATTCCTCGTCTTCTATGGATTCAGAAGGTTTATTGCCGTTTTCACGAGATTACAACTGGTCTATATCCAAGCCAGATTAATCCAATCTGTTTCTTTCACACCATCACTTGATGATGTATTTTAATATTGTCCTTCCATCTAAGCCTAGGTTTTCCAAGTGGTCATTTCCCTTGGGTTTTTTGCGTTTATAAATAATTGTTATTAGAGTGGATCGTAATTGAGGAGCGTGGATTACAGGGAAGAAGTACGATCAGCTGAAAATTAATCGTTTTAGTGGATCACGTGGGAGGACGATTGAAAAAATTCGCGAGAAACACTCGCCGATGGGCGGGCAAAAAAGGAGTTATTCGTACTAGTGTTCAAGCTTTAGTCACGAGGGTCGATCACTGTAACGTGAGGCCCGATGGCCTATTGAAAGGTTTTTCGTGGTTTTACGGCCCCTTCCGGGATTCTAAGCTCCCCGATGCAAGTTACATGTCCAACCGCTGTGGTAACCAACTCGGTTGTCGATAATACACACCCTTTTAAAGGCGATGGTTTCATGTGACCAAACGATAACGGAATTTGAAAGTGTCAGGCGATATTTCAGACCACATTTTAGTATCGCCAGAATTTGTGTTATCTGTAGTACAGCTATCACGTGAGTATATTGGGAATGTAGGTCACATTTTCATTCCCCCGACGGGCTGCAAACATCTCATATCACAGCATGAAACGAAATATTAGCGCGTCGATTTTCAGGCTCTGTGAATATCTTTATAGCCTTTGCTACTCATAAGCCAAATATGAACATTTCGCACGAACCATATTTCCATTTATGTGGTTTATTTAACGATGCTGATAGTTGCTCGTGCTATGTAGCGTTGAATGATAAGATGAAAAAATGAACATTGAATTGGAAAGGATGTAGAAGGAAGTGTCGTGGCCTTATTAAGGTACGTACAATCCCGGTATCTGCCTCGGAGGGACTTCGTGAACCCACGAATAGGATATCAGGACTTTGGGTCGAGATATGAACCCGGGCTTCTCTAGTACGAAGCAGAAGTGGTAACCATGAGACTGCACCATTCGTCCCTTAACGATAATAATCATAATAATGATGATGATCATCAGTTGTGTGTTACGATTTATGAGATGACCCTTCCTCGACTAATTTGGTTTAAACAGGAGTCATGTGTCATGTCGGATGACTGAATGATGACGAATAGCAAAGCTTAGAAGTAATTATTGTGAATTATGTGCTGTCTCAAGGTATTATGCATTGTGCCTAGGCCTATATACGTGAGTCTGTGTGTACGCACACAAGCACACATCTATGCATGCATGCTAATCGTGTTCGTGAACACTCATATAAACGCTCAAGCCAAAGGGAACAAGTTTAAAGTGCATTTCACGACACAGAAGCCAAGTGCATAGTTAAAGCAGCTCAGTGGCTTGAACACTTAACGATATCGTATTTCCCTACCATAATGTGAGTGTAGCGTTCACATGAGAGATGATGGTACAGGATAATCGAAAAGTCACGCGACTCATAATAAAATATGTATTGATGGTTGCGATTTAATACATTGAGGATGGATTAAAAATACACGATGTAGCTGTGATTATATAAGAGTCTACGCAGGTTACGTCATGTTGTAACCTGCTCGCGCCAGTCCGTCAGCTGCCGTTCAACAGTCGAAGTGCATGGATGTCTTTTTCACAATAGTAACGAGTCGTTCGAAATTTTCCAAAGCTTTATATAACTTTTGCTTTTGTTTTCTGATTTCAGTGGAATTTATGTTTTGACAGATTAGGACATACGTATTGAACCGTTGTATAATGGGAGCTCTGTGAAATGTTTCGCACACATCTCGTTCTAAAACTTCGATCAGCGTTTTCACTTTCGATTACCTCATCTTCTCATTCCAGAGTTGTTTAAATATATTACCAGGTTCTCGCCATTCCTACACCAGAGCAACAGAAAGTACTGAGAACGCTTCGTTGCAAAATGCAAAGTATGGTCTGCTGACTCTGTTAAAGCGACATGACAGCACAGAGGGCGAACGAACTACGTTAAGCGAGTGAATGAAACACTGGTATATAGCTCATATTTTTTACTTCCTGTGTTCCGAGGTAAATAAAGGGGGATGGAATAACTTCCTCTGCGTACCGTCTTTGTAGACCACGCTTTTTCTGCGAAGTTTATAAAACCCTAGCATAACAGGAACGTCGTGTATTTCCGCCTGTTAATGTCTATCATATCCACAAACCATCTAGATAGCAGATGTAAATTAAATTTGGTTTTCAGGGTTTGTGCTTAACATGGAGATGTGCACCGGGTATTGGTTGGGAAACCTGAGAGGAAGAGACCGCTGGAGAGACCTAGACGTAGATGGGAGGATAATCTCAGGCGGGATCTATGGGAGATAGGAGTCGAATGAGACTGGATTTTATTGGCCCAAGACAGGGTCCGGTGGAGGGCTTTGATTAATTCGGTGATGAACCTTCGGGTTTCGTAAGCCGTCTAGTTAGTTAGTTAGTTAGTGCTTAACATTGTTGAACGGTTTTAATCTTTATTCGTTAACAGTCCGTAATAGATTGTACGTACTGGGTGTCTGAAAATCGTAAAATAAATGGGACATAAATTAGCGGACGATTTTGAAAGACTTCACGAAAAAACTTACGTATGCACTTTGGTGACTTCATGTGAAAACACTTGAATGTTGTGATAAAAGTTGAATGTTGTGTGTGATACATAAGTTTTTCGTGTGTATTATGAAAGTAATTACACCTCTCTTTGAATAGCCCGCTTGTTTATGGGCATCTTGTGTATACCTCACTGAGACACCTACAGACTTTATTTTACACTCTTACGTTCGTTATTGAAACACAAGAAAATAATTCCCCTTTCTAATGCACATGGCAGGCTTTCTAGAAAATATATTATATCCTGGATATGAAGTTCTCAGGACGGCGAAGATGCCGATTATGGATGGTCTTCATGGTTGTGACGCCAAAAGGTCTTGTAATTGGTTACCACTGCTCTGGAGAAGCGTATTGCATCCTTCCAGAACTTTTACGACATTGATTTTCTAGAATGGTTTCACGTCGGATATTCGATTGTTTACTGAGTAATTTGAAAGGAGCGTAATTGTCCCTTTCTGTAATTTTACCGTTGCAGACACCAAATATGGCCGAAGGTTATGTGTATTGTTTATTGTAGGACGCAATGCTGGTTGTAGCGCATTGTTCACTAGTATAATTGCTTCCAGTGGCGTGCTGACTTATTGTCGTCCGCTACCTTACGCGTATATTATTAACGCGAGACAGAACATTTGCTCAGAACAGTGTTGTGTTGGATGTGCACACACGCAGTCATAATTTAAATGTCTCCCTGCAACGTCCTCATCATACCTCTCAGAAATTCATCCCTCGTAGATCCAAATATTCTACTTGGCACCCCTGTTCTTTGACTTCGAATGGGATTTGTGGCTCTTCTCCGAGTTCATACGCTTTTCCCTTTTAATAATCATTTCGCCGTTGTGGTTTGCAATATCACTGACGAAACTGCACATTATTATTCTTTCGGGCCTACGCCAGTCGTTGTTAGTTTCGCTTGTGTTACGCTATTGGCATCACTGGAGATCATGCCTGCCAACAGTGTTTGTGCTTAACCCAGGGAGGTAATTCATTAAATTCAAAGCACCATTGCAATGTGCCATCGATTTGTGAGTCGTCCGCTCAGAGCAGGTTCTCTCTTACTCTTCAGACATCAGGTCTCCCGTTGGGCACAATACAGCCGATATTTTTAGAAGCAGGCTATTGGAATTATGATATCGATTTAAAATACAAGTACATGGCTTTAGTGACGAATGTAACGATCAGTTAATTTCACACAGGGATCTGTTTTTGTTACCTATGGATGCCTGGGTAATGGATTTGAAGTCCACTCAGCTCCTTTGCTTATTATTCGATGTCAGCACATTTAAACTTTTGAAGCACTAAAGTCATGTAAATAATATTTAATAATTCAACCCGTACCTCAAAGAAAACACAACACTTTACCATTACAGAGCTCAGTTGCTTAATGCTATTCAGGGAAATAACCCATTCAGTAGTTCTCGAGTCAAATCGTGCGATTAGACGGACAGACATGGTCAGCTGTTTTTGCGTTAATTTCGTACCCAGGGATCGCATAATAAATGAGTGAACTTATGAGGAAACACACATAGCCGTCTCAGAGTACTTGTTTCCTGAGACAGGAACTACACCAAAAAGTAATTTAATTTATGTACCCCGCTCCCAAGCTTTGTCATTCTCTTCCTGTAATCCCTATGCGTTTTATCCATATCGAACCACACCCTGCATTTGCCATTCTTGTCTCCGGAATTCAATAAACAGAGAAACACGAACTTTGGGATTACTATAGCCCTGACACCGTTAACCTCTAAGCTTCCTCTCCGTTCAGTTTGGGCAGATCCGTTTCTTCGGTTTGGGGGTTAGAGCTAGATCCCTTAGGAACACCTGCCACCTGGGTAGAGTACCATAATACAGTCGTGATGTATGGGAATAAGGATCGTATCTCATTGGTCAGTTTACTGGTCCAGCCATCCGTTATTTTGCAAGTCCTTAACTCCCAGTACTGTCTGCAGCTCTTGTGTTAACTTAATAGAGCTGTCTGGAACGAAGAGCTAAAAACTGTAAAAAGTGATCGATTAAAAAGCGAATAAATGACAGATGTGCGTACAACAATCATAAAATAGTTTTAACACGTTTCAGACAGTGTCTAAACGTTCGTGATACATTTGGGTTAAAAATTTTTGCTTTTTTCAATGTTGTTGCAGAGATTTAAGGACAAATACACTTTGCTTTGGTGTGGGAGTTTTGACGGATACTTTTCCTTGATAGAGAGTTATGCACGGATAATACTGGTTCCCTTTATAGAGGGGGTGGGGTGGAGAGTACAGAAGTAGATTGCCGTAAAATTGAATGAACTTTGTACGTGTTCAGCTGGATTTAATAGGCGACCTATTTTTTTTTAAACAGGTGTTGCAGTCGTCATTTGAAAACACTGATACTGCAGTCGCTTTCAGGTCCGTGATTAAAACAAATTAGTTATTTCTGCGACCGTTTCAGTTTATTCAGTGATGCAAACTGTTGAAAATAATGAAGCAGGGTTGCAGCACCGACATAAAACACGGGTTCGCGTCTCGGGAGAAGTGACTGCTGTATAAGCTTATAGAAATTTGAAGCGCCTTTACTGCAAATGAATAAAATGGCGCAAAATATCGTGTCGTGTTCTCTCGTCAGTTTATCGCAGCTTTTATCTCTCAAACGAAAAAAAGGATTATAAACAAATAATAACCAAAGGGAAAATTAATTTTTAATAAAACAAACAGTAATTGTAAAGAGTTTTATAGTGGAAGACAGCTGTTATAGGACTTACCGCCGTGATAACCTCAAATCTTGCTTAGTTTTCTATTATTTTTTTACTTTGGTTAGCATCCATTGTAAAATAACAATAAATTCAATAACATTACAACAATAGACTGTGTTTTACTCACACAAAACAAACATGTTTCGACATTTTAAGGAGCTGTAATAAGGGCACACTGTGTCAATATTTTAGCGTAACAACCTAGGTTAATATAATACATATTAGCTATTCTTCGTCTGTTATCCTGTACCCCTGATTATGTCCCTCGAAGCCCTAAACATATTGAGGTGACGTAAATAAGATTCTGTTTTGTTGTAATTTTGATTATTTTTTTAAGTTTATTAACGTTGGTGGTAAACTGTAAGGAGACAGCAAGGGCTTCTGAAACGTCGGTAAAGTTCTACGAGACTGTACGGCGCTACAACCCATAAGACAGACATGTCCATTTAGTTTGTTTTCAGGAACCGTGAGAGAAATCCAATAATATATCAACATTATGCCACTGTTGCATGCGGCTAAGTCGTAACTCTTGCACAGAGCTCAGAAATTAGTGGACCCCAGGTCGTGCCGTGTTACGGTAAGATATCAGAGGACCAACATTTGTTCCATTTTCAAGTCACGTTTTCTTCATTCTTCTTTTTTGTGTAAGGAAACCAGGTCACTTCAAATCACGTAATACCATGCACATATAAATGGGAAGAAAAACGTAGTTAAGTCAAGAAGTTACACAGGACAATATTTCATATTCAGCGATATCACCAATCATTCAAGTTTGTGCTCATATATATTTCTGTCAAAGAAACTGATGGCTTTGGTGTAGTAACTTGTACGTTCTTGCCTCTTTATAAAACTAAAATTGGCCCTGTTACATTTTTATTCTAAATAGCATAACGAACCGGAATAGCTCGTTAACAGAGTCGTTGGTTTCGGGCTGGACCAGCGCGATTCGATTCTCGGCACGGACAGGGATTCATCAGCACTTCCAGATCCGTTGTGAGGCCCACCCAGCCTCCAATCGGACATACCCTGAACTTACGCCTCTGTCATGTCGAAATCGACGTCTGAATCTGTTCAATCTCTCCTGTCCACCTGAAGACCTTGATGGGGTATCTATCTCCAAGTGGGGAATCCCCAGCCAGAAAGTCGTTCACGGAATACGTGGGGAATCTCGACGCCGTTCGCAAAAGCAAATATTCCAATTGTGACGAACGAGTCAAAATTGTTACACTGCAAGTTTTTTTTTTGTCGTAGTATGAAACTGTTGGTGTGTGTGTGTGTGAGAGAGAGAGAGAGAGATGGAAATCACGTGTAGACCTTGCTTTATACAAAAATCTTAAGCCAGATGAATCCAGTTCACACCCGACATTTTTAGCATGCATTTTGATATTAATCTCCGTCTGTGTTCTAAGACCACAGACAGCTCAGTCAGTACAGTGACAAAGGCTATTAGCTGGACACAACGTCCAGGGTTTCTCCCCCTCAGGGGCAAAGCGGCCGAGGCATAAAGCTAGCCATTTACCATCCAGTACCGAAATAGGAATCCATAGAACTATAACTCCACTCCCTTATACACCTCCATTTTGTGGTCGTAACTGCGTTTTAAACATGGACTTATTTCAGGCTCTCGACCAAAGTTTCGAGGTTTATGTAACAGAGTTACAGAGTTTATGTCATATAAGGCGACACATGAATGGCCTAGTGTTTACACAGAACTTTGGTTCTGGCGCACAAGCAAATTTGGGTTATGTATGCTGTTCCGGAGGTACAATATTTAAAACTCAGCTACCGGCATGCAATGTAATTATAACAGCAGACGAATAAGAACAAGTGAGTTCACGTACTGTTATCCCTGGTGGGAACGAGGCAGCCCATCTGTGCAGTCTCGTTAGTAGAAAACATTTCAACTATTCACCTACCACTCGAGCAAGAAATAATGGCGTGGAAACTCCATTTCCTGGCGAAATGTGCTGAGACGTACGACGATAACCAGTGTTTTAATATTACACTTAATCTAAGTAGTTCAGATGTATCATAAGATAACGAATAAGCGAAATGCGGAAATTCATAGAATGTGGAGGAACAGTACACATCATAAAACGTAGTGCCAGCTTCAGCCAGCAATAACCAATTCTACATTTTACTTCTATGTCCTTAAACAGCGTTAAACCGTTGATACTTGTAACGGAAGTGTTGTGTTTTCTTTGCGGTACGAACTGAATTATTAAATATTATTTGGATCAGCTTAATTAATAAAAATCTTGGCGACGGCATTATTAATAATGTAGGCCTACTTTCATTCTGTGCATGTGTTACAAGTAAAAGTTGTCCAAGCATCGAAGTCGAATCTTTGAAGCACCATACCATGATCTAGGACTTACTTAGATTACTGCCACCTTGGGTATATTCCACCATGACAAGTGCATAGAATTTGATGTAAGATGGAAGCATGGAAGGTCGTAACTGAACAGGTCACAACCAGATTTTGCTCCGGAAATTACATCGTCAGATGATTGACTGCTGGAATAAATTGGTGTGTTTGGGAAATAGGAAGTAGAAAAACGTTAAAGTAATCCTACCATGTGGAACCAGCTTCATTCATCTGCAATTTCCTGTCAGGTGTCTGTATGCGGCGATGATTTGATGATTTTTCTTGGTCTGAGAGGGAGAACCTCCTATATTTTTCCTCATTCCAAAGCTCGGTCTTCGGTATTAATCTTGCTTTCAATGTGATAGACTTCCAATCAGTATATCTAAAGTACGCTTTATAAAAAAAATCTTTTTCTCTCGCCATATTTACGAAGCTTAGATGTACAGATTGAGGAGTAGAGTGTGAATTAAGGAAACATTTTTTTAATTTTGAAGATTTTTTAATTTTTGTTATTTTAAAAATTTTATAAATTTTTTAATTTTTTTCTCTCGAAATTTTGAAAGATTTAGACAGGCGTTGACAGATTTGGACAGTGCATTAGTTAATAACCTCGGTTTTCGGGAATAAGTCGCATTAAATGTTTATTTCCCAACGTTTCAACAGACCCTGTAGGTGCCATCTTCAGGATTGAATAACTTGTAGGGTGGTGTTCAGAGGCTGCGTATGGT
>NW_019060521.1:576201-601695 GCF_000696155.1 Zootermopsis nevadensis | reverse complement strand
TAGAAATTTACCGACGTTTCGTAGGTGTTACTGCCTTCATAATCAGGTTGACCACACTCGCTAATTCGAGGCCGGATCGCGAAACTGACCACTCACTTTGATACAGTGTTCTGAAACGTACACTTCTTCACTTATACTCCCCTATGGACCTACTTCTTCATTCCAGTGCTACCAATTGGATAGGAGGCTTGGTGGGCCCCTGAGCTGGTATGAATTTTATGGCGAATAGAAAAAAATGACTTCCCTCTGGGATTAGAACCATTGTACTGACTAAGCTATCTCGGTTCGTCGTTTATATTCCGTATTGCTGTTAATTGCCCGTTAAGTTTCAACGGGGAATAATTTTTGTATTATTTTTTTACTTTTACCCACTTTCTTTGTTTCCGTTATTCATTTCTTACCTCTATATTCCTCCCCTTTCTCCCACATTCTTGTTATTTTAAAATTTTTATCGCCCATGTTAGAAATGCATCTTAAGGTACAATTTGGCTGCACGCGACAGAGACAAGCGACCGAGGCAGGCGACAGAATTGCGAGACCGAGACTGGTCGCTTCCTGTCTGCTCTCTGTACAATCGTATGAAGTACAATTACGAGCGCGAGACAAAGACAGGCGACAGAGACAAAGCACAGGAGACCGCTCTCGGACCAGTAGTGTCTCGCGACGGGCTCAGGCAGCACGTGTGTTGTTAAATAACACAGCAACACATCATCTTCTTCGATTAACCTTTTTAGAAGCATTTTTGTACTCATTTTTCACAGAATATGTGCACGTATGTCTCAACAAAACAAAGAAAACAAACACTTTGCCGCATGTCTTGGTCGTCACCTCAAAAGTGTGTGGCGACAAGCTGCGATGTGTCCGTCTCCCGTCTCTGTCGCCTGCCTCGGTCGCTTGTCTCTGTCGCGTGCAGCCAAATTGTACCTTTAGGGCTGCCTAATGGTATTAGCACTAATAAACTGGGTCTTTGCTGGAAACGCATAAGCACACACAAACACACACACATATAATCAGTCACAAACCTTGCCGTATTATAATCAGGCCTGTGAGCGTCAGAATTATGTTCGTTTTGAGGTCTGAATACAACAACAAGCTACTTGTCTGACAGTAAAGTGCTTGTCGCTTATTCTTGTGAATCGAAGTGTAAGAGAAACTGTATTAACTACATAATAAATCCGCAATTTTGAAGGTGCTTCATAATATTTCATCCCATTTTCAAATTACTCTAACATATCCTTCCAGTATGTTCACTTACGTGTGTAATAGTTACTGGAAAAAAAAATCAGCACGTTTCACTCTGTCATGAACCAGAGTACAATGCATCATCAGTTCCAGTTCATAAGGGGATGAACACAATCAAATAATGAGAGCGGGATGGCGATGAGATTTCTGACATTTTAGTTTCTGGACGCGTGCCAGGGTGTCTGACGTGTTTCAGTGGCTGCCACAGTGACCGGACTTAGCTTCCGCTTTACGTCAGTGTACATTGGCGTAATGGGGGAATCCGTTGAAGAGACGGATTAGGGGAAGAGCAGAGAAGTAGTTTCGTTCCAACGCGGGGATTACTTCAGGCACAAGCGGAGACAGATGATGTTTTACTGCGCTGTCGTCTCGTCTACATATACATGATATGCAAACTGCAAAATAACATTCTGCCTTGCTGACAGGCTCATAGGAGATTGGAAGAAATAAGTGAACATTCCATAATATTATATTTAAGTGGTCAGTTTCATGCTCCGGCCGCTTTAACTGTCTGGAATTGGCTCTCTTAGCTATTGGATTCGTAGCTCGGTGATCCCCAGAGCCGAATACAGAAATATCTTCCCCCGCCGATAAGATAACCCTTTTCACCGATGTTACAGACAGTAATTTCACAAACTGAGCTGTTCCTACTCACCTGGCATGATGCGTAAGAAATGAAATGCTGCAAGCCCCTGGAGATTAAGAAAGGAAGATTATGTAGGCCTAAACTAAGATCTGTTATAACTTGAAATTTTTGCTGCAAGTCTGCGAAGATATAACCAATAGTATCATTAGAAAACTGGCGTTGCAGAAATATATCGTCTTACTGGATGTTGCGCGTTTCAGTCTGTTAAACGTTTATCGACGTTTCGGAGATGTTTATTCCTTCTGTCATCAGTGTGATCAGTTTTTACGGGATTACTCTGCGCTACTTCGCGGAAGAAGTTCATCTTCGTACTTGCCGCAGTGAGAATCTGAAATCTCATTAACAGTATGGACTTGTACGTAGGGACCAACGTGTCGGAGGAAAATATTGCTTCCATCTTCAGGGCTGACACCCCAGGCACTGTATGTATGTATATATGTATGTATGTATGTATGTGTGTATGTATGTATGTATGTATGTAATCCTCATGTGTGTGCAAAGTATGTGTATAAGCAGTGTATGTTATTTCTCAAAATGAAATCTTAGTAGAGTAGTTCGGTACAGTGTACGACTGCACATATTTCCTTCCTGTTATATCCGAATCTGTTGTACCATAGTAATTACTCATTACTCCCGTTTCATGATATACTCTGAAAAGGGTCATCGTAATTAAATATAATTGGATCATGTTTGGAAGGACCGGAATATGTCCCCATGCTTTTATCAATGAACTGCATTATTTGATCTAAACTCGCTACTGTGTACATCTAATGGATGTCGTGGGGAGGCTGCTGGTCGAAATATCCAGGCCAAAATGTACAGGATCGTTACCAAACGGGTATTCTGTGACCATCTGCGCTAGTAATTGCTGTGTTCGATCTGACCTTTGCAATACAGCTGGCAAACCTCTGACTGACCTTTACAAATATCATGTTTGAGTCTCGATGAATCAAAGAAGGAACGTGAATATTTCTCTCTGTCTGTGTATATGCCATTATCTGTAATAGTCTTCCTATGTTTCTGTCTGTCCAAACTATCTGCTCTAATAATTGGAATCTATTCTGTACACCCCTTACTGACATACCTGTCTAACCTAACCTAACAAACGTCAATATAACCTGTTTATAGAAGTATAATAGTAATAATAATCCGTGGCGTAACAGCCCTCTGAGAGCCAAAGCCGACTAGCTTGACTGCTGGCCTCACGTTCACATGCCTAAGCAGAGGTGAACGAAGTATACATGTAAAAAATTGTTTCTCTCTTCTATTTTAACAGCATATAACCACTTAAAACCTTATAATATATTTATATTTACGATGTATTTGTTTATTTAATAACGCTTTCTGTAACTCAACCTGTATAACTTTGAATAATTGAATGAATAATGAATTCAAAGGGAGTATAAATTATTTTCCTTGCGTTTGCCTGCAAGGACTGCGGAAAATAACTAAAATAGTCTTTCGTAATAGCTGGTCTTCAGACCGAGATTCGAATCTAGGATTTCGAGTATACGAAGGATATTTAATAATCAGTGTTCAGAGACTTTTGGCCTTAAATCTTCGAATATTATAAATTAGTGTCTCTTTTATTTGTTGTGTGAAGTATAACGTATGAATTATGTAACGTGTGAACGTGGTAATGGACCGCACTAGTTTATCAAAACTTCCTTCCTTTGAGCAAAATTTTTAATCTCTCCTTACGTGCTACATGCCCCACCTATCTCACTTTCCCACTAGAATCGTTGCTCGGAACCATATTTCCTAATTATGCAATTTTCTCCGGTCTTCTGTCATTTGATCCCTCTGAAATGTTTCATTAACTGTATCAATGTTCAGTTAACTCAGGTTTGAAGTTTCTGTAGCTGTATGTGCCCCCCTCCCCGGTCACCAATACACGAGCCCTATCTATTACTGATTCCTAACGTGACACAAAGCCACTGCTTCTAGCGTGCCGTACCTTGGCAACTGACCTTACTCCAAGGAGTGGGTCAGATATCAGCTGCAGGCTTATTTAATTGTCCATAGGAAGATAATAATCTCTCGGCAAAATGTTGTAGTCATGCAAATGGAATTCTGAACGTAATTAAAGCCGTCCGTATCAATGTTTCGGATCCATTTCAAATACTAAAGGCTAAATTGCAATCAGAGCCATCTCATTTAATTCGCGTGTAACTAAAATTGCCTTACTTCAGTGATATTTTGGTCCAATTTATATTGGAATTACAAGTTATTAAAAAGCACCCTAACCTGACAAAAATACAGTCGAATGGTCGTTTCGATATCGTGGACACACTCGGTGAGACCGAATGGCGGTCAAGGCGATTTGCGAATATGGCCTCTTCTGGGTTGTTGCGCTGTGCAGTCTGGTAGATGTTTTCAGACGTTTCAGAGGCCCTTGATGCCTCCCTCATCGCGACTGTACCCCTGTAAACTTCTACCAGATTGCAAGGCGCTACAACCCAGAAATCATCCATCTTCATAATCACCGCCGTGAAAAACTCATATCCTTACTCTGAGAGGACTTATTTTCAGGACGCATAAAATAGGCTGTAATGTTTCGAAAACATATTACAGTGTTTTACATTTGCCTTGTTTCTAATCTGCAAGTGTGCACTCTTCAAAAGTATGAATGAGTTTTAAGATAAATATTACTTCTTCTAAAATACAACATATACCATGATTATTTCGGAACGAATCTAAATTTTAATAAATTCAAGTTGAAAACGTTGAATTTTGACTCTGTTTCCCTTACAAGGGTCTAAATATTTAACTTAGGGAAACAAACTCTGGCCGGCTACAGTAATAATTAACTTTCAAGGTATTAAAAAGAAAGAATTTTTTCGATAGCTGAGTAACTATACATTCTTGAAAGAAAGTTTTCGTGCCATGATATTTCACATAATGTAATCCATTACGTACAACAGCAAACAATTCCTAACAAGTTCTGTATCTTCGTCTTGTGTCCGATGGACGTAATGTATTTGCCACCTGTGGGATCCTAGTTACAGACTACGTTTGATTTAAAATCGTGTAAGGTAACAAGTTACAAACGATTTAATCTGGTTGTAGCGCTACGAGAATCTACAGAATTCAGTTAAACATTTCTCGGAATTATGTATTTAATATCCAATTCAGTTTTGTTTGTTTCTCAGTTAGATGAACGTGAATTTTTGTTGTCAGACATGTAGCAAGAGTTATTTTAGTAACAAAAAGTAAGGTATTTGGGATAGTGGTGGGGGGGGGGGGGGGGGAGGAATTTATACTCTCATTTCCTCTCACATGTCAATACCATGCGGACAGTGGGTATTGCGCCAAGGGGGTGCATTTGTTGTGAAGATAAATGGAACAGGTGTAGTTCCTCATGAAAATTTCGACCTAAGCACAGCCAACGGTATTCATCCCCGCTAAACGTTAGTACAAAGATTGAGGTACTGTACTTTTAGGTATTATGTATTAGCGTTGATGTAGTCCCGCTTTAACAATTTGGATACATTTTACCCGGGTTTTTTCATGAGTTTTTTTTACCAGATGTAGAAATTTTGTGAAGAAAAACATGTTTTTATTTTGAAAACTTTGTCACCGACACTGTTCGTATCTTTCCTGGCCTAAATGCAGATTGGAGGGTAATATTAAAAGTGATACAATGTTTGTTGAATTTGATGTATTCAGGATGAAGTCGAAGGATAGGTTTTGTGAAGACATTGATGAACTTTAGGGTCCTATGAAAATAGGGAATGTCTCTACCACGTAAGAAACTATCGGCTTTATAAGGGACATTGTACACTTTATTTGGTTCTGGTTAGGTGGTTGAACGAGCTCCGTTGAGCTGGAAGTTCTCCTTAAGAAGCTAATGGTCGCCCAGACAGCCAAGAAATTCGCTTCTTTTATGGAACAAGAAGGTTCATCACTGTGTTCATGAGAGCCCCCAATCTACCCCATTCCCGAGCCAGATGAATCCAATCCACACTTTGACATTCGGTTTAGACAGAAAGGTAAGCCTGTTGGAGAAAGATGAAAATGTTACGATACGTGGGTTGGTTAATTGACATAGATCCCACCTTTCAGTGCAGTGGGATCAAACGCCTTTTGGCTGTTGAAGCTAGGTGTATTGGATATCCTCTTTTCATTAATTTTGTTTGTTTTGGCACTAAACGAACTTTATAGACTCAGAAAAAAGTGCCCTCTCTGCTGAAGTTTTGTGCTGAAATCTGGTACACAGATTACCAACCCGAAGCCAAGTGTGTACAGCGCTATTCCAGTAGCCTTTTAGAGTCCATGAGTTGGCATCACTTTGATGTTCTTTGCCAGACTCAAGTGTAATTTTAACCTCTTGTACTTTTTTTTTGCTGTCGTGTGCGGATCAAATTCCGTTATCGGAGCGATGCCACCGAAACTGTTCAGATCTTTGCATTCTTTATTGTTATAAAGGCTGAAGAGTGTGTAGCAGTCATTAAGGGGTTAATCATTAAGTGATGAAGGGAAATTATTCTCAATAAGAGGCACAAAAATCTAGTGACTCCATTTCTAGGTGTACGGAAGAGAGCTAGTGAAAACCGGCACAAAATTTGGCGCACAAATAAACATGAAAAGGTGAAAGAGATCTTAAGCTAGGCTAATTTAACCTAACCTAATGAAGTTAAGTTAACCTAAAGCTTGCGTATGTGACTCGTGTGAAAGCTATTTCGAATTTTGAACATTTTTGATTTTATGAGATTTTCGATAATTCTGGGAACTTTATAACTTTTAATTTTTGTTTATTTTTAAATTATTTTTCCAATTTTTATAAATACCTTGTCAGTTTTGAAAGTTTTTAAAAATGTTTGAATTTTGAAAATTGTTATATTCAAAAATTTTGGAAAATTTTTAACTTTATGAAATTGGGAATTTTTATTTTACCCAATATAACCTCACATAACCTACCCTAACCTAACCTAACCTAACCTAACCTAACCCAACCCAACATAACGTAACTAAACCTAGCCTAACCTAACCTAAAAGCATAAGACGAAAAGAGTACGGTATAATAATCAGTGTTCGTCGATTTTGACTATATAAATGTAAAATATTGAAATTAAATTCGGACGGAGGGACTCTGGTAGAAAGTGTTGGTATTCAATCAAGACTAAATGTAGAACAAGCATAGGCGTTAAAATTAAATAAATCTACGATGGCTGTCTTCGGTCGTACAAGGAGGAAGGACACATAAAAGAAGTGCAAAAAGTGGACTGTGAATTTCACACAGGACAATTCAGTTGATACAAAGTGTAGAAAGAATAACTGTACATTAGAAGTTCAGAGTATTAAAATAGACTATTAAAGTAATTTCGAATGTAAATAAAGCCATATCATCGTAGTATACAGGCTATGAATGTAAACTGGTGGGGAGGCCTTGCAAACATTGGGCAAATAGGATGTAAAAATGGATGTAATGCAGAAGTTGGCGGCATATTACAGAGGTGAGCCACATCTTCTGTAATCCGTATGTAGATAGAGAGAGAAAAACGTATTACAGTCGTTTCTGCTGAAAGTCGAGAGTTTAAATTTTTTAAAAATTCTGCCTCGTACAAAAATTTCTCTTTAAAAACAATTTAAATTGGAATTAATTAATTTCCCACCAGCTCGATCACGGTACATGCGGATCGCATAATGAAATCATGCGCGTTACGTCCAAATCGCATACCAATTAATACGCATTGTGCCCAAATCGCCTTATGTGAACACGAGTTATAACAAAACTGGCTGTACAGGAACCTGAAATTCCACTTTATTTGTAACTTGGTAGCGGTTATGTCAAACTCAGTCGACGTGACTGCTTGGAACTTGATTTTTGTAATTACTTGTCACTGCAATTAAGTACCACAATATGAAGGATTATAGACGAAGTGCGGTTAAATCTCCACACGTTCTTACTCACGGATTTTCCGTAATTACTGTCAGTGAATCGACTGGCTGCGGGCTGGAGAGCAGGGGTTTGATTCTCAGCAGGGACTCGGCTATTTATCTTCACCAACAATATATTGGCTGTAATCCCCCTCCTACCCAGTGAATACAGAGAGGTGTTTTATCTGAGGTTATAGCGACCGGAATGTGAAGGCGACCTCGTGCTGAACTATAGAATCAGTGAGCATTACCTCCACTTCGCCATACGTCTTCATGTTGCACAACTGTTATTACCAGCCTAGTCTCGACCACAGAGACATATACAGATAAATGTACCGACGAGTCTACACGGCGCCACCGTCAGAAACCTCAGATCCCGCATGTGTGGTTGTTTAATTGTAAATATCTCTGTTCTGCTTGACTTTTTGCGCGCGTGTGACTGATTCACGTGGCTAGAGTTACCCCTCACACGTGGTGACCCTACTAGCTACGGCCTCTTCTGTCCTCTTAGCACAGCTGCCATAATGCGATTAGCCCAATTCTGAAAATCGATGTCAAAGACTTAACGCAGCCCATGGCAGTGGGTTTTTTGTCGCCAGCGTCTCGACTACTCAAGACAATTTCGTGTCTCACTGGCGGTTTATTTGTGTCAGTTACTTGAAAATAAATTAATGTGATTCAGCCTGAGCTGAAGTGGAAATGCTGATGTAATGAACTAAAATGATGATACAGTGATGTCATCAGCATCTTTAGGAAGAGAAATACACGAAATGGTCTACTGGGGCGACCTCCTTTCGACAACGAAAATCTGGGTCAAATGCAGAAAAGAGAGAGGGGAAATGTAGTCTTTCTACGAAATGCTGTGGAACTGGTTTTTACCCAAATTTTGCCTTATTCTTTTTAGCATATTCCTGCAAAATTCGTTACATTATCTTATCTATTCTACAGCTCTAAAGGCACAAGGCATTAAGACTTTAAAGCCAAAGTTCATCTTAATATTTAAAAAAAATATTCTGTACCGCAAAGAAAACACGATGCGTCTTCATAAAAATGGGGAACGCTGCTTTTATAAGAATCATATAAAGCACATAAATAGTCTGCGGAAAAAAAAACAGTATTTTGCAGCAAAATCAGATGGTTTTTACACTACCGTTGGTCTTCGTATTAAATGATACATTCTGAACTATCTCGGCATTTACTTGGGGGGATCTGAGTAAAAGAACGAAAAACCTCATTCAAGATAGCCAGTCTTCGTTAATAGATTTGAACTCGGATCCTCCAGAATAAGAAGCATGAGTGTTAACTACTCTTACAGTAAAAAAGTAAAGTAAGTAAAGTTTGTCCCACTATACGCCATGTAGGCGTTTGGCGTGAGTGGAGGTAGAGCTCCTCTCTTCCTTGACCTCGGCACTCGATGGGGGTGAGTGGTCAGCATCACGCCCCGGCCGGCTTTACCCCCGGGAAAGGACCCCGGTACCCATTGCAGAGGAGGCTGGGTGGGCCCCAGAGCCGGTCTGGACGCAGAGGCTAGAGGAAAAATCCTCTGCCCCCGTTGGGGATCGAACCCCGGTCGTCCAGCCCGTAGCTAGCCACTATACTGACTGAGCTATCCCGGCTCATATTCTTACAGTATGTATCTGATAAATAGAATTTGCTTCTCTGGAAGTGAAGTTTAGTTTCGGTTTTTTTGTACGTTACCTAACATTATCCTTTGAATCTTTGTTCATCTGTTTTTAATGTCTGTCAGTGTTAAGCATTTTTCTACGCATGAAAATATTTTATGTTAAACGTGGAAGAAATATAATTCTGTTGCCATAAATAAATACGTTTAATATTGTTCTTTTTACAAATGCGTGATCATCTTTATGCGGAATAATTGTCTTTATTATCTCTGCCTTTCTGCCTTGCGCGCAGAAAACTCTATTTGCATTTGAATACGTATGATGGAATTGTAAACAAAAGGAAGAGGTTCAGTTGCTGAGAACGAATCACAACTTTAAATAAACACACGAGTAATAATTTCCATCAAATATCACGGAACCAGCGGTCCTCAAGCAGACGTTCTCCGTAGATGAATTCATGAATATCAAAATACGAAAGCCACGTTCATGAATATACAGAAAGAAAACTCTGGCACCATTTAGTATTAATTAATATTTTATGGCACAGAGGTCAATGAACGTGGATGGGCATTAGTTTGTGAATGTGTATATACGGAATGCAGGAACAAAAACAATGTTACGAAGATGTACTCTTCGGAGTACGCTGAAATCTCAGGCATTATTTACGCCACATCACGGGCGATGACGCTAACATGGCAACAAATGGAATAACGTAGAATTTGAGATTCTCACAGCGATGATTACGAAGATGGCTGGCTATCTTCTGGGTTGTAGAAGACAGACATCTTCCTCAGTTACCCTCATAAGTGTCAGTTTTCGTGTTCGACATATGGAAAAACTTTTCAGACGAGATGACAGCGAAGATGGCTGTCTTCTGGTTTGTAGCACCGTTTACCAACGTTTCAGAGGTAATTGCTGCTTCCATCATCAGGGCGATCGCCCCTGAGACGTTGGTGAACTTGCATCAGACTACATGGCGCTATAACCCAGAAGACAGTCATCTTCGAATAGAATGAGCAATGGTTTCGTGTTTGTCAGCAGTAAGCCTTACATCCAGGACAAACGCTTTCTCTAAAAAGTGCAGGGATTCCGCATAAAGTGTTCTGTTACTCGACTGCGTTCGTAGTGCAAGGCACGAAGGCAGGTTCGTCTGTCTGCGTCGGATTCAGTTGCGACTTTTTGCGTGTAAATGTGAACAAAATGATCACTCGAGAGAAATCCTGTTATGGCTTCGTTATCCAGATGATAAACTTTCACGTATCAAATATTAATCCTCAAAGGATATCTTATTCTCGCGTCAGACGCAAATAATATTAGATAACAGACATCAAAAAAGGTAGAAACGCCTCGCTTTGAACAGAGCTGAGTTTTCTTTACAGTTCGTACCGACATTCGTCGCTATTAACTTACGTAATGGGGCCACCTCTTGGTTGAAGGGTTTTTGTATCTGCTCTAGAAATTCTTTAGAATCATTGCTTACACTTGCCAGCCATTTTACTGTGTTCTTAGCCAGTTAAATCTGTCGCTTACGTTCACACTCTATTTTTCTAAGACAAACAACAATAGTGCGTTGTTGTGCGTTTAGCGTTTTCATGCCAAACACAATCGTCTCAGAAATTCATAGGGCAACCTGACCCCTCAGCCCCCTTCCCCCCCAAATCTAATTAGGACATGGCAGGATTAAAATCAGTCACCCCAATATTTGTGTGGGTCGTGGACCATGTGTACGTCTTATTTAATGAGTATTGTGTAATAAAAAGAATTTTGAAAATTTTGTGAGTTCACTGGACGTACAAAGTACAGGACTTTTATAACGATGGTCTGCAATTGCACTTCAGACACAAGAGGTAGTCTACAAGAATATAATTCATGTGTTTACATCTGCCCGTTTCCTTTAAGGTAACTACGTTTGCACAGTACCTACAGAGTTGATGGTCTTCCAAAACTCTACAGCTACTTGACCTTTCTGGAGGAACAATATTTACACGGTCAGATACTACATCACAGGACAAGTCTCAAGTGCCTTACTCGAAACTCTGAAAGCATTGTTTAACAACGTGTCGTGCTTACCTGCTTATGTTACGCTACTGCCATTTACAAGTATAAACGTCAAGTACTCTCGTCTGATCGATATCTTGTATTGTTTAGTTCTGAAATTTTATTGCCGGAAGATAAGTGAACAATAATAATAATAATAAGAAGAGTACTTTGTCTTTTAAATCGTTAAATCATAACAAATGATCTTAAGTTTTCACTTTCGTAAATTCGATCATTTTAGTGACTTTATTGATCAGATTGCTTTATCAGACGTCATTAGTGTCCTAGCCTGTCAAGAAACCCGCCGCGTACGAAGGAACCCCAGTGTTCATTAGCGTGTTCACGCGCCTGATGAATCCAGTTCCCATCACCCCACTTTTTTCAGATCCATTTTAATATTATCCTCTAATCTTAGTCGTTTGTATTTACCCAATAAATAAAAGGCCTGTTTAAATAAAGTCCACAGCTGTTTTGGGGCGAAATTTCAGGTTCTAGCTATGCGGCGAATATGAAAATGTGATCTGGGACGTAACGCCGGGCAGGTTAGTCATGTAGAAATTGTCCTACGTTCAAGGTCAACAGTAGTCATGTGATGACTTGGTACAGTTGTCGAATGAAGCACAGGACTGCGGCAGGCTGTACGGCTAGCAAATTTTGACACCGACTGTACTGCCCCTCTCCATATGACTGTTAGTGCTGCTTCGCATCTCGCCCACTTGTGCGTCTACAGAGGTTGGCTGATTTGAACACCAATGGACCGATCAAAATCCCAAATAGCAAGCAGTTCATCGCCCTAGCATCTTATCGATCGTGATCGGTAAACGTATTTGAATATACTTGACCCTTTATTCACAATTCATTTATTCATACATTATTATTTCTGTTACTCAGCCGCTGCTTCACGGTTTAAGTGCTCTGGCCTCTTTCGAATTACAAATTTTCTGAGAGGAACTGAATGCTGGGTAAAGCCATCTTACGGTCTCTGCCACCACAGACAGAAAACATTACCACCATAATCCTGTCGGGATTTCAAACCATGACACCCAAGGGCAGAAGGTTGTAATTATAATATATCAAAGAAGCTAGCAGTGATAATTCCGTGAACGCGTGTTTTTCTCTGGTTGCACTCAGACCTAAAAGTGGACTTGTTTCTTCTGTGATGTAGCAAGTCGGCGTTTTCCTTACGGACTGTGGTGAAATATGCGTAAAAGTGCTTGGTTAAGACGTCCCAGAGAGTCGTTCCCGGGGCCTCTCAAAAATGTCGGGCGTCTTGTCATGGAGTTTGTTAAGCGAGTTTAATTAAGAGTAACTTAAATGAACACCTTCTCTGCCATGTTTTATATACTGTGGAAAATTCCCACATTCAACATCTCTCCAGACCAAGTCCTAAGGGAAATTTAACTCAAATGAAACTTATGCAACAGTTTGCTAGGAACTAACCTCTTTGTATTACATGACGCTCCGAAGTACTTTAGTGCTTCCAATTTACAAAGTTGATCAAAATATGATTTCAGTACACGTAGAAGCAGATGAGAAGTTGAAGACGTGCTTTAATTTAATATGACTGTACGGTGACAGAACACAGGAAACGGGAAAAGTCGTTTGGAGTCCACGAACTATCCTGTTTGAACTGATTTTTGTTTCCAGAGCTCTTTTGTAGGAAGTATTTTTGTGCTAGGCGAAGTTGGCTTCCTGCGCATCAGTATGTCTGACATCTAATTTCCGATTTAAATAGGGTGAATTTTTTCTATAATACTTTGAAATAGGTATTATCCGTGGATTTATGTCTGCAGGCTTAATAAAAATATATTAGCTGAACTTTCTAACCTCTTCAACAAACCAAGAACGCTGAGAGAGATTCTGTATCATGGAGAGGGGCTAAAATGTGAAATGGAGAGCAGTATAAAAATGTCTTCCTTCTGTGTTGTTGCGCCATGTTGTCAGGTAGGAATTTGCCGGTGTTTCAGAAGACAGCCGTGAGAACCTCAAATCTCACGAGATCCACTCCCCACTGCTCCGGTGAAGGATTTGCCCGAGTGGCAGTTTCCTATATCAAAAAATAGTGGACTGTTTTCAAAAGGCAGAGGCAGTAGCTTCAGTGCACAGGGGATTTCTAGAGCTGAGGGAAGTTTTGCTACGGAGGTATCGATTATACATTATGGAAATTCTGGGTCACTCCATTTGTGTGCCTACCCGTCGCTGGAAATGCCATTTAAAATGCAGTTAGTGGTGGTAGTGTGACAACATAACCCATATTGTTCACATAATTCATTCTTTGAAGACATATATTTCATTGAAATTACCTCAAGTTAGACCGTGATGAATGAGATGGGTGGGTCATGTAGTGCGCATGGATGGGACAAGAGGTGTGCACCGGGTATTGGTTGGTAAGCCTGAGGGGAAGAAACCGCTGGGGAGACCTAGACATAGATGGGAGGATAATGTCAGGCGGGATCTGTGGGAGATAGGAGTTGAAGGAGATTGGATTTTGTTAGCCCAGGACAGGGTTCGGTGGAGGGCTTTGGTTAATTCGGTGATGAACCTTCGGGTTCCCTAAGCCATCTAGTTAGTTAGTTAGACCGCAAAACAAAATGTCATCCACCCTCAGATACATTACACAGCCTAAAGTGATATATTTTTGTGTTAAACAGCAGTTCTTAAGTTCTTTGATGCGATTTCCCTGATGATGGCGAGTCCGAAGTTGGTTGTTTTCTGGGTTATAACGCCGTTTAGTGAGTAATTATCGCCCTGATGATGGAGGCAGTAAGGACCTCCGAAACGCTTTTAAACTTCTACCAGTCTGTATGGCGCTACAACCCAGAAAACACTCATCATCTGAAACTATAAGATATTTTTGTTTCGAAATTCATATATTCACAAAAGGATAAAAATAGACTTAGGATACCTAGTACTTCCGTCTCATTAAATATATATCCATTTACCTATAAATATAATGAATTTGTGTCTTAGAATTACTCCTCAATACAAATGGTGCAATATCCTGGTATATTTGTTGTGTTATTAATTAATTTATTTGTTATACATCAAAACAGATCCACACAACATTTTCCTGTGTAAACAACAATACTATAACTGTACCCCACTCTAATGTCGTTTGCATAAATTAATTTAGTTGCAGAATGAAGCTGTCATGTAATTTTAGAAAATACACCTGCTACTGGGGACAGTTTATCGCCTTGAGCGCTGACCAGAACAGCAAAACTGGGGTAATGTTGCTGCCTGGTGCGGTTGTACGTAAACGTAGCAGTGTTTAACGAAACTATTATCAGTCAAGATGACTTCAGTTACATAAGCATCCGAAGTATTCACGAAATTTTACTGCAGAGTTTATGATATCGGTAATAGACGAATTTACGCAGTTAGTACGAAAGATAATTGTTTACACTTGTGTTTTATGTTAGCATAGTTGGTTGAGTTGATTCCGAATGGAACGTCTATGTATGTATCCTCATAAAAGAACTCTTTATTTCCACCAAAGTAATCCCAGGGCATGCCATTTCATACGGAAAACCTGCAGCAAGTCGGGAACTGCGTTATATCAACTGACACAGATTATACGCTCTTAAAGTTCGTGAGACTTGCACCTAAGTTACTGAGACTGTCCTCCTCCTCTAATCAGAAGTTAAAGAAGCTACCGACGTTTCAGAGGAACATGCTGCCCCAGATTTTCCCTGAATGTCTTTGGCAATTACTTTTTTGTACTACTTTTTTTGTTTTGGATTTTGTCCTTTGCTAAGTCCTAAGATCTCAAAAGCTGAAATCAAATCGTTACGTTTCGGAAGATGGATCTTCCTTCGTATTCAGGTCCGGAGGGGTGATACCAATTCTTTTCCAGCAGGCATAGATAAGGAATAGCTGAATATACCGGATTTAACAGCTTAGTCCTTTCTTCCCTTGTGGCTTCTACCTGAAGACCGAGGGAAATCCTTCCTTAAAGAAGAAGTGCTCTTTTTAAGATTTTGAGATTTGTTAAATAAAAATAGACGAATAATGTTCATAGCAAAGAAAGTAGTAATACTGCCTTCATCTTCAGGGCTGAAGAACGATGCGTTGGCATGTAGCTACCAATTCGCACGGCGTTTCGACTCGGATCAGCATCTGTAGGTCTCGTTCAGATTAATTTAAGGTTCGCGTTACTTGCACATAGGTTAGAGATCGCTGAAGAAATCGGCAGGACAAACAGCACTTTGCTCAACTTGCACAAGCTGATATTTCAACAGGACGAAGCTGCACCCAGTGTGCGTACACACACAGAGTTAATTTGGCATGTTCCGGTTATTATATTGTTTGCTGTTTTAGTGGTTAGTGGTTAGTCAGTAAGATTCTAATTAAGATATTCATATCATGCAAGTTATTGGAGCTGTATAGTTTCTGGCACGGTCGTGCATAGTTGGTCTTCTCAGCTAATTTGCAGCTCAGTATATGATACCTCAACCACGGGGCATGACGTCACAGAGGGTTTGTCTAATGACACAAGCCTCTGTATGGTTTCCCCTTTGCTGTCAGTTAGATCCAGGGGCAGGAGCTTCACGACAGACGGAGACAGATACGTTTAATATGTCCCTTGATTTAACCATAGAGGGCGTAGTTTGTGTTCACGTCTCGTTATCAGGATACAAGATCATACGGTAGCTACTTTGAAGTGTGGAAAATTTAGAATATTTAGGAACGATGGTAAACAGATTAAAATATCACGAAAGAAATCAATAACAGGTTAAATTCGGGGACTGCTGTTACCACATATTTCAGAATCTTTTGGGATTTCCCGCCGCAGAATATAATGATTAAAATATGCCGAACAACGACTTTAACTAGGGTTTTTATAGGCCTGAAACTTGTTCTGTCACAGTGAGGGATGAACAGAGTTTGACGGTGTCGGAGAACAGGGCACTAAGGCGAATATTTGGGCCTAAAAGGGAAGAAGATACAGGAGGCTGGAGAAATTTGCATAATGACTTTTGACTGTTCACTAAACAGGCGCGTTATCATGATTATCAAATCAAGGTAAATGTATTTACTAGTGTTAGTGTAACACAGATCCTGAAGTGTTAATCCTAACATTGTGTTCATCGCGTTTAAAATTCCGGAATTAGGATCTGCTAGCTAGAAATTGCGCCATTTTTTTTAAATTTCGTATCGTGCCACTGCTTTGTTCTTACTAAAAGCTTGTATCCACTTTCATAAAGCACGGCTTTCGTCTGTTTGTCTGTTGCAGTCCGTGTATCGAAGAGTAGCACCGTGGAGGATGTCCAAGATTTCTTCCTCATGTCAGAAATGGAAGGCAGGCCCTGCGGTCGGTTTGTTAGCATTTGGACAGAAGAAGTATGCCCTGATGCTGAGTGGTCTGTGATCGGTCAGCTGGATGGAACAACATCAGCCACGTTTAATTGGAGTACCGACGTGACTTTGACGGAGGGAACTCAGCGTTCTAACGTCACGTTTCGGTGAGTGTCTCTCATTTGCGTTGAACCTAATGACTGGATATAATAATGACATTTCTTGCGTCTTTCTTACTTAATTAATTCTGTGAGTCGTGACTGTGCCCGATGAGAACAATTTGTTGCTTCAAGAAGACTGAATAATACTCATAAAGTTTATTTCAGTGTCTTGAAAGTTCTGACGAAATCTTAGAAAGACGGTAATCGCAATTTCCAAAAACATTTGTTTATTTTATTTTCATTTCGCTCAGATCAATTACCATAAACATTATTCTTTTTGATTACAATCCAGTGCATCGTTTCTACATGCTTATTCTTTACAATTATGAAGTCATGCAAAGATTAAAATCGTTATTCTAATTCATATTTATTAAATTACACAGGTACTTCTATAAATAACAATAGAAAGAACATTTATTAGTATAAATTAATATTTTGTAAAAACTTAGGCGTAATAATAGATAAGCTATAGGCAGTAAGCCATTATCTATGTGAATCGAAATGTACGAAATGTATCCACTTTTTACTTTGCGACTTTGCAGCGAAACTTCGTAAAAAGAACAATGAAAATAGCTTGCGTGTAGCCTAAATGTGTCATCATATTGAACTATGGGATCTACTTTAATTTTGGCTGTTTAACTTATCTGTTTTTTAAACGATTAGAAAAGCAGGCTGTTTATATTCTGAAGGAAAATATGTATTTTCGAAAAATTTAGCTGTTTTGCTTCATGCATGGGAACTATATGCAACACACGCTTTAACATTCAGGACTTCTGAATTTTGTCCATAACGTGTATCAATGGGCCATGTATTAATTATTTCAGCATAAACAACGATAATTTCCTCAAAAAGCAAAATCCGATTGGTCTTTGTAACAGTGGAATGTTTTTAAAGGAAGGAAATGAACTTTTCTATTATTTAGATGAAATTCTCTGTCTCTCTCGTACATCAAAGGGTTGACCTATGTGTTTCAGTATTAGAACTGGTGTTTGCGCTTCAGTGCCTCTTATTCGCTTCGTACCACAACAAATATTTTATGACATAGTTTACTAGACATTAGACGCACCATTTATCGTTTGAATACATAAACGTTACAGCAGACAAAAGTTAAGAGTCTTTAATTGTTCTGTAGTCCTGCCGCTTCACGACAAAGGGTGACCAAAAGTTACAAAACGTGACGATAATTTACAAAGCGTGACCAGTAATGACCAAGCGTGACTAGGCGTGACAAAATGGTGAAGTATGTCGAATTGTGATCAAACATGACCATGCGTGATAAAGCATGACAAAGCGTGACTTACTTTCAAATGACCTTGAAAAATGTAAAGGCCTCTTATCGGAAAAGACGTTTATTAGGTAAATGTGCTTTGAGGCAGTATTATGTATACAATGTGCAGCATAATTTATGTGTCAACAATTCTAAACTGAATTTAATTACGTATCGGCTATCGACTCTGAAGTACATTGAGCGATTTCCATTTAAATTCTCCGTGATCTAATAGACCACTGCTTTACGTGAAACTTAAATATAACTTCATATTTTATTTCCAAAGAAATTTTAGTTTTTCAAAACGATGTAAAATGTAGTTACGGACCTGCAGTGTTACATCATTTTTGCCACATTTAATTTCAGTGGTGTAAAGCCAGAAACTGATATGAGCAAAATAAATTTTCTGATAAATCACATTAAAATATTTTCAGCTAGTTTAAATTCGCGTTTTACGTCTGTAAAATCAAAATATTCGCTTTATTACTGCTTTATAGAGCTTTCGTTTCCACATGTTATGTTTCTTTCTTAGTAGGAAACACAACTAGATATTTGTTTTAAACCGTATTTAAAATACCGACAAAAGTGCTTATGGCTTTCCATCACACGCGTGTGTGCAATACATGAACATTAGTTTTATTGGAATAAGCGGAGTATCAAAGAAAAGATTTATAAAGCATGATTACTTACAATTTGATTATAAGTTTCTGCTTGCTTTTAGAAAGTTTCTATCACGTGCTGAAAGAAACAAGGAAAATCTTGTTTGCTAGCACTCTAGCATCATATCCGTAGTACTGCACATAACAAAAAGAGTCGATTCAAAGTTCTCTCGGGGTATAGATTTCTCTCTTTCTATCTCCTCTGTCTGTTTCTTTTTCTTCTTCTGTTCCTTGTTTTCCCTCGGCGAGGGCAATGTCCTTTCCTGAGGATCTTGGTTCTGGCACAGAATGGTCCAAAATGTACGTACCAAGTTTAAAATTAATTTTATCCGCAACCAGTTATTATAATTTTAAGAACGTTTGCTGACACACTGTAGTGCTCAAGCCATTTGTTTATATTTTTTTTCGTTCGGTTTTGTACAGCACCGAGCAGCGTATATTCATTATCGAAGAGAACATTCTATCATCTGAAAGCCCAGAAAAGGTCAGAAGAGAGTTCCAGGTAAAGTTTCGCGTCAAAGTTGAATCCGACAGACACACAATTTCAAACGTCGTCAAGAAATTTCGCGAGACAGGATCAGCGGCAGACCTTCGGCAGCAAAGAATGAAATTAATATTCAGAATTTGGAATGGTATTTGAATGACTTTTTACGCAGTATCATTCAGTAGGGAAAAAAACATACATGGTAATAACATTTTGGACTGCCCTGTACATACCAGCAACACTTTGATCTTTGCGCGCATGCTAACGAAGTTAGTCTATTAATTCATGGTCTACCTGTTTCTCCTTTTATAAGATCAGATCCTGTAACTGATATTGTGATAAAATTTATAAACTCGCTTTTAGGAAGATTGAACGTGAAAACATGATTATGGCAACTGAAGCCAAATTTCTAGCAAAGGCATCAACAAAAATCCGACCGCCCGACACCAAATTTCTGCTAAATTCAGACTCCGCCAGACACCACCATAACCCCCCACCGTAGATAGCATGGGTTTTGCATTTCTTGCTACCAGAGTCGGTAGGGTCTGAATCTGATATGGTTCCGCTTTGGACGAACTCTGCGCTGGGCCAGTCAGACATGACGAAAGTTCGATATTGTATCTCGAGGATCCTCAAATTGATTGGATGTAGATGACTCAGTAGTCGCGGCTTTTAATGTCACATGGTCCTTGGTTCTGGCTGCCGGCTTGTGATTTATTTATTCTTGTTTGACAAGTTATTTAATGAGAGGAAAACATCGCTGATGCTTTGTGTCCACACGTGCCCGACTCAGTATTCAATAACGGGCATCGTTATTAGAGTCTTATCAAAATAGAATGTGACGGGTGACATTGATATTATGAATTCCTTGCTTTTCGTCTTCGTCTGATACTCACAAGCCACGAACTGCAATAAAAGACGAGGCTCTTTTAGCACGACCTTTGTAGCAATGAAAGTGCTTTCGCTGTTGCTAAGGTAATGCCATCTCGCTAGTAGACCTGACTGTGAAGCGTATTTATCATTTACATTTAGGGGGAAAATGTGTACAATTTATTCGATAGATTGACAGTGTGAATCCTGGCAGGTGAACTGATTATCCATAGTGATTGATTAACCGTAACTCGCGGTCGAATAGTTGGCACTCCTGTTTTGTATTTCGGATATCACAGCTTTGAATCTCGTCACACGCGCCAGTTTTCCTGACTGACTTTTCGTCTTTTTATTCAGTTACTCTGGACAGAAACAAGATTGACATACTAAATTACGACAGCGATGTATCATTCACTTCATTCCAATTAATTTACAAATATTTAATTATATGATCCCTAAAATAAGTAGTTTAAAATTAATAACTAAATAAATGAATAATCAGCAGAGCATGGGATTTTAGGTCCTCACGGCGGCTGGTATGTGCCTGGCTGTATTATGAATTGTTGCGCCGTTGGTACAAGTTTACCGACGTTTCTGAGGTCCTTCCTGTTTCCATTTATCAGTGTGATGAGTACTCATGTGTAAGATGCACGATGTAAATTAATGACTGTTAACTTTTGTTTATAATCTTAACTTTTTACGGCATCCCTATCATTAACTCATCATCATCATAGTCATCATCTAATAGTGGAGAAAATTCTGCCAGCTGATGACCCGTCCCAGCAAGGTCGGTTTCATTTTTCAGTCCATGCGGATTGGAACTTCTTAAAGAAATATCTGTCCTTATACGGAATATGAATATGCATCGTATTTTTCAACATGACCGATTTAGTAGCGAGGTTAAACGAAGAAGGTTGGATGAAAGCCCTGAAGATTTTCATACAGCCCCATATGTGTCAGTGAGTGAGTGTGGCTACTTCACGCACTACTTGCCTTTCTTGACGTAAACACCTACTTCGATTCGTGGAGAAACAAAATTCTAGACACAGGAACAGAAAATATTACTAAGATGGTAAAGTTGCGTCATATTGTGATATAATAAGTATATATTAAATCTTGTCCGTCTAATCACAATAAATTCTTATTAAATATTAAAATATTACAATAATTAACATTTAAAATATTAAATGGTGTTCTTTATCGAAATATTCGATTTACATTAGACCATCATTTTTCATGTTTCACGACATGTTTCAGTTCCTAAAAGAACCATCCTCAGGTGTATATAATTATATAAAGCTTCAAAACGATAATTAATTCAAATACAATTTTCATACATTATGCTAGCATGCATTTTTATAGATTTTTACCAGATATCAAACGATGTTCTTTTTCAGATTTTTATTCCATTTTTAATAACACACTCGATGTTGTTCTGTATACGTCATGCTCAATGTGACTTTAGTGTGGGTGAACGTTTTGTTGTTTTATATCAGTCAGAAATGGTGTAGAGGAGTTACATCTGTCTGGAAGTATTGCCGTGTTTTACGCAATCAGGAACTTTGTGATTTGTGCTGCTGTGCTGCACTCTTGTGGAAAGTTTTGCGTTTGGAAGCGAACGGATGGGAGAAATCTCTAGCCAGCCACACAACCACGTGTGAAAAATCCATGAGGAGTGTTTGACGTTGGTCATACAGACAGACGCCAAACACCTCATCCACGCAAAGGTTAGTGGTCTCAGCCAACTCTGACGTCACATGCGCATTTAACAAAGGTCGACTGTCAATTTCTGGAGTTCGTGTCGGAACTCTTAGGCTATGAGAACGTTTTCTGATACGTTCAGCCTTTTCGGTGGTCCCACTGACCTCTTGGCGACATCGACGCTAGATTCTATCGGTCCTAGTTAGTCATCATATAGACAGATCGTTTCCGTCGGAGTGTGCCGTACATTATTCATGTGTCGACATGAGACTCCATTACATTACGAGGTATTGTACGTCAGTGACCCACCTCAACTATGGGCACAGGCAATGACGTCATGCTCTGTGCTCTTCAGGGATCGACATGCATCAATCGATCTCGGATATTTAAACACCAAGGCTCATCACGGACAACCACCATGCAATCTTGCTTTATTTTTTTTTATCATATTATTTATTGCCTGCTAACTTCGGGCGTATTTCGTGCTGGAAATGTACTCGATATCCTCACGCGTCTTTGCAACGTTGATGTAATTTTTGGCTTAAGAGAGTTACAGTCTTTAAAGTGGAGTTATTTGGTACACCAACCATGCTTATACGTACTTACGTCTTGGTGAGATTTCAGATTTTTACGATGACGAGTATTAATACTGCTGTATTATGGGATATTGCACAATGTAATCTGGTAGATACTGGCCGACGTTTCAGAGGAGCTTACTGCCTCCATCATCAGGATAACTCAGTACCCCGATGATGGAGGTAGTAATCTTATCTAAAACGTTTGTGTTACGTAAACTACGTAATGCAACATCCAAGAAAACAGTCGTCTTCACAATTAAATCCTTAACAAAGGGCCGATACATTCATCCCTTTTGCAGTGTTTCGTGTTTGTCATGAATTGAAGTACAATAGGGTATTTGCCATGTTAACAACTTCGCTCGGTTACTGAATTTGTTTCTGAACGATGATTAATTACATTCTGAGTAATGCGGAAGGATTTTCTTTTAATTAAAGCAGCAGGTTGGCATCTTTTCTCGGTGGCCATTCGTTTCAAAGTTCTATTTGCATGTAGTTCAGACTGGAGAAAAAACTCGAAAGATCTGGGATCGATATGAAGAGTGTCGATCTGGAATGTACTCGAGTTAATGGGAAGCCGCGTCAAAACGTTTCACTTTACCGAACGATATTATTTTGTAGAACAAAATCATTGTTATGCTATAAAATGAAAAGTATGATATTCTAGCCTCCATTATGACATTTATAAACTGAGATGATAAAGTTGCGTCATATTGTGATAAATATATATTTGTTTAAATCTTGTCAGTCACAATCACAATAAAATTCCTATTAAATATTAAAATATTACTATAATTAGCATTTAAATATTTAAAATATATTAACATCATTTAATATATTTTAAATATTTAAATGCTAATTATAGTAATATTTTAATATTAATAGGAATTTTATTGTGATTGTGACTGACAAGATTTAAACAAATAGACATTTATAAAGCTACTAGGTTCAGGCCACTGATAATTTTAGTTTAATATATAGTATTTTGTCGTCCAGGAATTGTATATGATTATTTATACACGTCAGATTTTAATAGTTGGTTTTATTAATTATGTATGTTAATAACATATTTTAATAACAGGAAGTGATTGTCAAAATAATTAATCTTTATTCTTGTATTTGTACGCCTTAGAATTGTGATAGATTCCGAGAACTTCATCTTGTTATGTACTTGCTTCTATACGGTACATTACGTTTTTTAACAAAGGTTCCAGAAATGTGTGCGGGGAACAACTATGATTTTAACGTGTCAAGTTCCCTCAAACTACGTGTACTTATTTCTCAGTACGTAGACTTAACAACAAGCAAATTACATAGATCATTAATAAGGAATGTATGGTCCCTTTGTCAAGTTATTTTAATTTTAAACCAAGTTATTCTACCTCGTTTTACGATTGAATACGAAACACGCGCAGTTGTCGCAATACTATACTTCTGTCACAAGAGTCTTCAGCTGCTACAGATCCAGAAGACACGTGTCCCATGAGACGTAGTTACATCCTTCATATTCTTCTGGATTGCTCTGGGATTGCGTCTCCTTCATGCGTTTCACTGGGTCTGTCATTGTGACTGCCGTTATTAACCATTCATTTTAACCCCAGAGATTTTCTGGACTAATACGGCTTTTGTGAATACGGAATGAACCTTCGGGTTCCGTAAAGGACTGGGAATTTCATGATTAGCTGAGCTATAGCTTTTCAAGAAGGTTTATATTCCATGGTATTGGTTCTCAGAAGACAATTTCAACACCAATTTACATTTTTAGAAGTACGATAACGTAAGTGATTTAGTGTTATTTGGTTCTTAGTTCGTCCAAGCTTCTGTGACTGTGGAGATTAGTGTTAGTGTGGAGAAAGATTGCAGGATTTATGGGAGGATATTGTATTTTACCCGATGGGAAATTTTATTGAAAGCAAGTCACGTACATACGCACCTTTTTATATAGTAGACAGACACACTACCTCACATGTTGATCATCATAATGATCGTATCTGTTACGTTACTAAATATTCGTATTTGATTTAACTTTGTTTGAAATAAGTGCTTCTTTTTCAGATTTAACATTAAATTAAATGACATTTTTTATTAATTAAATTAATGTGTTTATTTAAAACTGAATAAAGAAATAAATACATGAAGCTAAAAGTTGGGAATGATCCGGACATGTAGGAGATAGTAGCAAAAATTCGTCTTGCTGTGAGAATTTAATTGTCGAAGTATTTAGATATTTGTAGTTTATTTAACGACGCTTTTGTACCTCTCACTATATAGCCCTGAATGACTGGGCGATTATTTAAAAGTGAAAGTAAAGGATGCAGAAGGAAGCGGTCGTGTACAAATTTAAGATAGAAGACGGCTGTCGTGTGGGCTGTTGCGCCGTGTAGTGTGGTAGAAGTTTACCATCGTTTCAGAGATCCTTTCTGTCTCCATCATCAGGGCGAGGATCTTTAATTAACTTCAGTGTATGTGGTTCGGCTTATATTTTATATAATCTTAGTGTATGAAATATAAATCTCGACTTTTTTTGACGTAAATACGTCTATACGGAAAGGAAGTTTATATATTGGCTTTATTCTAAATATTTCCTTTATACATGCTTTACAATTGCGTAAAGTTTGATTAAGACATTGCTTATTCAATTTGAATTAGTTACGCTTAAGATAGGTTTGTGGTAGCTGAATGTAATGTAAAGTAATGTAATGTAAAGTAATGTAATGTAAAGTAATGTAATGTAAAGTAATGTAATGTAAAGTAATGTAATGTAATGAAATGCAATGTAAGGTAAGGTAAGGTAATGTAATGTAAGGTAATGTAATGAAATGTTTTATAGGTAACAATAATGCCGAGTAAACAGACGACGTTCCCTAGGTAACCATTGTTACAATTTTTCGTTCCACTTTTTGCCGAATGACACTGACCCTAAAATATAGACGTATTTACGTCAAATTCTCCAGAACCGTGGTTCCACTGACAACTTTTTTTTTACAGTTTTTGAACATTCCCGCACTTGTGAGAAATAAAGGCGCAGTGTTTGTTTCTGATGTCATTATAT
>NW_019060521.1:562157-576189 GCF_000696155.1 Zootermopsis nevadensis | reverse complement strand
CCACTGCCTCCTGCTGCCTTTGTGTTTTGCTCCAGACAAAAGTTGGTCTCCAGGGATTCGGAGAATGGAGAAGATGATGCTTCTCATCTCATTTTGTGATCGATGACGTCATGTCTTGAATGATAATTAGACTGGTTCCCACCCCAGTTCCTCGTCTATACCAAATTTCAGAAATTATGTTTACTTTAGTAAAGGATTCGGATCTGCCTCTGCTCCCGTAACGGCAGAGCTAGGTGTAATTTAATAACACTTCTGATGGAATATTTGTCACTGTAACATGCATTTGACAGCCATATTGAATAATAATAAGCTTCCAAGAGCTGTGATTGATTTCAGGGGTACTTACTGCCTTCATTATCTGATCCATCGCTCTGCTGATGAAGACAGTAAGGACCTCTGAAACTTCGGTAAATTTTTACCAGACTACATGACACAACATCCCAGAAGACAGTCACCTCGCTGAAGTGAGAACCTAAAATCTCACTTTGTAATTCTTAATTGCCTGCCATCGAAAACGTCAGTATGGGAGAACAGAGGCATACAGATTAATGAATTGTAAGATAATTTAACACCCTGTTTTATTTATTTAATTTTATTATTGATTGTGTATGTGACAGTTTTGCGAGTAGCTTAGATTATACCGCGTCTAATGATGGATAATTAATGAAAAAATAACATTAACGTCTGTGGATATAACAATTCTAGAAAAAAATATGAAGACAATCTAGCTTCAAGAAAGAAAGATGTGTTCGTTAACAAACAATTCTGCTGCTTTCACTGTAGAAACCCAAAGGATAAACAAGTCTTTTACATAAATTGTTAAAAACGTGGTAGACGAAGGAAATTGGTTCTATTAGTTTGAAGTTTGCGAACAAGATTGGAAATTCTCAAGTAAAGTTTCTATTGCCTTCCGTAGCAAGAAGAATAATAAAAAGCTAAGAAATTAAATCGAAGTGAGTTAAGGAATGGGTACAGTGACTCTCGTGTCTGTTGAGTGTGTGATAACAAGATTAACACAGCATGCAGTTGTGTGAGTGACTGTCGAGTACCAAAGAGTGTTCTATTTACTGTCTCAAGCTGACTTGAAGCACGTGCTCTCAGATTCCTTCAAACACTGTTTTCTAAGCTTATTCAGAAGAACCGTTTTAGCTCAGGTTAAATCGCATAGAGTGGACATGCACGGTGAATACATGAAAATCTGGAAGGAGTCGGTTATTGCATGTTACAATGCACAATCGCTGTATATATCAATAGAGGACTTTGTATGGAGCTCTTCCGTATTTTACAAAAGTAAAATACGGAATTTTCAGAAAGGAAGGTCTTGTAAGTGTTTTTGTTAAGTGTCCTGTATTTTGTTCGATTTTAACAATACTTAGACGAGCATTGACTTAAAAGGGTTGAAAGGGAACAAGTCTGAATGCATGGCGTTCGTCCAGGGTAAGTTTACTTAAGGCAAACGCAAGTAATGGTTACTTAATAGTCCGCCTACTAGATAATGTATATAGATCTGTTTAAAATTCCAAGCAAGTTACGTAAACTTCAGGGTATCAATATTTTACTACCCAAGACACACACCACCGCCTTATGACCGTTTTATAGTGTAGCTTCAACTCCTTCTTTACCTCATTTTGTCCCGAGAGGTGCCACTCCTTGGGAGTTTTAAACGTATTTCCCAGTCTTGCGTTATATCAGTTTCCATACGGATACCGTTAGACACAATCTAGGTTCTAGATTATGTGTGTTTGTGTATGGTGGGCTGTAACGAAGCCAGGAAAGTGATATGATACTAGGGGATGTACGAGGGATGAAATGGGGTTGCAATGTTTGCTTTGAATACAGGTTTGAGTTTCGAAACGTGATCTGAAAACGGAAGATAGCTGTGTCAGGGTTAATTACATTTCGCAATACGAAGAACATTATCAGAGGCGATCATTATTAATGGGATTTTTAATGCCCTGAAACTAGAACGAAAAACGTACGTCTAAATATATTCTGTAACTTTAATTATACCACGATCACTTCATTTCATATCTTTTACAAATCATTATTCATTAACTGTCCTATTATTTGGCGCTTTGTGATCTGACACTGTTGTCAGATGAACGTCAATGAATTGAACGTAATTTGATCTGATCTGATCTGATCGTCTATTTCCTTGAGATTTCAGGACCAGTATTATGCTAGCATTTCAGTTTTCTGCCATACCTGCTACATTCCTCACCCATCTTATCCGTTTATAATCTTTTGATCATTCTAATAGTATTTGGTGAGGAGTTTAACCACCACTCGTCGTAATAAACTGGCATGCCACGGAGTGGACACACAGAAGCACACACAGACCTAATGGCCTTTTCCACTTTTTCGTAAAGGAGAATGAAAGAGTTTTGTAAAAAAAAACCCTGAAAAAGTACCGGTGGTAAGGAGGAAACTGAGACGGAAATAAAACGTGAAAGTCGTATTCTTAGATCAGCACTTTGAAGTAATTATAGCTGGCCATGTCCTCCTTTGAAGTGAACGTCCAACCGTGAAAAATTTGCTCTTACCTGTTCCAGCCCTCTCTGCCGCTTTTAACAATCACTTCTCATCTGAAGTGTGTAATGCCAGCCGGAGCGGAAAAAAAAACGAAAATGGAAATGAATATTTATGATGCTATTTTTGCTTAACAGAGCTCAGGGCTGGATGTTTTCTTGAAGAACTGCTATTCTTGCTTGAACGTGAAAGAAAATTTAATGTTATGAAGAATAAGATAAACGCTGTATAATTTACATATACCAGATGCGAATGGAACCTTAAATATCTTAATAATTTATGACATTTGATGTTCGTGTGTTTATAATGGCTGTAATTTAACGGTGAAGTGTTTGTTTTGTTTGTTTGTTAATAAAATGTAACCAAGATGTGCAAAGCACAGAAAGAATTTACGTTTTAGTGTCATATTAAATCCTTGGAGCAGAATTCTCCTCGAGAAGCTAATAGTATCTCAGTTGGTCAAGAAATTTTCCGTCTTTTCAGAAACCGAAAAAATATCATTACGTTTACAATACCTCTTCAGTGGTACTTACAGTGAGCCATGTAAATTAACTTCGCACCTTCCCGCTCTGTTTCCATTTTAATATTATCTTCCATCTACGCTTATATCTCTCAAGTGGTACCTCCTCTTTAGGTTTTCCGATCAAAATTCTGTATTCATCATGAACTATATTTGAACTGGAAGACTCAAAAAAAACGCAAAGTCTTTGACCCTTTGAAGCACGAAGCTAAGTTAAACAATATTTATAGACAAATTTACTACCTAAAGAAAATATAACGCGTGTCCATTACGATGGTAAGCTGCTTAATGCTCTAGAGGTAAATATTTTTTATTCTTTGAGAATTATACGAAACCCATAAATACATTCTGCGGGAAAAATGTAATATTACTGATTGTTAAAGTAGGTGAGACATGGTTACCCCTGGGATTTTTTTCTCAAGGCGGCGATTATGAATATGGCTGTCTTGTGGGTCGTAGAGCCTTGTAGTGAGTACTCATCGACCTGATGTTGAAGGCAGCCATGACCTATGAAACGTCGGTAAACTTCTACGAGACTACACGGCGCTATGACCCAGAAGACGGCCGTCTTCGAGGGATTGTTTTTACTTTTTTCATTTTTTTTGTAACGGCTTGTTAAAATGGGAAGTACTAATTCCCCTCAGCAACACATCGTTAAGACCACGTGCTTAACTCCCATTCTACTGCACGTCGACCACACCGCAGGCACCCTGGACATTATTAAAGGGATAATGGCTTCCCGGTGGCATCCTGATTTTATCCCGATCTGGCAACTGTTTACTTTGTTACGAATATGTTTCATGCTTATTTTTTATTCTCTTCTTTATGTAAACTTTCAATATGTCGCTTCGCAGTCTGCTAGCCCAGTTCTTTTGCGTCAACAAACCGCTGGAAAACATTTTTCATATAAGATCTTTTTCCCCTCCCTGTTCCTTACACTCTGTCTAATCCTCGGTTACGTATAAGTGCCAGAAAATCCTTTGGAAGGATTCAGATATGGAGCTGGGCTGCATTCGATTTCAATATTTTACCACTTCGTATGAAAGCCAAGGAAAGACGCTGTGTGTCCGCGTGTCATTGCTATATTTTTTAAAGAAAAGTCTTCAACATATTTCTTGAGTGCTTCCTGAAGTGCAACGAAGTTCGAACGTATGTAAGCTCACGTTATCATGTCTTCCATCATGGGACAGCGTATCGATTTCTTACATTATGTTTCAGTTTCGGGTTCTTCAACAGGGATATGAGATCTCTTGGACTCTTTCAGTTTTTATCCTTTATATGTTTTGGCCTTCCTCCTTCTTAGGAAAGTGGTATAAGTGTCAAGAGCGCCACTCATCTGCGTCTGTAGTAGATACGAGGAGAGAATGCGTGGAGCTTTACCTCCAAAGCATCTATCCGTGAAGGTGCTTAGGCGTTGAGTAAGCTTCGAAGTGCGCAGGAACCTTGCTCTTCAGTTCAACTAGTTTCTGCCCTTGGAATTTTCGATTATGTTTTTTGACTTTGGAAAAAATTCTTTTCGGCTCTCTTCTTTTCATTATTCCTCTGAAGGGTTGATTTTATTTTTGGGTTTTTGTCAAGGAACTGAAGTAAAAAAATTGTTAAATTTAAACACAGCGAAATCAAATATTCATTAGAGTTTATACTGTAACTTCTAAGTGGTTTCAGACGTTTCGGAGGAACGTGCTGCCCAACATGGTGTCGTAGACCTATTCCAGAGGATCATAATTTAATCTGTCTTTGCCCTCAAAGCCTCAAATCTCGTATTTTTCGTATCACCGGACGCTGTATTGCTTGTGGTGTTCAAACATGGTCTTTATGTAACATAGGAATAAACACCCTCTGGAAACCTAACGTAAACCACGCCAACAGCGAGTGATTTGAACAGATGCAAATAGTAAACTAGGGAACGGTGTTGCTTAATTAAATGGCAGTCGCAGACAAAGCACGCGGGCTATTAAATTGTCAATATAAAACGTGTCCACCAGAACAAAAACATGGCTGTGTGTACTATCGTGGCTTGTTTTATTGTGGTCTGTTAGGTTAGGTTAGGTTCAGAAGGATGCAGGGGCATTGTCACCTAGTGTAATGCCTCATGAATACATAATGAACGATTTATTCGGACGATTCATTCATATCAGCTATTATACTTGAAGAAAACTAGCCATTGACAAAAATCACCAGCCACTTCAAACATAAACATATCTTAGATGATGGCTATCTTCTGATTTGTAGCGCCGTGTAGTTTGGTATAAGTTTACCAAAGGTTTGGAGGTCCTTTCTGCCTCCATCATCAGGGATGAGTAATCGCTACAAGCCTGAAGACAGCCAAATTCGTACTCAGCGCCGTGAAAACCTCAAATCCTTGTTAACACCACTTTCGTAATGGGGGTATTAAATGTAACAAACAGAACAATCAAATGCTTTACAATACTTTCTTAATGGCTGGTATTTCTGGAATAGATGGTAACTGTTCAAGCGATAAAGGAATTATACGTCTTCTATGGAACAAAGGGGACATTACCATGTCCATATATTCCTGTCCTTAACCACTTTAATCCATTTCTCACTTCAACACGTCCTTTGTTTAGGATCCATTTTAAAATCATTCTTTTATCTACATCTACCTTAAGGAACTGAATATGTTGTTTTATATTCCCGCATTTCTGATGTGTTAATATTATATGATTAATTGCAGACTCATAATTAATTACGTTATGACCTGTATGTGCAATATGCTTGTACATGAACAGGAAAGTAGTTACTGCATCCCCCTGTAGAGCTTCCTAAAATAGTTTTATTGGCCCCTCAGAAACACTCTCCTTCTCACTAATACGTATTTCATTATCTTATTGTTATTCTGGAACACTGAATTCTGTAAGAAGAGACGTGGACGAGTGGTAAGGAACCACAGAGTTTCTGGTCTTTTAAAAAGTAATTTGAACTTCTATACGAAGATAAATTATCTGTGTGTTTGGACGTCAGAAACTTTTCTTTTTTATTTCTTTCACGAGGATTTGGTTCACCGAAGTGCGTTCCAATACACAGGAGTTTTAGAATTGGTTTAATCTCTTTTTCTGTGCTTTCTCTCTCGGAATATATGCTACTACTGAAGCCACATTCCTGTCAAACGAACCAACACAAAGCCGAACGAATACTCCGCCGGACCCCACCATCGACACCACTATAACCTCGTTTGCATTTCTTACTTCCAGAGCCGCCATCTTGAGAACTTGTTTCAGTATTCTTCCGCATTGCACGAGCTTTACATTCAAGAGCGACTGAAATGGGCTTAAAAATCATTACCGTGTTAACAAAATCCCGCCGTTGTAACCTCTCCTTTATGATCCATCGAGTGGTTGGCACTCCGGGGCCAAGCAACGTCCATTCCAGTGATAATAACTTGGGCCTTGTACTTCGAGATTCCTTTCAGCACAAGTTCTGCTGCTAATAGATTTCTCTGCCCTGTAACTTCCTGTAGAGAGACGTGTCCGACTGAATTGCGCCTGTACACGCCTTTCACACTAATGGCTGCCACCGCTTGCCAACGCAGTACACGTATTAAATACAATAACGTGACGGTATCACATTGTTTTCCTAAGGAATTAGCGTCAGCTCAAGTGATGCATTATGGGAACTGAGGGACAAAGCTCAGTAACGTTCATTGTCTTCATTTATTGTTTCTCATCTACTGGGGCAGTTGCAACAATTGCCGAGTTGCTTAGTGAGGGCGCTGATTAATTCTGATTACATTGCGAAAGGTGACGTTTTACAAAATTTTCTTAATGGTCTAGCGTCTGTTGTTTTTAACATATCACAATACGACAATGGTCATTTGCTTTATTTATCCAAGAAGATATGCAGTGAGGATACGATTATATCACCTTCTGGGTGTTAATATTAACTGTATTGAACATTCGGATTATGCTACCGTGTTGTTTGCTAGTTACTTTTCACAGTGGTTATGAAATGTTATCAGTTGTTTTAACATTTACTAATTCTTTATCTTACCCATAGAGTGCATTGTTTTCGTGTGGTTCTCGTAATAAACAGCTATTACCGTTCTAAACTACAATAAGCATTTCATCTTAGCTGGCTAGACTGCTATGCATCTGGAAGGTCCTGCGACCGGCGATCTCGACATAGGTTTTCCTCTGAATTTTAGAAAATTCTGAAATGGTTCTCAAGTTCCGAGTGTGCTGCAACGTGCTCAACATGCAGCCCTCCAAATTTTAATTCATCAACAATACCCTCTTATTGTGGAGGTCACAAAATTTCTGAAATTACCGAATTAACATTTCAACATACATTTGTCAGAAATTAAAAATTCCGTTCTGTTTATTTACCACCCTGTGGGTGGGCATTGTCTGGGCACCTTCTAACAAAAGATGATATCTTTCTCCCTACATAAATAACTTTTCTCTCACTTCTCCCACAGTCTTTTATTTTCGATCTATTCTCGTACCATTCTTCGTAACTTTCTCTGTTCGTGTTCAAAAGGTTAATATATGTTACCTTTCTTTCTCGTTTTAATTTGATATCATTATGCTAACAACTTTCTGCATGGTTGCATTTAAGAAGTAGTTTTTCATTGTAATACTAACCAGCCACCAGAATACTTAAGCAGTGCCATGTCGCGAAACGTCTGTTACAGTAATTTCACCCAAGACAATGTGCAAGTGCAACAGTTGGGGTGAATAATATTTTGTCCTTACGTTTAACCCTGTGAATGCATTTTACGTAAAAAATACATTTAAGGGTTTAAGAATGACATCATTGTCACTTCTATAATGCATAGGTCATCCAGGGTATTCGATCTGTGGAAGGCAGCTTCATTGTTGGCCGAAACGTTGGAAGGATTTAATAAAAAGACGCCGAGAAGCGGATCTGGTATCGGAAAACTGAGGACGACAATCGGTATCAGTTGTCATGAAGAACGTTCGAAAGTGTGGTCAAATTATTTCAACAAACACCTTTTCACCGCAAATTAACAGCGAATGTTCAAGTGCGTAGTTTTAATGTGATCGCTGCAGGTGTCCGTTTTAACATTCTACTGCTTCTGGAAGTTTCTATCTACCTACAGACGAATTTCGAATGAGCAGGAAACAATTTACAGCAGAAACACGAACTACTTTGCTAAAAGGGAGTGTTTCAAATAAACTGTTTTAGACATTGTAACCAACGTCTGATTATTTAAAAATGTTAAAGTAATTAATGATTGAATTGAAAGTCTCTTGTATAATGTTCGTTTATATTTAAATTGTAAGCGGAAACTTTAATTAACGCCACGTAGACAGGAATTAACACGGAGTGATTGATTTTCGTAGAGTGGAGTATTATTCGTTTGAACACACTAGATTCAATGCGCAAATTAAAACTTGTTCTGACCCATGTAAAGTAACTGTATAAGACAGATCATCACTGATTAATTTTAATGACGAATTAAAAACATGTAGTTTAAGAACCAAGGGAATTTTTATCTTAATTTTGTTTTATATCTTGAGTACTGCTGATAATTAATTTTTTTTCTTTCTGAAATGTTGTAAAATATTCGTTTCACCGGGAAACGGCATCTTGTATGTTCTGCTTAATAAATTGAAGGTGAGTGAGATAAGGTGATGACGAAACACTTGTGGTAGCTTACTGTGTCCTGTTTGTTCTGCCTTGATTAAACTCGCGATACGGGCATACTTTATACAGATTATCGAAGAATCTGATTGTTACCAAAAAATATTGCATGAAAGAGCAGGAAATGGTCGTGTTATCCGAGTAGGCCGTTTTACGCGGGTATGCCATACAGTTAAGCTCTTATTTTTTTCACGAGGTTGAAATGCCTCTTTTGAATTAGGTTACTTATAAAGGACATCTATTAGGCCTATAGGTTAGGATACTGAAATGTGTGTTCAGTCAAAATTGGAGCAAGAGTGTATTGTAAAACATTTCCCCGGAAGTCTAAGAGGGATATGAGAAGATAATATTAAAATGAATTTACCTATAACGGATACTGATCTCAATTAAAAAGCCTTTGAACCATGTGATCGTTTCTAGTAGCTGTATCAAATATTTAAATAGTCCTAACACTGCCAATAATTCAGTTAACAGCACAGTAAGAGAAATATTCTATCTCATTATTTGTCTAGAAGTACTGAGGAAAATCACGAAAACTCGGGTTAAGGTTATCCGGCCTTTGGGCCGAGATATGAAGCCTTGACCTTCCGAATACGATATAGGAGTGTTTGCCATTCGATCGCGACGTTCGATGAAAATAATTAATGATCCACTGCCACACTTTATATAGGACAAGGTCTCTTGTAGTTCTGCATTACAGTTTAGTAATCTCCCAGACTTGTTATAACACACTTTAAGACGACATAATCCGATGTCTTGTTTCTTGTTGTATCTCCGATGTGAATTTCGAGTAATGAGATAGATTTGGGACGGAAGTGGCTGTTAGTTTAAACGGCTGCACCAGTCGGCGGTATCGGGAGGAAATGACAGCAGAAAGTCAACAGACTTTGTCTTTTCATCCGGCTAACTCCTGTTCTCAGCTAACGCTGACAGCTATAAAGATTTTTGAGTTTTGTGTAACTGATTAATCTTAACAAAATGGTGTGTAGCGATGTGAAGTTTGTTTGGCTGAGGAGCGTGGAATTTCTTGAGTAGCAAAATTACTATTTACTCCTCAAGGAGTACTCTGTTCTTTGGAGTTAGTTACAGGTCTCAGTTCTTGTTTAAAATGCAAAAGACGTGCTCTGTGTACTGAGTTAATACTTCACTGTGTCTGTCTTGAAACACCGTTGCAGACTGCTTCGTGGCTTTCCTCTTGTAAACACATGGCGCTGCTGGTTCAGTTCTGTGGTAATTCTGATTTATATAGGCCATTTAGAGGCGAGGTCAAATGTCGATAAACCTCTCGCCTCGCCACGCCACTGATTTTGTTTTATTTTATTTTTTATTGTTTTTGTCTGTATCAAACTCGGTAGCCAATGGGCTGAGTAACGATATACATGCAAATGTCAGGCTGGTGCCATGTGTCTAGTTGGTATTATTTAGTGTGGGGTGTGTTTTGACAGGTTTTTAGTAACGTTTAGCGTCAGAACGTATAATTCATAAGTAGTTACATGAAACTTATATTTAGTGTTTAGTGATAACTCATTGTCAGCGAACTGTAAAATAGTCTGTTTTTCATATTTTTTGCACCAGGATACAAGACAAAATTAATGCATAGACGTGGCTAATAAATGCTCGGCAGATTTTAAATATTTAATAACGACAATAACGAATAAAAATTGTTCTTAAAAAGTAAATTCAATAGTGAGAATGTTCACAACCTTGTAATCAACGTTTCCTTTTGTCTGTCCGCCTGGTACCTAAAAACTTAAGTATTAAAATATATACAACCACAGTTTACCCGTTGTTTTTATATGGGTTAGAAAATTGTCTCGTACGATAATGGAATTGGTGTACTCGAGGTGAAAAATGCCATATAATCACTTATAATAAGCTTTCGCCCAATAAAGACTGATAAGAAGCACAAATATTCGTCTAACTTCCCCGGGATTTTCTCGTGATTCGTGAATAGTAATTTTCAATTAGTTTTTTCATGAATCGTCATCAAAGATGTTAACGTGTGTTTCTTTTGCCCTAGGTTGCGCTTCAGGCCTCGCTCCAGCAAGACAATTCTGGAACTCCAGCACACTGTTGCATTGCTCTCGGGTGAGTAGCACTAACTAACCTCTTTTACTTCGGCATCTAAAATTATCTCTTTGACCGCTCCCATTTGTAAGTGCTCTAAAGTTATAGAGTGTTTGTTTCTCATGTGTGGACCGGAAGCCTTATTGATTGAGTAGCTAATTGTCATTCAGTCCGTTAAGACATTTCCCGCATTTTATGAATCCGAAAGGTGTATTGTAGTTTTCATAACAGCCTGCCACTTTATCCTACAGATCCATTTTAATATTATACTCCCATTTACGTCTATGTCTCCGAAATAGTCTCTTCCCTTTGTGTTAACAAGTCTTTATATATCTTTTCTATGCGTACTACATTCGCCACTCATCGTCCTTGATTCGATATTTTATTAATAATATTATAAGCGCACAAATTGTGAAATGTTTTCAACAAAAAAAGGATTTTTTTTTCAGATGTTGAAGGGCTGTCAGGTTTTGAATAAGTACATTTCTCCGTGAAATTGTTTGATCTAGAATCGTCAGTTTCTACTGCAGGAAGTACCAGAGTCCTATTTAATTATCTATTTATTTAGTTTGCTGATCGTAAAGTGTAATTCATCTGAGTAACCACTTTCCCGTGCCATGCGTAAGTGCCAGTGATAGAAACGAATCTATTTTGTCAGTGTGCGTTCCGTGTGAAGCTAGAGCCAGCAGTTTCTCTTCAAATATGGACACATCAGAATCTGCCTTGCCTCGTCTGTTCAGTCTTCCATCTCAAATTGGTCCACTCACTTCACTTTGCGTGGAATTGGTCAGCCCCATATTTGCATGTTTCATTATGCACGATTTGTTTGGTCTTCAGCTGGTATTCACCAGCAAGAAGTAGAAACTGACTTTTTCTGTCTCTGCTGACCCAATCAACCGGGTTACCGAAACATACACACATTTCATCTCTGTGGTCCCTTGTCAGTCAGTTTCACACCGCTGTCAAACTGTGCCAAAAAGCTGACGGTGGTCGTTTTAAACACCCACGCTAGATTAACTAATTCACTAAGTGTCAATGGTGACGCAGGTAATGGTTTAATTTATTAAAGTGTATCTATTTTATTAACTGAATGCGTACATACATATTTATTGGACATACTGTAGATATGAATTTCAGTGCACATTAGTGTTGGCTTGCGTCTTTGTTGTAGCTCCTGCTTCGAACCTGATTCGGATTGCTGGCCAAATGAATCCATTCCACGCCCTCCAATTCTTCTTCCTTCCCTAAGATACATTTTAATATTGCCATCCACACCTACACCAAAGTCTTCCGAGTTTCCCCCTCCCTTCAGGCTCTCCGGACACTTTCTACGTATTTTTCATCTCCCTATGCGCTCTGCGTTTCCAGCCCATCTCACCCACCTTGATTAGATCATTCTTCCACCTCTGTCGCTACTCATCCGCCATCTTCCCATATGAATCCCGTGCGAGCTTCTGGTAAACAATTGGCTAATATGAGCTAATGCTTTTTTTAGAGTTATTGTACTCGAGCTCGCTGACTTTATGTCATGCTGAAAAGTAAATATTGAAATTATTTTTCAAAGAGACTTTCTTTGCTGTGGCAAGAGGCAGGGGACGAAATGAAGTACCTTCATAATAATAAATTAACATTGCCATGGGCAGAGAATTTTTGAACAAAAATTACAGGCAGCTCATAAAAACACGCGTAAAATGTATGTACAGCGCAAAGAGACGAAGGGTATCGAAAAAAGTAGGGTTATTGACTACGTCCTGCAGCTATGGGGAATGACAGTATGTAATGGCGTTCATATTCCAACCTTTGGTCAGTAGTTACTATTTGTTTTTACGTTCTTTTGAGCTTTTTTGTGGTCGTAATCCGGTGTTTGCCCTTTAAAACACCGCAGGTCACGTACTTTGTGTCCAGCCTGTGTGTCTATGGGGATACTAAACTAAACGTACGTCAAATGTCTGCCCCCTTTTTTTATTTCTATTGTTTTGTGGGCTACTGAGTGTGCTAGATCCTATTCTTTAGTCCGCGGTTGAACCCGCATCGCCCAACATTTACACGTTGCTGCGTGTTTAAAAATGACCTCCTTTAGAACTCTTTTGAGTGGCGTTCAGAACTTTGAGATTCAGACAAGAAGACTGGAAGCCAGAAGGCAGTGCTGGCCGGGTTGTGGGAGCTCAAGGGTCATTAAGATGAACTATCCCATTTGCCTTTGAATTTATTTCTGCTCTACATTCTATATTTAATTTTCACACCTTCCTTTTATTTGTCTGTCTTCCGTTCTGTTTGTTATTGTTTTTCTGTCTTACTTTCTTGAAAATTTGCCTTCCCTTAATTCTGTCTTTCATTCTTTATTTGTTTACTGTCCTCGTCTTCATTACTAAAGACCTGAAGAAGGAAAGAATATATTCCTCCAAAACTTTAATATCTACACACAAGTTCAAATGGTACCACGACCCAGAACACCACTATACAGCTTCTATAGTTGATATAGCTTTGATAAATAGCCACGCTATTGCCGAAATGTTCTACTACGGATAAAATTGTTGCCTCGTGTTGACGGTCAGACACGTGGCTGTGTCAGAGCTAAATGTCGTCACGGTGTTAAGTAAGATATACGAGTATGAGTGAGTGTAAAGTTGGAAGTCGTAGAGAGTTAAAATGCTTATTATCATAGAGTTCTTCTGAGAGGCTAGTCATGACATTTGGCTAAATGAATGGCGAGTCAAGTTATTTAATGCGAGGGGGGAGGGGGGGCAATGGGTCTGTGTTGACATCATTATTAAGATAAACTCTTCCAGAGAAGTTCTTCCTCATCTTTATGACTCATTTTCATACAAGAAACCAGCCGAGTTGCCACTGAATTTCTATTTTCCCTTTGAGATCACTGTATTTGTAGATGGGGCTGTCTTCTGGGTTGTTCTGCCGTGTAGCCTGGTAGAAGTTTACCGACGTTTCAGATGTTCTTACTGCGTCTATCATTAGGGCGTTTGCATTGATTATGAAGACAGCAACAGGCTCTGAAACGTCGGTAAACTTATTGCTCTCTTCCCTTCAGGTTGTGTGATTACAATTTAGTACGCATTTATCGTCACCTCTGCGTGCTACATACCCAATAATCAATCATAGCAGCACAGTGTTTGTTCGGTTAGTTTTTTCAATACGCTATCTATTTTGATTAATTGTACAGTTTTTTGTATTCGTAAATTTTTATATATCTCCCACAAAAATAAACTGTTTGTTGAAATTTTATTTAAGGTTTAATAAAGGGGATGAGAATATAGGCTGTGAAACTGTTTAAAA
>NW_019060521.1:527775-553549 GCF_000696155.1 Zootermopsis nevadensis | reverse complement strand
GCTTCGTTATAGCCAAGGAGGTAGAGAAGAAGAAGACTTTAGCTCGTTATTTTTCGACGTGAAAAAGTAACCCAATTTGTAACTTACATTGTCTGTTGTTAAACTTTTTTACTAAAAGGATAAGAGTTATGGAATGCAGTGTTTTATAAAGAAAAGAAGCTGTTATTCTTTTGCTGATGGCGTACCTTCAGACAAAAATTCCGACCGCCATGATACAGCTTTTTTCTGAAGATTAAAATATATATCTGAAATAGACGGAGTCTTTTATCTTACATTGTCCCTCCTATAGATAAATCAAACAATTAATAAAAGTAAAATGTAATTATTTTACTCGACTTCTTGTTCTGAGAGAAAAGCATGAATTAATTATTTTTGAAAAAAAATTGCTAATGAGAACATTTGGGCCTTTGAGGGAGACAGGAAAGGAGAAATGGAAAAATAACATTTTATGTGAAATCTAATATTTTCACGGTGGTAAGGGAAATGTTGCTTTTCTTATGGTTTTCTGCGCCGTGTAGACTGTCGGCAGATGCCAAATTTTCGGAGAAACATATTGTCTCCATGTTCAGGGCTGGATACGGAGTCTGTATGATAGATAAGTTAAGATACATATAATTAACTGCTCTGTTAAGACCTTATACCATGGAATTATATTAACTAGCATAGCGTATTAAAATGTTTGTAAATAAAATACATCGTGCATTAAACTTGAAGGTTGATATCCGGTTTGTTGAATTATAGTTGAATGCATAAGACGTGAAAAAAATTTCTTCATTTTGTCGATAAGGTAAGATTTGAATGTAGTACGTGCGTCAGTGGAATTTCGTGAAGTAATATTTAAATGTAGTTTAAATAAACGTAGCGGAAGAATTGTTAGGACAAATGTTTGACGGTTCTGGATGAATTGTGTTGGCTTTTATTGCTTGGAAATTAAATAAGCGTTTCAGTTTATGAATTTGTTAAATGTATTGAAATATTAATATAAATACGTTTCGTAGGAATTATTCATGCAGTAAAACTATTTGTCAATTGTCCCATTTTGTTTTCCTTACATGTACACTAAAGTGTTATGTGTTTTTACTTAATTATTCAGAATGTCCAAAGAAACGGGTTGAAGCTTGTGGATTTAAGAAATTCGATGTTTCCAAGTTAATTCTAACGCCATAACGCCAGGAAATTATTTGAACAAACTTCCATGTCAATAAACGTGGTTAAGAGAGCCGGGTAAATGTCTTGCGGTCTCGTAAAACACACTCCACTCTGCAGACAAAAGTTTCAGTGGAGTTGTGGCCAATGCAAACACTATTCCAACACTCTTGGTACAAACTGAGACTATATTCTCTAGAAATCACGCGAAACAGAACCGAAAAAAATTATCAAGAAACTGGAGGGTTGATCTTGGTAAATCAGTGAAATATCTTCACGTAGATTCTTGTTAGGCGTTTTTCTCTGCAAGGTAACACACGGCATATAAAAACTGCAGCACATTTCTTCGTGAGAAGCTAATAGTAGCTCATCTAGTAAATAAAACTGCTGTCTCTTTATTAATCCTGTAGGTTTATTTTCTTGAGCTTGCTATAGGTTCGTATCCTCAGCCAGATGAATCCAGTCCTCATATTCTAACCCTTTCCTTTAGATCCATTTTAATATTATCCTTCCATTGCCTCCTTTCTTTCAGGCTTCACAATCAAAGTTTTAAACGCATTCTTTATCTCTTCATTCGTGCTACGCGCCGCGCTCATCTTAACCTCTTCCATAAAAACATTTAAACAGTCCGATCCCAGATTTTCTAAATGCGTCAGATTTTAGTCACGTTTGAAATCCGTGGTTAAATTCAACTTCGGTTCATTTTATGCTGTTTTAAGTTGCACTTAAATGTTTGTTTTCGCCATTTTTCAGGCGTAATCACCATCACTGTTAGATTACCCAGATAGATGTAGTTAGACCTTTTTGTGCTGCTATCCTGGAGAACAGCTTCGCGGTAGTACCTCATTTATCTTCGGGATTTTAAATATCGCCTCCCTTCAGTGAAATATTACTTCCACGTACCGGGACCTAGCAGGCCTACACCCTCTTAACCTCTTGGAACTTACAAATCCCTGCTACTCGATCAAAACCACTGTCTTTAATGAAAAGTGCGTCGTTATGAATGTTCTCTTCGGCTAAGCAAACATGTCTCCCCTCTTTTAGCAAAAAAATGTAGTCACTTCTTTTGCAGTGTGGAGAAGTATTGGCATTTAGTTCATTTAATGGCCTTCACAGCGACTAACTAGACCACATCCAGTTTTCTTCTGTGGTACTTAAACACAGTTTTTTCTGTAGGACGAACTAGCAGCGTATGTTTCCGTAGCAACACAGATGTGAACACTTCGCCAGTATTTAAGTTAAAAATAATGCAACTGATAATAAAAGCGTCTGTGTTCTTTCGGTTTAACAGAACATTGTCGTCGTCCTAATTGCAAACTCTGGGACAACAATGGCATGCTACATTTTGTTTTTATCAGGAGAGGCAAAAACTGCTTTAAATATTCAGTGTTTCATGAAAACCCATTGTTAAATTATTTACTTTTTACCTTAACAAGCACACGAGATAATCTTCTTGCAGCTTTAGAATAATAATTTTAATACCCAACAGTACGATTTGGCCATTTCGGATGTATCCCCTTTTTGCATAAAAGATTTCAAACTTTTTCTTTTTCAGGATTTTTCTCTCATCCTGCGGGATAATATAGAAACAGTTCCCCGAACTTTTTGATGTTTGTTTTTGTCATGAAATTATATAAATACGTTAGCCCTTTTCGTGAAATTTGTGAATGCCCCAAGGTAGCAGGACCGTGACAAAACGTTGACATAATGAGGCTGGGGATATAAGCTGACTTTTGTGATGGAGGTAATCAGAGTTAAAAAAACACAGCGAATCATATAATAAAATAAATATATTTTTCTCAAGGAATAACATTTAGATTTGTATTTTTCTGACTGATAAAAGTATATAGCATTTGGAAAACTTTCTGTGTGGTGACTTCCCCGTGAGAAATTATCAACTTATAGGTTGGTACTTGTGCTATTACGAACTTCGCAGATTAGCAGTTTCCTTTTGAAGATTGCAGTGGCCACTTCCGCCCTAGGCGTAAGTGATTAATGGTTTGAAACTGAACTTTTGTAGACCTCGCAGTTGCAGTGAGTCAGGCAGGTATCAAGTAGGTAGTGATTTCAAATAATTCATTACTACCAACTTCTAAACTTTGGTTTTCACTCATCGTCTTCTTTTCCCCCTTCCTTGTAGACTATGAAACAAGACTCAAATGAGTTCGTTTTTATATTTAATTTGTTTCGTAAATAGGATTTGAGGTTTTCACGGCGGTGAGTTTGAAGATGGCTGCTTTCTGGGCTGTAGAGTTTACCGACGTTTCAGAGAACCTTTCTCACTTTGTTTTATTTTCAGGTTTTATGTAGTATGAAAACTGGAAAACGAAAGTGTTGTCATGAGTTTATTCCATGTGTGAGCCTCTTGAAATTCAAAAATTTTGTATTTCCAGCTGAAGATATATATATATATATATATATATGGGAGGTGCTTGTCACACCTTCAGATGTTGATGGGCCCCCGATCTGGATTCTTGGGGAACGTAAAGCACGTTTCTCAAAATATCTGCCCTTTTATCTTTCCCAGAACTTCATTCGCCTTTTGCAGTATCTTCCATTATCTGTCTACAAAAACTATTAGACGAAATAAACTTCTGAATGTACCAGATCGCATAACGACGTCGTTGAAAGTCATGGCTTGCTCCAAAGTTATAACTTCCCCCAATAGAGTGTTGTGAAGCCTTTTAGTTTATTCAATATTATAAAAACTTTTAATTTGGTTCCTCCGTAAAATGAGAAATGTTATTTGTTCCGCTCAGACACCTGCCAACGAAGCACATAATAATACTAGGGACCGTGTTATATAAAGTCCGATTCTGAAATTTCTCTTTCTTAGCCATAGCTCATATTAGATCGCTTAGTTATATTCGGGAATAATTAGCCTCATTTGGTTGGGATTCCACCGTTACTGAATTTTTAACGGTCTTCCTCAGTCACTCTACCTAACTGGCATAAAAGTACAGTACTGCATAAAATTTCCCAGAACAGCATCGACAGTTTAATCTAATTCACACATTATTTCTTTAAGATCCTTTTTAATAATATCATCCTCCCACTTCCTGCCGAAATTAAGGCTGATCGCAGTTAATTTTTTATTTTAATATCTTGTTTTTCATTCTTGTTTCGAAGTAAAATTTGGTTAATGTGAGTGATATTTGAAGTGTGAAGATTTCTATCTTCTGGAATGTTTCGCCGTGTAGACATTGGCAGACGTTTCGTAGACACGTACTACATCCATCATCAGGACGATTCGCAAAGATGCAGTAAGCACCTCTGAAATATTGGTCAATTTCTACCAGACGAGGTGCAACGTTTCATAAAAGAGCCATCTCAAATAAGCACCCCGCTATGCAGGCGTATGGGGGAGTGGAGGTATAGGTTCACCCACTCATAACCTCGGCACTGTAAAGAGGTGAGTGGCCAGTTTCACGCACCGGCCGTTTTATCCCATCGAGTTGTGATTCATGTGCAGAAGAAAGAATCCGTTTCACCACGAGCATTTGGGTGATTAGCAGCAGCCGATGTTCTACACGGGTTTAAGGGCGAAAATTAAGTGGCTGTGCGCTAGAGACTGTGGGCGGTGAATTAGGCCCCTAATTAATTATTGGCCGGACTTACGACTGAACAAGGTTGACTGTTACCCTAATTCTCCGTAGATGAGTTCAGACGAGCTTGTGGCAGGCTTGTCAGGTTGCTGTACAATGATTGGTTATTTGATTGTTTCACATTGCAAAATCAGGTACTGAAGTTAAGTACCGGCTCTTTAGATATGGTAAGTTAGTTCATTAATCATGGAGGTGTAGAAGGAAGTAATCGTGACTCACTTGAAAATATTATCATCACTTTTCAATGGAAGTACTGAGGAATCGTGACTCACTTGAAAATATTATCACCACTTTTCAATGGAAGTACTGTTAAAAAAGTTTTTTCGTGAGGCACAACTTCCCCTAATATACTATCCAATAAGCCCCAAAGTCCCTTAACAACAAATGAAAACCAACCAGCGCTAGATTATTATAAAAACAGATCCTGAATTATTTACCTCATTTTTCTTAGGCTGAGGTATTCTCTTCGACACTGTTTTTCAGACACTTTTAATTGGTGATCTTTCCTGAAAGACAGTCATTTTTTAATCCCATCTAACGCAACCTGAGCAATTTGTTATTTTTCAGTGTTTCTTAAAGTATTAATGATACGTAACGGTAATGCCGTTCCTAATTAACCATGTTATATCATTTCTGATGGATTAAAAAATTTGTAATTTACGACTGTCGTCTATATAAACTTTTCAAGAGACGTTGTGTAATGAAACTTTTTAATCCAGAGGCAGAAGTCATTGTCCTCGGCCTGACAATTCTTTTGCTGCTTACGAGCCCGGAACTAGTGCATTTGTCCTCCCGAGAGGTGAAAAATGGTCTGAGTGCTCGTTTAATCACCCCTCCCCCTCGCGTTTTCTCCAGCTTTCGATCTCTTCTTTTGTCTTCAAGTCCTTTGTGAATTCAGGTAGCTCTACTCGACGCGTTCTGAAGAAATGCTGCTCTTCCCCTCCTGGATATATGATCCAGAAATCTCTTCCTTGCGACTTGTTTTTTATACTTTTACTGACAGAGATCAGGGGAATATCTGTCATAATAGTTTCTTATCGGCTTTTTCTTTAATTTGTAAATGCCAACGGAGAACGTTAAAATGCTTCGTTTTCAATAGCCAACCGGAGATTTGTTGTAGATGGCTGTCTTCTGGGATGTTGGGTCGCGTAGTCTGATACTGACCGCGTTTAGATATCGCCCTGATGATGAAAGCAATAAGTACCTCTGAAACGTCCGTCAATTTCTGCCATATTGTATGGCGCAACATCTCAGAAGACAAAAAATGTTTTATTTGCAGTTGAGAACAAGTTAATAATAATAATATTAATAATAATAACTTGTTAACGTGTGACTTATAGGTGTACAGGTCGAAATTTGGTAAACACGTTAATGCTGTTACCTATGCGCGCATGCCCCAATTTTTTTTTATTTAGAATATAGATATATTTAACGATAAATAAGAAGCAAAGTTATATTTCATCTTGGAACAACATTCCTCCCGCACTGGGTGTCCAAAATGTTCCCTCTTTTTCATGTTTCGACCAAGGTTTTGCGTGCATTTCTCTTATGCTATATTCCCTGACAATTTAATCGTATATTTTATCATCTCAGTAATATTTGATGAAGGTTACAAATTATTAAGCTGCTCATTGCGAAATTTTTTCTATGCAATAAACACATGAATTTTAAATTCCCTTCCTGTTCTTTACTTAAAATTTCCACTTTGTAACACACCTTTATTTTTATTATTTTAATTTTAAGGACTGTCTTTTTTTAATATTTGCGAGTAAATTCTGTGGAATTGTGTCCGGAGGAATTTTTTTTTCTTTTTAAAATACTTGCGCCAGCGTTGGGTCGTTGGCTTCCCGATGTCGATCGTCGCAATCTAAACCATCACGAAAAGTAGCATAACCCAACCTAAATTGACCTTAATAATATAGTATAACCTCTAACTTAACCTAATCAGACTTACGCCTTACAGTAAGACGCTGGCAACCCGACGTCGACGCCGACACGAGACCCGGGACGACACACAACGGAGTGCTAGCAAACCGAAGCCAAGCGTTGCGGCGCCTACAGCCCCGACGCCGAAAGAAATGTCTAAATAAAGGAACAAATTAGCCTGCAGATAAAACCCAGAAGACCCCCTTGGACAGAGACCTCGTAACCAGTTTACCTGTCACCAAACACTTCTCTCGTACTCTGGTCAGAATCTGCTAAAGAAGTCTAACGCTAATGCGTTCTGTTGCAGCCCTGGTTACCGGGACCACAATTCTTATTGGATCGGAGCTTCGGACAAGACTTACGAGGGCGACTTCCGGTGGTCTGATGGACTTCCTTTCTCTTACACCAGTAAGTACCGATAACAGTAGATTTCCGGTTTCCATTTGTTTCATGTGTACTTCTCCTTTTAATTAGCCTCGCTGCTGTGCTTTTACGCTTTGAAGTAGGAACTTCATATGAAAGCCAGACTCCAAATAATATTACTTACAAACTGGGTTCGGACCTCGAAGAAAACACCACACTTCACCATTGCAAAGATCGACTGGTTAATGTTGTTTAGGGAAATAATCGCTGTTTGTACCGAGAATCATACGCTACTTACAAATACATTCTTTGGAAAAAATACAGAGTCAAATATTAAATTATGTGGTACATATTGTTACCACTGGGCTTTAAATGGTTGTCAGTATCTTTAGTATAAATAGATCAGTAAATAATACAATTACTGGCTTATAGTTCTTGCTATTGATTCCATAAAAACTGTAACATTTTAACATAAGCTTCGGAAGTTTTTCCAAAAAAATTGTATTATTTAATAAACAGCTGTTGTTTCTTAATTACATTTAAATCGTATACAGAGTGTTCCATAAGTCCAGCATCATGAGAAAAATACTAAAAAAAAGGAAAAATAAAAGCTATAGATCATGTTTCCTTAAACTTTACAAGTTTGCTAACACGACTCTGGGTCTTTGGCTCAGATTTTCTATGCGTAGAATTATTTGGATTAGTTTTTCCTTTCTCAGAGACATTATTTCCTGTATAAATAGAAAAATATTAATTGTGTTTTGTATAAATAGAAAAATATGATTTTTTTCCTATGATGCCGGACTTATGGGACACTCTGTAGTAGTAGTAAACTCATAGTGTTCATCTGAATTTCAGAACCAGGCCCATGTAGATGTACTATACGTCATAATTCTAGTTATTGTAATTTTGTTTCTTCAGTGTTTGTTCGCATAAAATGTCTTTCCATGGGTATTTTGTGTTTTGTTCTGTTGTGCGACTGTAGAACTGACAGGTAGCGCTGGCTGCTGGTAAGCAGATGAATCAGTAGCGCTTGTGGCAGAACACAACTCATCCTCCTGTAACATTTATCAGACAGCTTCTGGTTTTGAGAAATAATGTCGTGCACACGTTTCCTTCCCAGCCGCAATGCAACGTCACACAACTTCCGAAGTGTAATCAAAACTTTGTGCAGCGGTCTGTGTTTTAAGTGTTCTCAATTCGTGATTTTGCAGCTGGAAATAACCTATTGAATGTGCATGTTTTTTTCACGTAAATACGTCTATAAGGAAGGGTCATTCGGCAAAAAAGTGTTACGAAAAAGGGAAACGAAAAAGTGTAACTGCATTGTTATGTTACCTAGGAAACGTCATCTGTTTACTCGGCATTGTTGTGTTATATTACTGCCGTCAATAATCCGCTATCGCAACAAGATGGATGACATTGAAGATAACATTACATTACATTTCATTAATTTACATTACATTACTTTTTATTACATTACATTACACTACATTACTTTACATTACATTACATTACTTCCATTTATGCAAATTAGGAGGTTAAGACATAAATTGGGTGCATTTGGGATACTGGGACATGTAACCAAATGTTCCAGTAGATGTTAATAATATGGTAAGGTTACTACCTAGAGAATTGGACGATGATTACAGTTTCAACGTCCATATAAAGAGAAACTTGATTCACAAATCTACGTATCTGGTAGGAATAAAGAATAAAGGAAATATTTAGAATAAAGCCAATATATAAACTTCCTTACAGTATAGACGTATTTACGTCAAAATCTCCGGAACCGTGGTTCCACTGTCAATTTTTTTTACAGATGTATTATGTTGTATTTAACCCATTTTATCCAGTTTCATAACGCTGTTATTATTATATTATATTGTTTCACCCCACAACCAAGTCTCTTAACGCCATGATTAATTCAATTACGGAGTTCGCTTGGCAAAGAATAAGCAGAGTTAATTTGTACATTGAATTGCGAAAGGCGGAAAGCGATGTGAATGACGGTCACTTCTTAAAGTAGTGTCTCTGGTGCGAATTGTGAGTCGCTTGCGAGGTTTTCAGTGACGTGACAGCCTCCGGTCGACTTAATATTTTCTTTTTTGACGAAAAAAACCGGGACATAAAGAAGTAGTAGTCTATTTTATGTGCACTCGGACTCAACCTCAATGAAGCCTCACAAATATGGGTGGCCAGTCGCCCTTCTGTTTAGCATCAGTTATACTACCCCTATATCCACCAGGGTAAGAGAGTACAAATACGTTTTTTGTACCCATAGTTAGTATTTAGTATGCCGTACATGATCTCCATTTTAATCTGCCTTCACATTCCGTGTGAGAAATCATCAAAGAGGGGGTATTAAAGGATTAAATGATTGTGAGTTATTTTGTAGTTCGAACTGAAAGTACATTTTCCCTTAAACTTATCCGCCAGAGCACGTCTCAGGTGAGCGAGATTCAATTTACGAGAGAGTTTCAGAGTTACGAGGTAGCTTCACTGCTCGATTTGGTTCGACAACAAGGGACCAGACGAATGCATTATTATAGTCGATCCTAGCCAATCTCTGGGGTTAGGTTACTGACCAGACTGCGTTCGACATACTTAAGGGTAAAGTGGAGAAAGACAGTGTTTCTCTTCATACTCGCAGCCGTGGGAACCTGAAATCTCACGGAGAATTTTGTAACTAGATTTTATTAAATTTGAAAGCAAAATTCGAGATAATATGTGAGCCAATAAATGCTTAATAATATACCAGTAGAGGAAGAAAAATACATAGTATATTAGGTCTATGTATTTATTTGTTGGCGTCTAGAGCAGTTTATTTTTAATATCCAGAAATTTTGGTATAACACTAATTCTAATTCAACACACTAAATGTACCGCTAACCAAATACGTTCAGGAAAAACTTATTTATGTTATATTATTTTTTGATTTTCTTGCTTAGTTCGCGTACCACTCAACATTGGTTCACGTACCATAGGTTGAGAAACGCTCTTTTAATGGTTAGGCGTTTTGTTTTCTTTGTGGTAAGAACTGAATTTTTAAATATTATTTAGATGAGATGTGGGCTACGAAAAATGATGGGGAAGAGTTTCGAGAATCGAAATCAATAATCGTTCGATTGATATGACATTAGTTGTCACCGTTAGAAACTATGATTTCTCCTCCTTTTTTTCAACACTTGAGTCGCGATGTGTCCCGGTACTTGATGAAGCCATTGATCTTGATCGCACTCTTTGAAAAAGTTGCTTCGCCGTGTCTAGTGGGACTGTAAAAAAAATTGGATTTCATGTTATGGGAGGCGAAACTAACAAAGGATTCTGTCGTGATGGGGAGGGTGTCATGGCGTAACGCTTGTGACAAGGATGACGTCGGAGATTGATGACGGCGACGTGTTGTCCTGTCACGCCGTAAAACAAAAGAGTTTAGACGAAACACTTTGCGCCATACACAACACGAGATGCGTGTTTGCAACCAAATTCGTTGTTGATGTACTTAACCATTTGAAGCCGAAACAGAAAGAGAGGCGAGGGGGTGAGAATGTGTTGAGAGCGACACTACATTTGCTACGAGGATGATTTATATTTTGCCGGCTCCGAAGGTTCGCAGGCAATGCCCGCTTGTCCTTCTGGTAAAGGTAGTTTATATAGAAGTAAAAACGTTTATGGACCGGCAGCAGAAACCCCTTCAAATTATTTGTTTTATTAAATCAAACATTTAGACAAGAGTTTTAGGTAGGTATTTATTTACTGAGGTCTCAAAGAATAATGAGAATCTCACAAAAAAGTGTAGACGGAATGCAGAGGCATTGGATTTTGCACCCTCATCCCCATGCGGCGTTCATCTCGTTCTTGATTAGTTAATATACTGGGTGATTCAAAAAGTGAGGGCCAAACTGAAGGAGCGTATAGAAGGACTCAGAGGGAACAACTTTCGATTAGGAATCCATGTCCTCCGAAGTTATCCCGAGTCAGTCAAGACCATTGAAGACAGGGAAGTCTGATAACATACCGCTGAAATAATCGTACTTTGCTATTCTCCTACTAGCTTAATTTTGTTTTTTTTAATGTGCAAGGATTACATTAGCAATCTCACAAACCAAATTATGTCAGCGGTATGTTATCAGACTTCCCTACCTTCAATGGCCTCGACTGACTCAGGATAACTTCGGAGGACATGGATTCCTATTCGAAAGTTGTTCTCTCTGAGTCCCTCCATAAGCTCTTTCAGTTTGGCCCTAAACTTTTGAATCACCCTGTATAATAGCTGCTGAGGCGGAATGACAAGTGATCAGCCACCAGGAACCGGAAAATAATATCACCAATAGATCGACGTGTTCTTATCTCTGACATTCTGCGTTTGAATTTAGGCACTTGATCCTGATATTAGTTTCAAAATCTGATAAGAACAGAGGTCCATAAAACTGAAGCCTGTAATTCGTGCTCCCGTTTTGAATCTGGAGCCGCAGAACATTGGCTGTCCTCTTTGAGGTTTATATTGGGTTTCCTCAATCCCTCCAAAGTTGACGGGTCGGTATCTTAAAGAAGTCAACATCGTTATCTTTCCACATCCGTCCCAGTTTATAAAAACAGTAACATCTTGGCATTCGACGTTATACGAGCAGTAACATCTTGGCATTCGACGTTATATAAGCTGTGTAGTTAAAACAGCATCAATAAACAACTCAGGAATCAGTCAGTAAGGTTTGTTTTTATGTTTCGAAATGCTTTTATTTCGGTCTTAAATCTACACGGTATTTTTAATATGAAGATATTTGTCTCCGTTTTCGGTAATACAGTAAACAGTATGCAATTCAGGTCAAGAATGTAAGAGTTGTCCAATTTGACCACAAATTTATGCCATATGGAATTCAAACTATTTTTAGATTTCAATACGTTTATACAAAATCAAACTTCTCTGGTAATTGTGAATACACATGCACTGAGATCCACCTTCGCAGAGAAGCAAGATGTGTACTGAATTTGCATTACAAGCTTACAACATTAAGTCCACGATTACCAGAAATGAAGCATACATTTCGTGCAATTTACGTTGTACGAAATAATTGTCCTACAAAGGTATCTTAGCATAGAATGAAAGAGGAACTTCTGTGCGTCAAGACTGAGACATCAGAGTTCAAGGAACAGCACCAGTGTACGTTATCGACATGAGTGAAGAGTAAACAAATATTAAGATAGTGCAGAAGGTTGAGAAATTCCCGGTAATATACGATTATTCGACCCCGGGCCACTCAAACAATTTTTAAAACGAAAAGATTTATGTTAAAGTGTGTACTGCCAATGAAGAGCTACATTTTTTTTTCTTCAAAAAGTAAGAACACAAATGTTTCCTCATTTCAACGGCCTCAGTAGTTGCTCTTCTGCAGCAGGGCTGCAAGTTTTGGAATATAGATTCACAACTGCCTTTGTCATGGTCATCATCATCTTCACCTAGACTCTGCTCGCTAAATAAGCCGTCCTTTAACCTGATGAAGTTATGGAGGACACAGATTGCCCGTATTATATTGTCTGTTTTATTAGGTTTACACGATATAACCGTTCCAAGAATCAACTAGAGAAGATATGATAAGACGCAAACACGTACTACTTCGGTGTGCGGACTCGAGTCTGAATCACGAATGAAGCAAGACTGCGTCTTTTGTCTCATGCATTGATGCTTGTCTTGACGCAGTTGGTGTGCGGCCGCCCTTACAGTTTAAAAGGTCTCTACCCTTCTGTATCAGTGGAATGTTCAGTGTATGTTAGTCGTTATTATAAATTTTAATGTGCATTCAACAGTTCAAAAGGTTTTCCGTAGGATACTTAATTACTTTTCCGTTTGTTTCCAGTTCTCAAAATATACGATTATAAATCATTTCTTCTTCGTGTGGTTTGCAGAAAATATCTTTGTAGTGGACTGTGGTAAGGGATGAGGGTTGTTTCAGAATTATTCCTGAAATGTTTTATTACCCTGTTGAATTTAGTCGGGTGTATATACTCGCAGCAGGAGAAGCTAATGTTTTGTTAATGCTCCAAGCGGGGGGTCCTTATTCTCTGCAACATATACATTCCCCGTCTGTCTGTCTGTCTGCCTGTCTGCCTGTCTGCCTCTCTCTTCCCCCAAATTAATTTCAGCTAAAGTTGGTTAATTAATTTTCCTAATTAGTTTAACTACGTTTACGTGTCCTTAATATTATAAGAAGAACGTACCCTCCTTTCGTCACCGCCCGACTGTTAACAGCTGAAGTAAAACGGAAATAAAGATTTTTTGAAATAAAGTTGTGTTTTGCTAAGCATTTGCATTCTTCCTTACAAATGTGTTCCGTTATTTTTAAACTACATCCCTAAAATTTACATATTAAAATGAGACCGTCTACTGGCCGAAACTAGTGAACGGATTTCGATTAAATTTGGTAGATATAATCAAGGCTGTGGAGTCGGTACTAAAATCTTCGACTCCGACACTGACTCCGGCTTCGACTCCGACTCCGACCCCTTCATAAAAGCTCAATATGTATATATATGAAATGTTAAATGGCACCATAAGAGATTTTATCACCACCACGTGAATCATCAGCATACTTCTTTTAGACTTATAACCTTTATTTAAGTATACGTCTAATTGTTATTACAGAAATCGGTTGATTTGTAGACAGTTTGTATTCTTAAGGTACCGGAGCCAAAGCTACAAATTATTATTCCCACACTATGTGGCTCAACGCGTCGTTGAATCTCCATACACGGTATAGAAATTGTTCTTAAGATTTTTATATCGAGGTCGGAGTCGGAGTCGGTACATTTTTACCGACTCCACCTAAAATTGCTTCTGACTCCTACTCCACAGCCCTGGATTTAATAGAGTCTGCAGAGAAGTTATTGGAGGACAGTGTTATTATTTTTTAATATCTGGCCACTACAGACAACGGCTTCATTTAGTTTAAAATGATAGGAACGTGTGACGCAGCAATTCTTACGTAAAGCAAATAGAGACCTTGCTAAACTACACAGGCTTTATTCGGATCATTTTTCGGTGTGCAGTAGGGTTTATACAAAAACCGACTTTTGAAAAAACCGGTTTTCGAATTCAAGTATTTCCAAAAAACCGGTTTTCGAATTTTTACAAAAAATATAATTAAACAGTAAAAAAATATTTATACTTATTTTAAAAAATTTCAGTTTATGTAATATTTATGGAACTACAAAAATATAACAAAATAAAATATACACCATACAAAATCAAATAGAAAAACTAAAATAACTAAAATCCGTACAAAATATAAATTATAAATTTTTATTCCATTTAGTATTTTTCTTCAGGAAATATGATTTCAAAAAACATAAAATGTCCACTGGACGATTACTTAATCTTGTTCTTATTCTAGATACAAAATTGCCTGAAATAGAAAATACACTCTCACTGGCTATTGAACTTGATTTTATCGTTTTCAGGGCATCAAATAATAAATCTAAATTCTTTGTTCTTTTATTGGTTGCCTCAAATACTGAAAATTCGGTCTTCAGGGTTTATATTCATCATCGGAATCTGTTTCCATACAAGAATTTGGATATATTCTAGACAATATTTTTCCAGATAACTTAATAATATCGAGTTTCGAAGCTACTGGAAATACACTAGATTTCTTTGTTGAAATGTTTTGTAGATTTTGCAAATATAGCAAAAGGGTTACCAATCCAACTTGTCTTCTTTCTTGAATTCGTACTTCTAAAGCATTTAATAATTTGGAACTAATTTCAGTCTTTAAATTTTTTAGTTCATTTAACATAAATTTTTACATATTAATTCTAGTATCTAAAACCGGTTTTTTCAATTTTAAAAACCGGTTTTCGAATTTTAGAAATTTATAAAAAAAACCGGTTTTTAAAAACCGACAAACCCTAGTGCGCAGAAATATGTCTCACAAAATACAAATCAATATAATTTGTTTTAAGTTTAATATCTGCGCTCTTTATTTGTTTTGCAACTAAAAATTTGTAATGTCCGAAATAAGTAAATGCCAAGGCAGCTGCCGTGTTGTAAAATAGCACAGAATATGCTTGTAAAATTTTTATAGACCTCCTGGAAACTGGAGTTAACATTTCGCTTATTTTATCTTATCACAGACTTTAATTCTAAATGACGTAATATTTAAAGTAATTTGTTTAGGAAGAATTCATCTCTTTGTGGGAATAACAAATTATCCGATTTCGTATTTGTCCCGCTAACAGTTTGCAGAGTTCTATATCACCTCCAAAATTAAATTTATGATACGTAGTCTGACAAATGGCAACATCTGAAAACTTCCATAGTCATTGTCGTAACGTTAATTAGTCGGCATTGGTCTTGTGGGCAAAATACTGCCGGATGGAATTGTAGGTGGGTGCCAACGTTTCGAAGGAGCGCACTGCCTCCATCTTCAGGACTGAAGACGGACATAATATGTTCCTCAGAATCTTCGTATCTTTCTACAGTTACCAGCCGGCAGTATTTCCCGGAAGATCGGGATCGACATATTCACTGTCATAACAACTTTTAAATCTCATATAACCATAGATTCTTCTTTTGATAAGGAAATCTGGTCAGTGAATGTCATGGTTGGACCTCAAGATTAACCTTCTTGTCGTCTAGGATTTTATTTTTCGACAGGTCAATATTCAAGAAGTTATTTGGGGTGTCTGATATCTTTCAGCCTTCTAACACGTGGTAACCAGTTTTGTGTGTTCTGCCCTAAGATTTCTTTCTGATTCAATGCCGAGTAATTACAAAATATATTGTAATTTCTCGTAACCTAAGCAAGAGACATAAAAACAGACTCTCAAATCGTACACCAACTGTACAGTTTCAGTGGAATAATAATTTTACGCGAGATGCGTAGGATAACCGGAGCAGAGATTTTATCGCAGTCCCATTTGTTCGTTCAGACGTACACCTGCGACCTGCAACGGTAATTGAACAGGCCAGGGAACGTCGCCTTAGGTACACACAGAACGAAAAGCCAGGAACGTACAACAAGCGAAACGTCGACATGGTTTCAGATGCCTCATGGACTGCCAAGAACTTTGCATGTCGCAAATTTTAATCTGATCTGTTTCTTAGTCTATATTATACACGTACTGCCTCCATCTTCAGTGTGTTCCTCTGAAACTTTGGCGCACAACCAAAATATTTCACGGCGCACTACAGAGCTAAAGATGGCAGTCTTCTTAGCTGTTGCACCGCGAAGACTGGTAGAAATTTGCCGACATTTGAGAAGTACTTGCTGCCTCTGAAACGTCGGAAGACTTGTACCAGACTACACGGCGCGAAAGCCCAGAAGACAGTCATGAGAGCCTGAAATTTGTCTAACCAACGCAGTTTCTGGGTAAAACTTCGTATGCAGCCTCCTTCTGGTCTGAATGTTGGGTGACACTGGGTTGTGTAGTGTTCTCGCCTGAGGAACACGATTTGTTCTTGCAGACTGGTTCCCCGGTTGGGCCCAACATAACCACTACAACCGCCAGCCAAATGACGATGGTTACAGCGAGCAGGACTGCGTCGAGCTGCGTCGAACTTACCACATGCCGCCGGCCAACGAGAAGCTCGCCCACTCCTTCATGTGGAATGACCGGGATTGTTCAACACCGAACCTATTTCTGTGTGAACGTCTTCGTACCGGAGGTAAGCGAACGTTAACACAGTCCAAGCAGATATACGATACGCCGGATTGTACATCACAATCATCGCTCTGATGATACAGGCATCAGACACCTCTGAAACGTCGATCAATACTTAATAGACTAAACGGTGCAGCACCGCAGAGAACATTTATCTTTATAGACGGATGTCTTCTGGGTTTAAGCGCCGTGTAGTCTGGTAGGAGTTAACCAACGTCATCGCCCTGAACCTCGAGGCAGCAAGGACTTCTGAAATGATGGAAAACTTCTACAAGTCTACACGGCGCTACAACCCCAGAAGACCCGTGGAGACCGCAAATCCTGCTTAGCCATCTTCAGTGTCTGTATAAGAGAGGGGATGTGCTACGTCGAACGTGTCGACAAGGAGTCACTGTTGTTGATATTTTGCCTGTGTGTACAGTGACGATCAAGGAGGTGTGGCCGTCCGAGTGCAACCGGACGGTGGCTCTGAGCAGGGAACAGCCTCGAGTCACCGTGGTGAGTCCTGGTTTCCCGCACCAGTACCCAGACAACGCCAAGTGTGACACTGAGATCATCGCGCCCTCTGGGTACCGCATCGTCCTGGACTTCGAGGAGCTTGTCCTGGAGAAGGAGCCCTTGTAAGTACATACAACCTTCCCTTACCTTATTCGTTTTATCACTTGACGAATTTTCGTGGTATATAAGCCCAGGGGTTCTCAGACTTTTCAAGACGTGAGGCTACGTACATCCACTGTTTCTTATCGGCTCGCGAGCCGCGGGGTTACATACGAGGAAAATTTGTTGAAATGCAACGACGATTTCATAGACGTTATATCGTAAATATATTCTGAAATGAAAATGTACTCGTATTTTGAATTATGCTGACGTTTCGAGGCTTACCGAGTCTAGTTATCTGCCAGAGAAACGTGTTTAAAAAAAATTTGATGATGGCGATAGATGATCTGCTTAATTTATAATTGCTTTATAGTAGTTTGAAAATGAGAATTTCATAATGTTGTATGTCTTCGATTCCATCTTTGTGTGCATTTATCTATCATCTGCGTTCCTCGCCCACTCTACGTCTATGGTGAACCATCCGAATGGGACGTTTGTTTCGAAACTTCCTATTATACCTCCCTACTCATTTAAAATGCGGTTCCCTTCCCCTGAGAAACTGTCCAACTTCTCACTGCAACTCACTCTACCCATACTTCTTCCTACTAACTCCAACTGTGACTCACAAATTGATTAGTTTTCTTCAGCTCCGTGTTTTTGTCCGTCATTTTCTTCTCGTGGTTGTAGAATCTATACTGTCTTAAAATCTCTCCCTTCTCCCTTCCCACACAATGCCCCATTTCTCCACCCTCTTTCCCCCCTCAATTAAGCTCTTTAAATGTTTACTTATCTTAGCAGTTTCATTTTCATACGCCTGAATGTAGACCACCTGGCAAGTAGACGCTCTCCGTCGCGTCACAGTAACTGAAGTGAAGTGGAAAACGCATTTTTCCTATTACGTTATAGCATTAAACTATTTTCAGCTGTTACTCAGAAATCCTCAGCGTTGATAAATTACCCCACCCACGTTTTATGGAATCAGAAGGTTCATTACCATCCTCACGGCTTCCGCTGGACCACATCCCAAGCGAAAATTGTCTAATTGCATTCCTAAAGTTTATTTTGTTAACCAACGCCTAATTATTCCAGTCCTATCTGCGCCTCGGTCCTTCACACTGAAAGGTATTGTTATCAACATTTGATTAATGATCATTTACTGTTAAGGGATGGTTTGGTCTTATGGGATAATATTTATGAATGTTTTTGTTACAACCGTTGCCATGGCAATGCGGTTGAGGGTTTCTGGGCCTCGTGACTTCGTGTTTGCTACTTTAGATTCCTGTCATTCATACCTCGTTTTATTACGCTTCGAAGATATTGTGGGTTTTTTACAAATTGAAGGTTTGTGGCAACCCTGCGTCGAGCAAGTCTACCGGCGCCATTTTTCCAACAGCATGTGCTCACTTCGTGTCTCTGTGTCACATTTTGGTAATTCTCGCAATGTTTTTTTAGACATAATGCTATTGCACACTTAATAGACTACAGTATAGTGTAAACATAACTTTTATATGCACTGGGAAACCAAAAAATTCGCGTGACTCGCTTTATTGCGGTGGTCTGGAACCGAACCCGCAATATCTCCGAGGTATGCCTGTATATGACTCTGCAAGGATGTAAAGTGTTTGACACTTCATGTAATTTTAACACTTATATTTTAAAAAAAACTGGTATATTATAGAATTATTATCTCCAAAAGCACAGCTGAATTTATAAAATAACGGATTTTCTGTTCCGCGTTGTCGTTTTGTTTTTGTGTGGTTGGCACCGCTGTGCGGCAACGATCTCTGGAGCTATTACGTCACAATGGGGGTCTCCCTTGTTCCAATAAAGGTCGTCAATGAAACACCGTTCCAATCAGTGGCTTGTAAACCGCTAAACCCCCGCTTCAAGAGTAGAGAAGGTCTGTCAAGCCGGCATAGAATTGCGTGTTATGAGCACATTAATTTCCCGTGGGTTTTTTTTTATCGGATCTTCTTTCATTTATCACTGATGAGCAGTAAATGCTTCTGGAAACTACGTTTAACCCTTTAAAAGCTCTACAGGAACTATGTGTACCACTTGCTTTAACAATACATAGTCCAGCGTTTTTCACACAGAATCATATAATCTTGTAGAATGAAATCTGTTATTTTAAATTCTGATTATAAAATAAATTAAGGTTAGTTCTCATGGCGTCATGAAGAGAATATTTTGTTCTTTTGCTTGTTTAATGTTTTCAGTTTCAACCACTCGTTGACTACGTTATTTTAAATATTGTACCAATTGACTAATCTGTATTATATCTCCTCATTTTTGAGTTTCTCGTGTTTTGTCTCTTGTTTTTGAAACGAAGCAATTATGATCCAAAACCACTTCGAGTAGAAACAGAATTTTGTCCTATATGCTTATTTAATTTCTTATTTTCTCCTTACTTCCGTTGGTCTGTTAGTTATGATGTCTGCTCCAGTCACGTAAAGGAAAACTAAAATTTAAGAAAAATAAGTAACCGTTTGAAACGTTCCTCATCTGACTTCTCTTTCACGCAAATTATTTGTTTCTTATCAAACGCATTTATTTATTTACAAAGAAAAATAAAGTTATAATATCATGCCAGAATGCCCGTGTGTCATTCTTGACTAATAACGTTTGAACCAGTCAACGGATTCTAATTAAATTTGGCATGAACATTACGCCACTACAGGTTGCCTTGTATTTGTAGCTTTTAAATCCCTACTATCAGTAGTACCAATCTGGCAGCTGTGCGAACGTCAGAGGTAGTAACGACACAAGTTCCACGTGATATTAAAATGTTATGTGGCACTAAAACTTTGCGAATTTTTTTTCCTAAATAACCAATAAAAATGTGTTTCTTGTTGTCTCGGAAGTTGTAGTTATGACTACCTGGAAATCTTCGAGGGTGCTGCGTGGACCAATTCGAGCGGTGTGGCCACCCGGAAGCTGTGTGGAGACTGGAGCTCGAAGTTGAAGCTGCTTCGATATGTCAGCCGTGGTCCGAGGATTCGACTGCGATTTGTGTCCGACTATTCTCACCACTTCGGAGGCTTCAAGGCAAAAGTCTCCATGGAGAACGGTGAGCATTAAATCGACTCACTCACTCACTGCGCGTTAGCATGTCACGTGGTGTGAAATTTATCTGTGAGGGCCATTTCCTATCAGTCATAATCTGTGTCGTCTGCGGTTCTCACGGCGAGTACGAAGATGGCGGCCATCTAGGTTGTAGCGCCGTGTAGTCTGTTAGAAGTTCACCAATTTTTCAGAGGTCCTTGCTGTGCGTCACCGCCATTTTGTTTTATTATCCAGAGACAGGCCAATTTTTTTCTCAGCTCTGTTTTCCATAAAAAGACTGAAACGTATTGGATCGATTTCTGTCTGTTCCATTATTGTTAACAGATGTCATTTCCGATTTGCGCATCAAGATAACGACAACCTTCTTTTTGCTCTTTTTTAGTTACTTCTGCCCTGAATAGCTTTTTCTCCATTTGTTATATCTTAATTTACATTGAATGAGCAATACGATTTATGTGACGAAATAAGGCGTTCGTGCAAGTTTTGTTGACTGAAATGGAAATGGTACCGACAAAATGACTTGTGTCTACATTAAGTCGGCAAATGTTATTCTGCTAATATTTTGCTGTAGAATAGTTAAACAATATAAACATTTTTTGTACTTAAGGGTCTAGTCGTAATTTGTCTTCATAAATGTCGTAATCTTAGCTTCAGTGGTCGAATAATTATCGCTGAGTCGTGAACATTTGTGACAGCTACCATGTTCTTTGGAAATTTACAAAAAAAAAAGAAGATAATTTAAACAAAATATTTTTATATTTCGAAAGTCTACGGTATGAATTTGCTCTAATATCGATCTCATCTTGTAATAAATTTATGTTCTTCTGCCACGTTGTTGCTAATTTGTAGAAAATTAGAAAGTGCGAAGTTTGGGTAGCCACCAGTGGCATACGTCCATATTAAATTTCGTAAAAATCGGTCATTTGTTTAAAAATTTGAAACCTCTTTTTTTGGTTAAGAAGGGACAAGCTAACATTTTTATGTACATTTGCCTCAAACAAATACAGTTTCTGGATAGAGTCAAGTCTGTGTCGAGGAAATTGTGTTCCCAGTTTCTGGATAGAGTCAAGTCTGTGTTGAGGAAATTGTGTTATGACATCTCAAACTCCGTGATAACCTCAAATCTCGTATTTACTGACAATGTTAAGAGTAAAATTTATGATTATGCAGTTGTTTAGTATCTCTGTTGACGTCATATTTTTATTTGCAGAAAATAAACATCAATAAAATATATGAACGAAAAAGCTCAGTCCAAATGAAATATTCTTTCTTGTTCTTGAACAAATTATTTAAAAAATGTTGTTCATTTGCAGGGCTTTGAAAGTTTCGTGACTTTTGGGACACCTGTACTAGCTAATGCCCATAGAACATAAGTGTGCATCTGCTTGTCTGTGTGCCATATGTGACGTTTCATAATACGTTTATGTGTGAAGCGCAGGCCGTCTGTCTTTTGTTTAGCTGCTACATTATTTTCCTCTTTCCTTTGGGACGCCAGTTTGTCGGAAACAGAACAATGGGACTGTGATGTTTAATTGTAGTTACAAACAGAATGTGTCTTCACGTTAGAGACAAGCGGAACTATTGTTATTGTAAATTGTTTTGTAGCAAATATAATTGGAAATGATGAGTCGAATACTAAATTTATGAATTATTAATTATTTCACGAGTTCTGTGGTGTTTTGTGACGGTCCCAACAACAATTATCATTAGTCTTAAGTGGTTTTTGACTCTGAAGTAATAGGTCCCTGTAGAAGCATTTAAATGTCGTGGCGTACCACAAGAACGTCGAAAATAATGTAGAAGTCTTCATTCGATGTGCCTGAATCGTACTGAGAATGTTATCATGACCTCCTCTGTGACTTGTTTCGCCTGTAGTCAGTGTGTTTACGTATTTGTTTCTTTTCCCTTCCTGGATGTCTTTGTTTACGTAACCGAAGCACGTTCACGATCTAAAGGTAAGTTTCCACGAGACCACATTTGGTCCTTGAATCACATAATTATCGCTTGCTAATTCTTCGTAGCTTTTTGGCTCCCCTGTTTCATTACTTTTATTGTAGTGACAGTTTCTTTTAACTTCAGTAGATTAGGTAATGCAAATATTTTGGGGACAAGCTCTGTCCAATTACGTAAATAAATTATGTATAAGTCTACGTAGATAACTTAAAAATATTTTATACCCGTTTGAAACTGACGATACACGTAAATATCAGAGGAAATTTGAGCACGTTAGAAACTGCATATGTATGTAACGTAAAAAAAATGATACTGATGAGTGATGAATTGGTAAGGATATAAAAGGAAACGTTCGTGGCCTATTTGTTTGAGAATTTCCCTGGGTAAATATCACGAAACATCTTGATTAGGATAGTTCGCTATGAAACCGAGAATCGAACAAGGTTCAGGCGTACTGAACTCTGCATTTCTTTGTCACGCACTGAACCCAGGACATCACAGTCTGTGTCCACTCCCGAAACGTCGCAAGATTTACCTGGATTTTGTGTGATTATCACGTTTTATTCGTTGCTTCTTCGTCATTTCATTTTCAATCTATCATTCGTCACGCGGTATCCTCCAGTGTGACAACTCTCTCTTCGTAATTGTTTTCGCTTTTTGACGTAATTTAATTTCAGCCGGAACAGCAGACCGAATGACTAGCTACATACACGCTTCCCCCAACCTCCTCATTTTTCAGTCTCCCTCATCGTCCTGTTTGTATACTAATTACAAAGAGGATTACAAGGTTTGTGAGGGCACAATGATATTTCCACTGTGTTTAGCTGAATCTCTTCTAATTCTCCAGCTATTTACTTGAAATTACATACGTGTATGAGGGAAGGGTCGGTCGTAATTGTCGTTGGCATTAATTTACTGCGAAATAAAACACACTATAAATGGATGTTTAATAAGAGATTTTAGGCCCATGCTTAGGAATCTGATGAAATATGTGTTTCAGCGGGTAAAAGTTGAAGTAGATTTGGTTTCCCCATTACGTAATCCTCTGTATACAGCCTTTGAAGGCAAATCGTTCTACGCTCCAGGAATTATAGCAAGGTTTTGACTTCAACTAATATGATTCAGAGCTGTTTTGATTATCGTTGTAATAGTAATTTTTCCGTGCTTAATGGAAAGCGTATTAGGAAATGGAGACATAGACGTACGCATTTCTGACGTCAGCATTAGATGTAAGGGGATGGTCAGCTTCATGCTACGAACACTTTACCCTTCGGCACTCAATTATAAAACGGCGGATGGGATGTAGAGCCTACCTGGACATGCAAAGAGAAATATCCTGTGCCTCCGTCGGGGATCGAATCCTGGTTGTCTAGCCTGCAGACTGAGCTGTCAGCTCCTAGAATAACCTTTTGATATTACCGATTTGTCATGTTCTTTCCTGCAATCTTTTCGGTCTCATTTGATATGGCGTTATAAGTGGTCGCAGTAGTTTTTGGCTGGTGGAGTATTCAAGGGGAAGGCTAGGAGCGAGTCACTTGTACGATAGTGTAATGTTTCGTTTACCTCCGCCAGCTCCGCTAGTGTCTCCACCTGTCAAAAAATACTGCTCCTGCTGTAACCTGGGCGTTGTTCCCCGCTGCTCTTTTAATGGGAATGGCTTCTAGCCTCACCCTCCAGAGTTCCATGTGCGACCGTAATTTAACGATGAAGTGCCTTGGTCTTCCGACATTTCTCAAGAATGAGGCAACGTGTAACATTTAAATTAGTTAGGATAATTATTTTGCATTCCTAATTGGACAGTAGATGAAAAAAATCGTATACAGTTCTGAACCTCTAATCAAATTAGAGGTTATGATAGCCTTGAAACAAAATAAAATTAATTTGAAAAAATGTTGAAAATAACAGGAACTAGTATCAGTACTCTTCAAATGAGACATAACATATTAATTATGTTCATGTTAGTGAGATTTCATCCTGTTATTTTTTCAGTAGGTATGGAGTGTGCAGATGACCGCCTTCAAATGTTCAATAGCTCCTGTTACCTGTTCGTCAGCTATCCTGAAGTCACATGGCAGACAGCTCAACATATCTGTCAAGGAATGAAGGTACATAATAATTTCTGCGATCCTGTATGAGCATATTTCCAGATTAGTTTAAAGTCTTGGTTTTGAATAATTTGTTTTTACATCTGAAATTCAGTAATAAATTACCTGAGATCTTGTCCATTTATTATCTATGATAAAGGTCACAATATTGTCAATGAATAATGGAAAGATTTATGTGACTTCTTGTATTTGAACCAGGATCTATGCTACTGAGAATTATTAAGATGGAATTAGTGGTATAAATGAAGTGGTCAACACAAATTTCGAACCCTGTTCTTCATTCATGCAGGCTGAGCTGGCAAGTATCCACAGCCTGGAAGAGGAAAACTTTGTGACTGCAAATATCCGAGACTCCGCTGAATACAGCACCAGTGCTATTTATTGGCTCGGTGGTCAGCTTGTTGCAAAGTCCATTGATCGCTGGGAGTGGGTTGATGGAACACCTTTCAGTTTCTCTGGTAATGTTTTCTTCTGCACATGTAAGAAATCTTACACCTGATCCGTTGTCGTGGAGCTAAAGTATTAAGTTCTGCTGAACAGAAGCCTCATCAGGCAAGAAGGTGACAAAATAAAAATAGTTGATGAAAGACTCTCAGGCAACAAGCTGCGTCAGCTGGCTGAATGGTGAATGAACCACATCTTCTGCTGTTTCAGGAGCCATCTCTGCTCTCATCCTCAGGGCAGCTGCGGAACGAAACTGGTCCTATGTAGCGTCACCTGACGCGGCTTGTTGCCCGAGAGTCTTTCATCAACTTCGGTCGCCGCTAAAGCTTAATTTTATGCAAAATAAAAATACTTGAAGTGCCTCCATTTGAATATAGAACGTAACCTAAACTAGTGATACATTTTTATAATGATACAGAGGAATTCTTGTCTTATATTCTGGGTAGACATCCAGAATTTTCATGATTATTAAAAAATAACAAGATGATGTAGGAATCTTTTGTTTCCATAAAAGACAAGAAATTTTTTCATTAGATCAGTGAATATTTGTGTTTAATTGGGACTTTGATGCGGGAAATTAGTTACTATACATGTTATTAAAATTCCATTAATTTCTTCTATACTATAATTCAGAGGTTATGTTGCTTGTCAAACATTCATTCCTTCACATCTGGATGGAATGTAGAGGTCATTCAGCCTTCTGTCTAATGGGTGTTTGTGACACATTCTTGCATCCATCTAGTGCAAAGAATATACATCTGTATTTCATTATAGTACAGTGGCTTAAACATGGGTAATTTTACCATTAATAATAATCCATGGCATAACAGCCCTCTGAGAGCCAAAGCTGACTAGCTTGTTTGTTGGCCTCACGTTCACATGCCTAAGCAGAGGTGAACGATCATCCAACCA